>OZ002737.1:18726437-18802412 GCA_963924305.1 Polygonum maritimum | reverse complement strand
AAAGCAAAGACCTGCATTGAAGCCTCATGATCATCATAGCTTAGAAGCTATAGCTAGAACTGAATGAGAGTTGAGAGAGTCTATGGACATTCCATGTGATATGATATGGTGATGGTGGTCTCTTTGACTGCAAATCGAACATCAGGCTTACTAATAAGATTAGCATCTGACTTGTGTGTTTTTTTTGAAGTTAAAAGCAAGGGGATCATGTGATTAGTCACGTGATAATACTATTGTTTAACCATCTTGGAGTGCTAAAAGTTAGTATATTATGTATATTTATACGAGTAAGCTTGCACTTTAGCCTGTGGTGATCTTACATTTTGGGTTTTAATTATTGTTTAGAAGGCCTGATATTTAGTTTTATCCATGTTCTTCCCAACCACAGACTCCAGCACTTCCCTTTGGAAATTGTGCACCTTTTGACACTGATCTCACACTTGGTCCATGTGTTGCTATTTATTTATAAATATATATAAGTCTAAGTATGTGTGTCATGTGTGAACGAGCAGAGCTTCTACTAGGCTTGTTCATTGGTTCGGTTAAACCGAAGAAAACCGAAAACCAAACCGAACTAAACCGAACTAAACTGAACCAAACTTGTTCGGTTCGGTTTTCGGTTTAGGTTATATGTTAGTTCGGTTTTCGGTTTGGATCGGTTTGGTTTTCGGTTCGGTTCGGTTAAAACCGAACTAATTTTAAATAAAAAAAATAAGTATTTAATATAGAAAATACCCAAATTAAACATGGTCTCCCCAAGTCCCCATTTTCTTTTCACGTCTCGGTCTCACCCCCTTCCCAGAGAAATACGATTCTAAAGTCCCAAACCCTTAAGAGCTCGACGGCGGAAACCCTAGTCTCACTCATGACTCTCGAGTCCTCCTCGACTCTCGACGGCGGAAAGCCGGAAACCCTCAAGCTCGACGGTGGAAACCCTCGACGGCGGGAACCCTGAAGCTCTAGTCTCGGTCTCGGTCTCTCCACTCTAGTCTCGGTCTCTCCACTCTAGTCTCGGTCTCTCCACTCCTCGTCCTCCTCGACCCTCGACGGCGCGCGGAAACCCTCCTCGACGGCTCGACCAAGTCTCGGACGGCAGAAACCCTAGACGGCGGAAACCCTCTTCGACCTAGTCTCGGACGGCTCTTCGAGGGTTCGGTACTTCGGTTAGCTTCTTCGACCTAGTCATCTGCTTGTTTGTTTATTGTTGCTTAGGGCTTCAATTTGGACTTGTGTAGGCTAAATTTGGACTTACAGTGTTCTTAATCTTTGGTCATTGCAGAGGGTTCGTGATCTCACCGTAGCAGCTGCTTTCGCTGTGGTCCAAAATTGAAATTCGGTTTATTCGGTTCAAACCCGAACCGAACCGAATAAAACCGAAACCAAACCGAACCACACCGCAGTAATTCGGTTCGGTTTTCGGTTCCTTTAATTCCGATGCTCGGTTTTCGGTTCGGTTCGGTTTTCCGCGGTTCGGTTCGGTTTTGAACCGATGAACAATCCTAGCTTCTACCGAGTTTTACGCCGTCAATTTTGTAAAATTAGACTTTCTCTCGTAAAAATGCCTCTTAAGAGAAACTCAACAAAGACCCCTCTCATTATGGCTTGGCTTTGCCAGAGAATTAAAATGAGGCGATGGTATATGGAATGAAATTGCAAAGGATCGACCTTCTAGATCACTCATGTTTAGGGCGAAAAACTAGATGCAAGTTTAAACGTTCTTTGAAGGCAGTGGCGGATCCAGGATTTCCCGGATGGGCGGGGGTGTGGGGATTCTCCATCAAACGTATAATAGAGAGAAGTTGAGGAGATTGGTGACATGTTACTTACTAAATATTTATTAAACATATAATAAATATATTAACATGTAGAATACTCGACAAAAATTATCATATATTAAAATTACATTTAAATATTTAATTATTTGATGATCTACTTAATTCTACACTTAATTGATAAATAGATTAATTATCATGTATTTTCTACTAGAAAATTTAGAAATAATTAAGTATTAAGTCATTGATATCGTCAAAAAGAGTCAAATAGATACAAAAAAACCCTAGGAGCACCAAGAGGGATTTCTCGAAGATTGTTCGCTGGCAGTCTTCCGGTCATGTCTGCAGTCTGCTTCTCTACCGCGTCCGGCTGTGGGAGCTAGGGCAATCTCGCCGTCTAGTGCGGGGGTCACCATTGGTGTGTGTGCAGTGTTGATCTGGTTTTGAGGGTGAGATATGGTAGAGAGGAGAAGGGATCTTCAATTGACTGAAGGAGAATGTGTGGAAGTGGAAGGCTTTCTTCCTGATCGTGGGGGAGATTCAGGGAAGGAGTCTCTCACTCTTGTTGGATCGCTACTGACGAACAGGCCTTTTAACGCTAATGCCCTAAACATGACAATGTGTGGTGCATGGAGGCTACGTCATGGCTTCGTCTTTCGAGAACTCCGTAACAACCTGTTTCTTTTCAAATTTGCGAATAGAGAAGATAAGGAGAAAGTCCTTTCGGGAGGGCCATGGATCTTCGACAGGGTGTTACTGGCCCTAAAGGAACCAGGGGTCGAGCAGCCTTCGCGAATTGTGATCGATCGCGTGTCCTTATGGGTTAGGGTTTACGATGTCCCGGTGGAGGTTATGAACGTGGAAACTGCTAGGGCAATCAGTCAAGTTTTTGGAGGAATGGAGGAGATGGATGATGAGGAGTTTTTAGTCTGTGCGAAATTCGTAAGGATGAGGGTTTCTGTCGAGGTCGGAAAACCTCTCCGTCGAGGGCTTATGATGAAGCTAGGTGGAAGAAGAATGTGGCTCGAGTTGAAGTATGAAAGGTTACCAAATTTTTGCTACTCTTGTGGGAGATTGGGTCACGTGGAGTTAAACTGCGATGATGAAGATGCAAAATCATTAATGCATGGTGAGTACGGGGACTGGCTTCGGGCTACTCCGATGAAAGTTCCTTAGATTGGGGAGTTGGCGGAGAGGGACAGGGAGCGAATGATTCTTAGGGTAAGGAGGTCAAGAGGGAGGGTCTAAAGGCGGCTGGGAGTAGTGGTGCTAGGAAGTCTTTACTGGAGATGCTTGAGGAGGCTCAAGAGGACAAGGAAGGGGAATGTAGCAAAGGAGACAATGAGGCATCTTTGGAGGTGGAAGAGCGGGTTAATGCCCTTACCATTCGAGATAGGGAGGAGGAGAGCGTGGAGAGGGATCCTGAAGGTGATGGTAAGGCCCGAAAGGAGGATGGTGGGAAGAAGAACAATGAGGTTGTATCTGGATGTGTGGGTCGGCAGGAGAGTGGTGGAAAGGTTAAGGCAGTAACTATGGAGGTAGACATGAATCTAGTAGCCGATCTTGGGAAGGTAACAGTCGCGGAGGAAAGTTCCAGTAATTGTGGTTCTGAGAAGAGGAGGAGGAAAAGTTGGAAGAGGAGGGCGAGAAAGAAAGACAATGTGTAAGGTCCAATGAAGGAAATAAGAACAAGAGGAAAGGTGATCCTATGCAAGTTGATGATGTTGAGGGCAGTAAAAAGAAACTGATTTTATCGGCGGGAGAGACGGGAGGTCTCTCTTGCCGGGAGCAATGAGTACGTTAAGTTACAATTACCGGGGATTGGGGAAGGCCCGGGCAATTGCAAGACTCACTAGTCAAGTGAGGAGGGAGGCCCCAAGGGTGTTTTTTTCTTATGGAGACGAGGTGTGATTGTAAGAAAATGGAGGAAGTCCAGTTGAAACTGGGTTTTGAGGGGTGTTTTGTTACGGATAGTGTGGGGAGGTCTGGTGGTTTGGCCGTGCTTGGTCGGAGGAGGTGGATGTTAGAGTGTGTTCTTATACTAGGCATCATATTGATGAGGGTGTGGAGGTCAAAAACGAAGGTACTCGGTGGAGGTTCACAGGGTTCTACGGCTGGCCACAGAGGGAGGAGAAGTCCCAGTCGTGGCACTTGCTTAGAAGACTTGCTGAAGATGTGCATGGGCGTGGTTATGCATGGGTGATTTTAATCAAATCCTTCGTAGGGATGAGAAGGTGGGGGGTTTGGAGCCTGATTGGGACAATATGTTGGAGTTTAGTTAATCAGTTGAGGCATGTGGGTTTCGAGAGATTTCGTGGAAGGGGGCGCAGTTCACTTGGGATAATGGGAGAAATGGAGAGGATTTTATCCAACAACGGCTTGTTAGAGGCTTTGCTAATGAGGAGTGGTTTGGCTTGTTCCCTTCTAGCTGTGTTCGTCATCTTGAACGGTTTGGTTCCGATCATTTACTTATTGTGTTGGGCCTTTTTCATTGTGAGGATGGGGAAGAAGGCTGGAGAAAGGGTCCTCGGCCTTTCAGGTTTGAGGCTCTATGGACGAGTCATGAAGGTTGCGAGGTGCTGATCAATAATTGTTGGAATAATCCCAATGTGGCGAGGAAGGGGGATATGTTGGACAAGTTGCGTCTTTGTGCGGAGGAGTTAAAGGAGTGGAACAACAGCGAGTTTGGGAAAATTTGCATCAGATTGGCGTCGGTACGGGAGGAGCTTAGACGGATGCATAAGGCTGGCATGAGTGGGGAATGGGTGCATAGGCGTAGGGAGTTGGAGAAGCTTGAAAGGGATCTTATGGAGAAGGAGGAATTGGTTTGGTTCCAACGAGCTAAAGCACACGAGATGAGGTGGGGTGATTGGAACTCTAGTTACTTCCATAAAAAACCAATGGTAGGAGGAAGAGGAACAATATCCGGAGGTTGGTGGATGATAGTGGGATGGAGTGGAGGAGTAGAGAGAATATGACTAGAGTGGTCGTTCACTATTTCCAGAACCTTTTTAAATCCGATCACGATACACACACCCATGGCTCCTCAAGGGCTCTCACCAATATTGACAAATGATGATAACCTGATGTTGTCATGTCTTTTTACTGGGGAGGAGGTTCGTTCTGCTCTTTTCTCCATGCATCCTACTAAATCACCCGGACCCGATGGTATGTCAGCTTTGTTTTTTCAACAACACTAGCATATTGCATGTGGGGGTCAAGGTGATATCTTTTGTCCTTAGCATTTTGAATGGTGCTCCTATTCCTGAAAAGTTGAATCATACTTTCATCTCTTTAAATCCTAAAGTTACTGACCCTTATCGTATGAAGGATCTTCGTCCGATAAGTTTATGCAATGTTCTTTACAACTATTGGTAAGAACGATGAAAAACTAATTTAAATTAGGGGAAATTGCAAGTACACACCCCTTATTTTTACACTTGTTGCATTTAACCATCCTTTATTTATTTTTTCCTACATGTAACCACCCCTTATTTACAAATTGTTGTATTTAACCACCCTTTATATTTTTTCCTGCATTTAACCATCCTTTATTTACAAATAGTTGCACTTAACCACCCATTGTTTATATAAAAAATATTATTCCCTCTATTACATGTTCGGGTTGGTTCACTTCGAGTTCGTATGAATTCGGATGACCTAATTATTAATAGAATATATTTTTTTAATTATTATAATAAAATAAAAAAATTTATTTATGTATCCATCTTAATAATAAAGTATTTAGATTATTCAATTACGAACGATATACTATTTTACATAACAATGTTTTGGGTAGACTCATTAGATCTTGGGTTTCAAGTTTTATCCAATAAATGACCAAGTCTAGTCTCTCTCTGACCCATTGATTTCGGATTGGGTCTCAACACAAAAAACTATACAATGTTAGAAGAGTGTTAGGATTCGAAACTATTTTTTTAGTTTGGAGATATAATTCGAGTGCCAACTATACAACTTTAGGGGAGGTCTTAGGCATCGCCTTGTCTGCCCACAAGACGTTTGGAAGTTCGTCGGCCCACCGTCCTCTAGCTTTTACCAACCTCTTTTTTAAGTTGTTCATAACGACTTTATTGTTGAGTTTGGCATGTAAAGAAAAAAACATATAGTATATAGTATATAATACTTTCTAGTTTTTTATACTTGTTGAAAATTTGCTTGTCAACAAACGAGTTTCAATAGACAATCTATTGAAAACATATAAAAGCACATGGATTATAGAACGTATCCGGTTTGACATTTATTCCGCAAGCAAACCAAAACTATAAGATTATAGCACATATTTGGGAAGATCTTCGAATGACAAGCGTTGCACACCAACTTTGTAGTGGGAATAAAAATTCATGCACTTTTCACAGTCGTAGAGTTTATAATGTCGATGAATTCCGGCTGGTCAGAGTAAATGAGTGAGTATAGAAGGGTTTGTTAATTATACATGGAGATGTAGATAAGAGAATAATGCAACCAATTAAGAAAGCTAGTCTTTGTTTGTTACCTTGAGCGAGGCTCCATCAACCGCAAATCCATCAACATCAGGCAGTGCTGCAAGCTCTTCGTAGTTTGCACCATTAACAGATGTTGACGAAACCAGATTAAGAAGACAAGATTAATGCTGTGACGAAATTCACAATTACAGGATGATGATGAAAACTAAAGACATTTCTTTTATGATATCGTGGAAGCTCACAACATGACACAAAGTATTTTTTAAACCACACTATTAAGTTCATATAGTCTAACTTATAGATATATTTCAAATTCATTATTCCATTTTACTTTTTCTAATTTATTTTAAAATAATATTATTTCAAATGGTTTCATATAATTAGACCGTTACATTCGGCATTGCCCAGAATGATAGGTTAACAATAATTTGATCGCTCTTGTAATTAAAGTTGTGTCTCTTTTATGTTTCTACCCATGTAGGAACCTAATTTTTAAGTCTTTGGTTTAGTGATTTGTATTTCATTGCTGTGCGTATTATATGTGTGTATTGAAGCACAATATAACATAATATATATTGTATGTAAATAATAGCCATAAGATAATATTAGACTGAATACAATAAAAATAGAATTGAATAACATAACAGTAATAACATAAAATATGCTAATAATCACAAAAAGATTTAGTAATATAATATATGTGTTATACTAATGATGATATTAATAATATACCACATGTTATATAATATCTTAATAATGAACAAAAGGTATTAGATGAATATGCAATACTAAAATAAAGGGCTAAAGCAACGGTCCAAAACCGCTTGATTATATTAGAAACGGGTTCATTAGGCCTCGGTTTTTGACCGCTTCATCTACTCGTGCTGCACTAGGTCTAATGAAGTGGTTTTTCAGATCTAATGCAGTGGTTTGTTATTGGATTCTGCATCAAGTACAAAAACCGTTGTCTTGTAATGTCTAATGACGCAGTTTCATTGCCATGTTAATGCAACGGTCACTACAGCTAATGAAGCGGTTTTAAAGCTCAAATACAACAATATACCATACTAATGCAACGCATGAAGGTAACTACTAAATCAATTATTTATATTGAATGTGGTTGTTTTTTAATGTAAAAAAATTATAGACAAAGCTAATGATTCGGTTTGTTATGGTAGAAAGGAATGTAGTGACATGGTATAGATGATAAAATATAATAAAATATACAGCAACATTAATTCATAGACAATTGATTACAAAGAGTGATAGTGTTACAGAATTGTTGCTGAAAAGAACACAATATATCTATCCATGCAACAAAAGTCAATAAGGATCTAGTAGCAAACTTGCAAGAGTTTGATCTAGCCTTAACAACAAAAGGCAATTAAGAATAGCAAATTAGTAAAAGTTTGTTGTAGTCTTAACAACACAAGTACTATGACATCAGTACGAAGGCAACAACCTACAATGACATACCAACACAATAACAACAAAACAATGAAAATTATAGTAGCAAAAAAAAAAGCAAGGTAGTACGAAAGACAAGAAGACATCAAAACCATCATAACAGCAAAACAACACCGACAAAACGAAAAAATAACAACCACAAAATAGAAGGGCAATAACTACAAGATATGTACTTACCATCCACACTCTTACTTTGTATGACAAAGCCCAGCGAAGGACAACAACCTCTTAGACATCGATAGCCAAAGAAATGTTGTTGATCTACTCTCACCATTTGTCTTGTCCTTCCATGTGCAGAAGAACTTAAATGGCTTGTGATACAGGGTCATCAATCTTTATTTGCACAAAAGAATTGATGTCAGGCCATAAGACAACAACACGAAAAAAAAAAGTTAAGCAAATTGGTCGTAGGACATTATTATAATTATCAAATGCATATATTCCAAATAGGCTTGCACAAATGGCTGATTTATGAATTGTATCCCATGAAAGTGCAATGTGTATACATATGCACGTTTTTCATATTTCAAAAAATAGAAACATAAATGATCAACTGTGCAAGTTGAAAACATTTAATATTTAACATGTTTTTACAATTCAAAGATCAACAATGAAAAATAAAGAATATCTAAGAAATTTCATGGTTTTACAATTCAAAGATTAACAATGAAAAATAAAGAATATCTAAGAAATTTTAAATGAATGTGTAGCTAGTTGGAAAAGTTTAGAATAGACAAAGTAAAACTCCCTAGAATAGAGAAAACAGATTTTCTTTCACACACAAGAATCTAAAACTGCTCAACTAATCATTAAAATGTTTAATGATGAAATTATTTATTTACAACATAAATGATCAATTGTGCAAGTTTAGAAAGTTAACTTTTTTTTCATTTTGATTTAATAAGTGAAATGTGCATTAGAGATGATACTAGTTTACAAATAAAAAACTCTCATCTAAATTCGTATGCAATTAATTCAAATATTATAAAGAAAGTTATTTGAATAAATTTGAAAGAAGGTACACAAGAATCTATGTCTCATGATGATAAAAATTAATTACCTAACTTTAAGCAGCATTAGAACTTTGATGGTGAAAATTTGGAAAGCTGCTACATGCATCAAGGCTGATGAAGAGCACTCATTCATGCATGAGCTCGACCACGAAAAACACAAGAGAGTGCAATCTGAAGTGAACCTTTAAGTACACGGGAGAAAACTAAGTAGACTAGAATCAAATTTAAGATAAGCCACAAATTCACAAGATCATATCATCATACTCATCATAACTATATAGTAAAGTGGAGTTCAAAAATAATAATTATCATGACACATGTCAACTCCTCATTCGATTGAATCATCTATCTTTATTAAATAATTCAATTGGTTAAAATTTGATTGTAGAGCCCATATGTATGTAAAATAGGAAGCAATATATATCATTGGAATTATATCAATAAAGTTTTCTTATATCTATAAGGTAACCTATACATTTTTGTTTGATTAAAAAAATATATTCATTAGTTTTGAAATGAATGGAAAGATAATCTACTTTCATTAAGTGATTTATTAGATAATCAAACACTGCGAATCATGATCGAATACTATTTGAAATTCAGAAGATCTGCGCGGAAGGGCCATTCAACAGTTAGAAAAAGCCCAAATCCGCTTACAAAAAGTAGAAGCGGAAGTAAATCAGTTTCGAGCGAATGGATATTCTGAAATTGAACGAGACAAATTGAATTTGATTCAGTCAACTTATAAAACGTTAGAACAATTAGAAAACTACAAAAACAAAACTATTCATTTTGAACAGCAAAGAGCAATTGATCAAGTACGCCAACGGGTTTTTCAACAAGCCCTACAAGGGGCTCTAGTTGTAACACCCCTATTTTAACCCAAGGGTGTTACCGCCAGTGATCTCAGATTTTACCATCCAAGACCACCCGAGGTTGTAGGTAACACAACACGGTTCAAAGTAATATAAAACAGGATAGTTATATTACATTTAAAGTGGTTCATCGTTTACCACATACTTGAAAAGGCGTTCAAAGGTCTAAAATGCTAGTGCTTGAAATGGAAACGACATTAGATAATAGTGCAGCGGAAATTAAGACAATAATATTATACAAAGTAGCATGGGGGACCCAAACTATCCAAAAGACTTGAAACCTTCTTTCCTTCAGATCCTTGAGTCTTCGGCTTTAATCTGCTACAGTCTTGGTCTTGCTACCTGATATTTCCATAGAAGCAAGAAATACCAGCCGACCAATGTTGGGAAGAAAAGAAAGTGGTATTAGTCTAACGCGAGACTAAGCAAGTGGTAGAATACAATTAGGTTCTTAAAAAGGCTAAGTATGTCGGCATAAAAGTCCGAAAGAAAACTGAACGATGCACGACAAGTCGGGTTCTTTGGCGGTGAGAGAGATAAAAGTAAAAGTAGTTAACGGCTTTATTTGAATGTAACTCAACCGATGAGGAACAGAGAAGACTTTGCTGAGAAAAGAAATACGAGATTTCTTTTAGGAATAGGAATTCACAAGAAAGTGATTTCCTACGAACGAAAGATGATTAAGTTTTTGTTGGGAACATTATCAATCCACATCAAATAACAACAAACGTCTCTATTAGCTAGAGCTACTCAAAGTCGGGAGTCCGGATGGTTTGTCCAAGCTAGTACTAACCATCCTTGTCCCATTAATTAATTAATGTGCATTGGGCACTTATCTTTCATAAGTCGAAACACATAACACTTTAGTGATGACTTTTAATTAAGTTGGCCGCTCAAAGGACGAGACGTGGCCTTACGGGGACTAAGTCCCAACACTTAGCTAGAGTGCTACACCCCTCTATTCGGAGAGCAGGTGGAGTGATGACCCAGTATCAGGAGACGATAAATTATTATACCTCCCAATACAGTTATAAAGAGATGTTGAGGGTCCCAACCCGCATCCCTGTTTCCTACACTAGTCCACAACAAAGTCTCAAAAAGAGACGTGAAACAAACAGAGGCCAATCATCGGTCCTAAGTCCATGGGCTAGCGCAGTGCAATAATGTAAATAACAAGAGGGTCGTTATCTCTAAACAGTGAATAAATCCTAGGTTCATTTTATTTAGCAAACAAGGCGTTCCCAACAAAATGGATAGGCTAGCAAGACAGGAATTTACGATTTATCGAATATCAAGAGATTAGGGAGAAAGAACCATCCACTTGCCTTCGATGTTCGAGAGTTAAGTCGCTACGAAGACGGAATCGGGGAACGAGCGCCCCTAGAAGCTTAACCTAATTCGAGGCACGGAATGATAACGAAATAAATTAATATTTAATTTATTTCTTAGTCTAGGAACTCCTCGACTTGTTAGTTTGTAATTCTAAGTTTTCGGCTTATAAGAATGTTAGAAGCGAGTTTAGGATTTTTGTAAAATCATCGGTTTATGAACGTCCTTCATAAAATTTATTTATAAAAACGCTTCTCAAAGAATTTAAATAAGTACTTAATTAGAATTCATTAATCATAGTAAAATAATATTTTAACACTATGAGTCCCAATTAAGAAAAGGGTTATAATACTCTTTTAATCACTCCTATCAATTATATTAATTTTATAAAAATAATGACCAAGTTTTATGAGCCTATAATTTGTGTGATCATGATAATAGTATGTTTATAAGTATATTAGGTAGGACTCCTTATCTTAATTTGAGACAATTATAATATTTAATTTCAACTATTAATTAGTGGGTACCGAAGTTACGTAAGCGTTGGCCTACAACTTCTATCTTCATTTCTCATAATAGGTATATTGGCCTAATATTAAAAATTGAAGAGAGGCCCACCTCTTTTGATTGTAGCAGCCCCTTCCTCAACGTACAACAACACATAGCAGCTCAACACCGACGACCACAACTCAGCACGCCGGCGACAATGGTGGACACCCAACGGCGACTCCTGGCGGCTTTTCCAGACGGTGGGCGGCTCAGTAGGCTCCGGCGAAGCTCCTGGTGGCGGTCTCGGCAACGACAGGAGGCCGGTGGAGGAGATCGGCGTATGAGAGGCTCGGTCGGCGTATTTTTCGGAGGTTGAAAACGGAGCCGATTCGGCTCGGGTTTTGAATGAAAGTTGTAGAGGAGTTGTAGGGGAGTTCAGATGTGATTTTTGTTTGCCGAGTAGACTGCTATGTATAGCCGAAAATGGCTCGACATATCTGAACGAAAAATGTCGTTCATGGCTCGAGGTGGACTGTTTTCACTCAATTGAAAATCAGATTTGGCAGGGGAAGAGTAGGGGTAAGGACAAAGGAAAGATAGGTGAATTGAGTGCAGAAAGTTCACGGGAGGGGAGAGCTGAAGATGGTGAGTTGAAGGTTGTCAGAACCCCATTTTTACCAAGTTCACGAGCAAGTCGAGATGGATATATAGGACATGGTAGAATGACTAGGTGTTCGGCCGGACTCCCGGGATGAGACGGGAAGTGATGGTGGCGTCAAGCGTGTACGACCGGAAATCCCGGACACCATCTCGTGAAGTTCGGATTTTAGGGGTATTTGGGTTTGAACTAAATCAGTTCCCTTAATGGACAGAAAGTTCTCGTAGCCTAATCTTGATTAGGTTTTATAAATATAATAATTAATCCAATTTAATTAATTGTTGCTAATTAATAATATTAATCCTCTCAATTTACATTTCTTTTATTTTTGTTATTATTCTTTCTCTTTCTTCTTATAATCACTAGACTTGTGAATTATTTATGAGTGAAAATACTTAATTTTATCTTTAGATTATAAATCTCTATTTTATACTTTTAAAAGAAAATTTAACGATTAATATGCTTTCATGAAAGCTTTAATTTGTCGTTACAAAAACGAATTCATTAGAATTGTTCTTATACTTCCAATAGAATACATTACATAATATCTTAAAAATAGCGGTTATTACACTAGTCAAATTTGAAGAGGGTACAATAGGCATTGCTCTGAATTTGGAATCAAATAATGTCGGTATTGTATTAATGGGTGACGGTTTGATGATACAAGAAGGAAGTTCTGTAAAAGCAACAAGACGAATTGTTGAGATACTTGTCAGTGAGGGTTATTTGGGTCGGGTTATCAATGCCCTGGCTAAACCTATTAATGGTAGAGGTGAAATTTCAGCTTCGGAATTTCGCTTAATTGAATCTCCCGCGCCTGGTATTATTTCGAGACGTTCTGTATATGAGCCTCTTCGAAACGGGGCTTATTGCTATTGATTAGATGATCCATGTAGGCCGCGGTCAGCGAAAATTAATTATTTGAGATAGACAGAATAGTAAAACAACAGTATCCACAAATACTATTCTCAATCAAAAAGGACAAAATGTAATATGCGTTTATATAGCTATTGGTCAAAAAGCATCTTCAGTAGCACAGGTAGTCACTACTTTCCAAGAAAGAGGAGCCATGAAATATACTATTGTGGTAGCCGAAACTACGGATTCTCCAACTGCATTACAATATCTTGCCCCTTATACAGGAGCGGCACTGGCTGAATATTTTATGTACCACAAACGGCACACTTTAATCATTTATGATGATCTTTCCAAGCAAGCACAGGCTTATCGACAATGTCTCTTCTATTACGAAGACCGCCGGGTCGGGAAGCTTATCCAAGAGATGTTTTTTATTTGCATTCACGCCTTTTGGAAAGAGCCACTAAATCAAGTTCACGTTTAGGCGAGGGCAGTATGACCGCTTTACCGATAGTTGAGATCCATTCAAGAGACGTTTCGGCTTATATTCCTACTAATGTAACTTCTATTACAGACGGACAAATTTTCTTATTTATCGATCTATTTAATGCTGGAATTAGACCCGCTATTAATGTAGGTATCTCTGTTTCCAAAGTAGGATCTGCAACTCAAATTAAAGCCATGAAACAGGTGGCCGGCAAATTAAAATTGGAACTCGCGCAATTCACAGAATTAGAAGCTTTTGCACAATTTGCTTCTGATCTCGATAAAGTTACTCAGGATCAGTTGGCAAGAGGCCAACGATTACGTGAATTGCTTAAACAATCTCAAGCTTCCCCCTGGCGGTGGAAGAACAGATAATAAGTGTTTATACTGGAACAAATGGTTATCTTGATTTATTTGAAATTGGACAGGAAATGTATCATTAAAATAAATCTCATAAGAAATAAAATAAATTAAATAATACAAGATTTTATATCAAACTATTTTTTTTGAATAACTTTACAAGAAATTAAACTAGGTTTCTTGTTAAATCAAAATCGTGCCTTCAAGGCACAAGAATTAATACTAGTTTAAGAAACTAAACCAAAGGTTGAAAACTTTTAGTTAAATAGAATTAACAAAAAACATAAACGTGATAACAATGGAAATTCAAAATAATGAATTATATCTACATTCAAACACTCAAATCACTAAAATACTCACCCTATTACGTACACATCTTTAGTTCGTTGATATTTAGCCAATCTTCAATGTCCAAGTCATTTAGTAGAACTCTTCATCCGAAATTCCATATTCCAACACATATAGTATGTAAGTACAAATATTGTATCATCTATGTTTTCATCTTTGTTTTTGGAAACTTTACATGCAGCATGGGATTAAAGGCGGAAGTAAAGTACACATGGGCATAAATCATCTCTTTTTTGCAATATAATCAAAGCTGGAGTACTTGATTCATTTAATTGAATTGACATATGACCTTTCATTCTTAAATAATATGGATTAAATTACAAGAATCAGTGGTATATGACAAACTAATAACTTGAATTCGCTTAAGCATTACGTATTAGTTGAAAGTAGAAGAAGATTAGATACTAAGTTGAACTTACAAGTAGAAGGAGATGTTATGGGGGGAACTTATGTGAACAAAGGTTGTGTTCCTTCAAAAGCTATATAAGGTGGATCTTTGTAGTAAGATTATGTGCATGATTAGCAACGCCTTGCCTATCATTAATAGCAACTGCAACCTGTTTCAAGCGTAAATAGTTGAGGTGCAGCATTTCAAACCAATGAATTGTTTGCTTGTGGTTAAAGTCAAAAGTGTACAAGTTTCTACAACAAAACAAATAAAAGAAAAAGAAAAATAAGAAGCATAGTCAACTCACTACTAAACAGATTAAAAGACATACCTTTAATTAGCTTACAGTGCACAAGCTCCTCCCTCTTGTTGATGGACTTAAACCCTATGAGGAATGCTTCCTTTTTTAATGACTAGGTCATGAATCACTAAACATCTCATGCAGTTACCACTGTTGAAGCTATAAAAGGATAAGTCAACGACTGTATGCACCAGAAGAAAGCGAAATAACCATAACACTTAAGTGTCAAGTCTAACTTCGAGACTCATGTGAAACTACTGCATTGGTAGCCAACTAACAAAGCACTAAGGATCACATTTGAGAGGGGCTTTCTCTAAGCAAAATGCATTTCACCAAATTTCTGGGTATTTTTATTCTGAAATTTGTAAGAGAAAAGCACCTATTATTTTTCTTCAAAGTATCTAGATAAAATACTCTATAATAATTAACAACTCATGAGAGGAAGTCCAAACAAGTCTTATGAAATCCTAACTAATCATGTTTGTGCTCCTGATCACCAAATAATTATCAAAGCTATTACTTTGAGTGTGATTCAAACGAATGGAAAAGCTTGACATATATTTGGAAAGGATAGGAGGCAGGTTTGTAAGTACAAGAAAAAAAGGGTCTAGAAGTAGCTATCCAATAACTAAACAATCAATTTACATTATAGAAAAAATAGGCAACATACAAGATCCATATGTTTAAGACCTGATGATAACTAGAGCTGCAATTCACTAATAAGAGCATGGATACAGATTGAAGGAAAAACTCTCCAGTGCATCAACTCTTTCTAAAACAAATGGTAGTATTAGAATTTGCAAGCACACAATCTGAGCGATAATCTTGGCAAGTAAACACAGACAGGGAATAAAAACATCACTTGTAAACTAAACGACTTCATATGAAGCTCATTTTGTGGTTCTTGCATCCTCCCACTACCCACCAAGAGTGCTTTTGAAAGAACACAACCTATATTGATACTACAAGCCAGATGTTAAATTTAGAAGCAAAAAATCCTTCTTTTAGAATCATTTATCTCATTTTCAATCCATACAAAACAAGATTATATCTTTATTCAAATCATGCACTTGTAAGAAAACACACATAACTAGCTACCTTACAAGGAGCTCAATTATTCAATCATAAGAATGTTCGCACTAATGAAGAACAAGATCGAAAAAAGGCACGAACCAAGAGCAACAAGTAACATTAACTTCACTTTTTTACCATAAGAAATTCTATGTAGTAACTAAAGATTGGCATCAAATTATGCATTTTTTCGCTTGGATAACTTCTAAGCCACTATTGATTACAGAATATCAAACCCAAATATATGCAGCAATGGAAACTACAATAGATATGGGATGGAGAAGGCAAAACACAAACACACCAAAAGCTTCTAAAACCTGATTGACATTTCATTCTATCACAAAACAATACTTAACAAAGGTTATTTGCAAGACATATGACCTACACAATAAACAGAAGATTCTTGTAACAAAACAATGAGGAAGTTGAACCAGCTACTTGACAACAAACTACAATCAACACAAGAAAAGATAAAGTGAAGCTTATTTTCTATCTCATAGTATAGTAGATTTCTCTATTATCCAATATAGATCATAGTGACGATACAAGCTGTCATGAAAGAGGCTGGCCTAGGATTGAAAATTTTCCATTTGAATCAGAAAAAAAATTACGAAATGAAAATCAATAAATACTTAAGAACTTCTCAAAGAAGATTAAAAAAAAACACCTTGAATAAGAGCACTTGTATGCTAGGGAAAAATTTTAATAGCCGAATCAGTACAAATTGATAAGGGCAAAGATGGGCAACATATCCATTTTGCAAGAAAAGAAAGTAAATACCCGGGTGATTTGTTACGAGAACAAAAAGAAAAGAAGTGGTTTCAGCACAGTAGATGTGCTCTGTCAACCACAACCGACACCAACAAGCATACAAAATCTTTAACCAAAGCCTTGACAGGGATTAGACGATGAAAATGATTGATTGTCTTGAGTCCTCAGACTAGGACTGAAGCAGCCCCAAACTGCCATTCTCGGCTCTTTCTCTATCGGAAATTCTAAAGGCGCATTGCTAAAATCCATGGTTAGAGGAGGCACACGGATTCTCATCGGCTTCAAGAACTCAATCCTTAAAATTTCGAAGGACAATCTTGTATACAAGACTCAAGTTTTGGGATGGGACCAAGAAAGTGGCGTGAGATTTCTAGTAGGAGCCCTAATTTGTTTCGTTCAATTGGGGTTTTCCCTTCTAAGGCGACAAGACGACCGCCAGTAAATTTTGACAAAAACCGCTTCATTAGCTTAGGTTTGTGAAAATATTTTTTCAAACCGCCACATTAGCAAATAATCAATGGCTGCTATTGTCTTCTGTAGTATATACCAAACGAAAACCGCTGCAAAATATGAAAACCCGCTTCATTAAATGAACCGTTGCATTATCTTAAACCGCTGCACTTTGATCGTTTCATTTGCTCTTTAATTTAGTGGTGATAAGAGGTAAATTGAATTACATAAAAACAATAGCATGATATAATTTTTTGTGAATACATTATGAAGAATGGAATAATTTGCATTTAATGACAAAAAAATGCAACTTTAGAAGTTGGTTAGATGTCTAATCTTTGACCAATTGTTTGGCCATGTTACAAGTTTGTTAGATGTCTAATTTTTTACCTACTGTTGGCCATGTTACAAGTTGGTTAGATGTCTAGTTTTTGACTAATTATTGGCCATGTTCATCTTATAATAACATAATTTGCATTCAATTTTGTATGATCATTTTATAATATATAAATAAATTGTAAATTTAAGAACATGGCCAATAATTGGTAAACAATAAGGTATCTAACTAGCTTGAAACATGACCAACAGTAGGTAAAAAGTTAGACATCGAACAAACTTGTAACATGGCCAAACAATTGGTAAAAAATTAGACATCTTACCAACTTCCAAGGTTGCATTTTTTTGTCATTTAATGCAAGTTATTCAATTCTTCATAGTGTGTTCACAATATATAATATTATGCTATTGTTTTTATGTAATTCAATTTACCTATTATAACCACTCTTGTACCTTTTGTTCATTATTAACATATGATATAACATATGGTATATTACTATTATCATCATTATTATAACACATATATTATATTACTAAATCCTTTTGTGATTATTAGCATATTATATGTTGTATATTATGTTATCATTGTTATGTTATTCAATTCTTCTTATTGTGTTTAGTCTATATTGTCTTATGGCTATTATTTACATACAATATATATTATGTTATATTGTGCTTCAATACAAACATAATGTGCACAACAATGAAATACAAATCACTAAAGCAAAGACTTAACAATTATTTTCCTACTTGGGTAATAATCGAACATAAAAAGACAAAACTTTAATTACAAAAATGATCAAATTATTGTTAACATATTGTCTTGGGCAACGCCGGATGTAACGGTCTAATTATATGAAAAAGACCGTAAAACATAATAAAGGAAAGAAAAAGGGGAAGACCGCAATAGGAATGAATTTAGTCTTTTAATGTCCTAAGATTACAAATCCTTATTTAAAAAATAATCTATTTTTGTTTAAAAGAGAAAAAAAAGGGATGTAATATGGTGATGAATTTGGTCATCTAGCACATGTATATAAAGTGGTAGAGAAGGCTCTCATCGTCATCTACAAGACTAGAACTACTATAACTATAAAGTGGTAGACAAGAGAGTATAAACTAGTGAATGCCTAGTGGAAACTTGGCGGTGTTGAACACTTGAATTGCCACCGAAGTTGAAAATACATCATCGGAACAACGAGCACTATGGGTCGAAAATTCTTCGTCGTCGGCAATTGGAAATGCGTTAGTTTCTTACTCGACCAAGTCTACTGTATTATTTTTGCTCTATTTTGATTCGAATTAGTATGTGCCAAAATTTGTTGTCGAACGTGAAAATTGGGATTCATATATAGATAATGATTGTAAACAAAAGCTAGGCATGCAATAGACACGTATGCCAGTTCGTATAAATAGATGGATGTAGTTCAGGTTTTGAGTGATTTGATTTTTTACATTTGTTCCTTTCGTTGTTCGGGTTTTTGTGTAGAATGGAAGTGTGGAGGAAGTGAAGAAGCTAGTTGACACTCTCAATCAAGGACAAGTTCCACCAACCAATGTTGTTAGTAGGCTCCAGACTCTCATCTCAGTTGGTCCACCTCTTTTTCAAGATCATGTAGATTGATCAAGTGTTTATGGAGGGTATTGTTTGGTTTGTCTGACTGAATGAAGCTACAAGAACGTGGCTTTAATTTGCTTCTCTTCCTTGTTAAGTTTTCTTATTTGATGATTCTTTCTAGGGAGGAATTCAAATCCACATGTGTATAGTAGTGGACTTCGTTGCTTTGGCATGAGAAAGTAACATTCTGCTTGTATGTTAGAGGTTGTTGTGAGCCCCTCGTTTGTTTTTCTTCCCTTGGTAAAGACCTTGTTGAGACCAGATTTCCATATTGCTGCACAAAATTGTTGGGTTAAGAAAGGTGGTGCGTTCACTGGTGAAGTCAGGTATCCTAAGATAACCTAATGATCTAAGTCAGTCTCAACCTTTGCTTCTTAATGCTTCCCAATATGCGCTGCTTATTTTTCCCTTTATTCATGCTTTCGATATGAAATGAGTATCATAACTGTTTGTTTAAAAAATAAATAGATTATAGTGTGGTGTCACTGCCTGGTCCTTGCTAGTAGGTCACTGCCGAACTATCTCTTTTAATGGTTAAACGTCAATAATGCTTTTATCAACAAGGTCTCTTAAAAAATGCATAAGCATGCTCACCCTAGAACGTTAAAGTCTCGCTTTATCTTCAAGGTACGTTACTTTTAAATGTCTAGACATTTTCATTGAATAGAACAAAATATAAATGGCTTTCTAATATGCCAAATGCAATAACTCGAGTATCTAATAGCGACCACTTGCATTAATGTCATGACGTGTGCATTCAAGTTATAAACTAGCCTTCCTGGCCACCTCCATCCATTCCTTGGCTCGTAATTTGAACATTCTATGCACAATTGCTTCAAAACTACTAGTGGAAATCAATTCCCTCTCAAATGTCATTTTTTTTCCTTTTGAAATATCACTCAACTAGTACGCACCCTTATCATCTAGTGTGACATGGGCAAACATTTAGCACCTGATGTGAGCCCTTTTGTCAGCAGTCTCCTGTTAATCTGAACAAGGTCATCCAAATATTGATAAAACATAAGTTATATCTTGATCCTTGATCAATTAGAGTGTCATTTTTCCTTTGTGATTATCTGTACAGTGTAGAGATGCTTGTTGATTTAGCAATTCCTTGGGTCATTCTTGGGCATTCAGAAAGGAGGATTTTGTTGAACGAGTCCAATGAGGTAGTACTCACAACCCATTGTTACAATAAATGCCATGATCCTTATTCTTTTGTACTGGAATATCATGCTTTTGAATTAATGTCTCATGCATCATGTATGTTTTTCAAAGTTTGTAGGAGATAAGGTTGCATATGCTCTTTCTAAAGGTCTTAAAGTAATAGCTTGTGTTGGAGAGACCCTTGAACATCGAGAAGCTGGATCAACAATGGAAGTTGTTGCTGCACAAATTAAAGCAATTGCTGGTTGGTAATTCTCTCTTGATAGATGAAATGCCCTCTATTGTTGTCAATTTGTTTTATGTCAATGTATGGTAGTTCACTGCGTACTTTTGTTATAATTTACCGTTTAGTATGTGAGATATAGTTGTCTAATGAACAAAATTAATATAGCATGGAAAGTTATACTTTTTAGTGTTTCCCTTGTCCAACTCAAAGTCTATTTGTCAATGTATGGTATGTGTTTGTCGAGGGGGAGAGATGAAGTTCCTACCAAAGCAATGTGGCTTTCCTTATAATGGATGCAAATGCATGTAGTAGATACTACCATCAGAATGCTTTTTGTTATTTATAAAGATATGATTATGCTGAGTCCTAAGATTTCTTTGTTTATATGGGTCATGTAGTCTGCCTATTGATCATCTTAAGAATCTTTCTATGTAGAACGCATTTCTAATTGGTCCAACATAGTTATATTCTATGAACCTATTTGGGCTATAGGAAATGGGAAGGTTGCTACTTCTATACAGGCTCAAGAGGTATTTGTTCCTTCCTTTATTTGAAGTCGTTGGTCCTTAATTTTGCATATGGTTGCTACCGTTAATATTAGAAAAACCAAGGCATAAGATGTAGGAAAATATAAATATATGCTCTGTATGAAATGTGCATTATGATCATACCCTTACTTTTCCAACACCAAATAGTCAAACTTAAAGTTGTGCATGCGTTTCTAACTTTCTTCTGTTCTTGAACATGTATGTAGCCTTATACGCTAGCTCTTTTTTAACTTTGAGCCTTTGTCCCATAATTATGCCAGATACCCATTCTCACCAAACAGATAATTGTGTCCCATGACACTTTTGAAGTCACCATGTCTAGTGGATTATATATGATTCTAACTAATGCACATTATATTTTAGACTTGTGCTTCTTCTTTACCTTTGGAACTCATCATGTATTGAATAGGTGCACTCTAAATTGAGGAATTGGTTACATCGCAACATTAGTCCTGAAGTAGCCGCAACTACAAGAATTATATATGGAGGTATGTACTTGTTTTTTTCCTTCCAAGTGTTCTTTATGTGCACTTCTGTGTTGTACTGTCTTACCATTTTCTCTCTGTCGGCTTTAAATTATCATCGACCTAGTAATTGCTAAGTGACTTTTTATTTTGTTAAAATGTATGTTTAGCACAAACATATCAAATGGATCAAGAGGTAATATCGGGTCTTTTGGATTTGCATATTTACGGGTCAATTTAAGTCGGTCCTTACAAGTTTGGAGTGGGTTTTCATCAACCCAACAGACCATGACGCAAGAGTGACATATTTTCTACATTAAAGGGATAATATAAATGCGTCAATGTAAACTAAAACCATTTATAGATTTTAAATAATGTCAAATAATATTATTTTAGCATAAATTAAAAAACGTAAATTGGACAAATGCATTTAAAAGTTACTTATAAGTCATACTATATGAACTTGAGGGTAGTGTGGTTTATAAATACTTTGTTACATGTTGTGAGCTTCCATGGGACCATAAGAGAAATGTCTTTAGTTTTCATCATCATCCTGCAATTGTGAATTTCGTTAAAGCATTCATCTTGTCTTCTTAATCTGGTTTCGTCAGCATCTGTCAATGGTGCAAACTGCAAAGAGCTTGCTACACTGCCTGATGTTGATGGATTTGCGGTTGGTGGAGCCTCGCTCAAGGTAACAAACAAAGACTAGCTTGCTTAATTGGTTGCATTATTCTCTTTTCTACATCTCCTTGTATAATTAACAAACCCTTCTATATTCACTCATTTACTCTGACCAGCCGGAATTCATCGACATTATAAACTCTGCGACTGTAAAAAGTGCATGAGTTTTTATTGCCACTACAAGTTGGTATGCAGCGCTTGTCATTCGAAGATCTTCCCAAATATGTGCTATAATCTTGTGCTAGTTTTGGTTTGCTTGCGGAATAAATCTCGATCCGGAAATGTGCTATAATCCATGTGCTTTTTATGTTTTCAATAAATTGTCTCTTGAAGCTTGTTTGTCGACAAGCAAAATTTCAAAACCTGTACGAAAACCAGAAAGTATTATACACTTATATAATATATGTTTTTTCTTTAAATTCCAAAACAAAAAAATTATCATTCTCTACATTTCAATTCTTGAAACTACGGAAAGATCATCAGAGAGGAAGGAAATTATGCATCATCTCATACATATCCGACTTAGAGGCATCATTTGATTTTTTCTTCTCCGATGATTGAGAGCATTCATCAAAGAATGGATTGTGATGTTTCACATAAATCAAAGTCTTAGCTAATTTATTTTTAAAATCCAAACGCAATTACGATGAATGCAAATTATATAGAAACGTTACATAGGATTTCAATATGTTGTATTCATGTACTAAATTGAGTGAATATCGTGATAATGATATCGAAACTTGTAAATGATCTCCTATCCTTATATTATCCTTAAACATGTTCATAAACAAAATTGTTAAGATTGTCCAGTCTCATCAAAACATATCTCAAATAGACAAGAACTCAAATTTTGACTCTTTTTTTATAAAATTAAAAATTTTGGTAATAATAGTAAGGTAATTAGTACAACATAACAGCTACAAAGCTCAATGAGCCAATAGTGTACACACACAACCAATTCTGCCTAGTGATGCTTTGATTAAGCAAACAAGTTTTCACCAATGTATATTCTTTACTTCGATTGGTTCTAAGGTGGAGAGGGGGGACTTGCCTTACTTTTATGTCATAACAAATTTACTTATACTAGCTGATTACTCACTCGTTTGACTAATATCATTATTATGAAAGTCAATGCTCCATCAAATCCATCCATGCTTTTTTTGTGTACTTTCCTTCCCGGGAGGAGGACAAAACCTTATTTTGGAACTCCTTAGCCATAACCATTACCTCATATCATCTCCCATATCTGCTTACTGGAGATTTAAACCAAATTGACTGTCCGGCCGATAAGCTAGGCGGACTTGCTCTTGTGTTAAATAGGTTTAATCCACTTCTTAATTTCCAAAACTCAATGGGGCCTGCTTAATACCAAATTTAGAGGTTTCCCATTTACTTGGACGAAAAGTACAAATTATGCTCATAATATATTCGAATATTTTGATCAAGTTCTAATCCACCAATCTCTAACATCATTATTTACAACTCTAAAGGTTCACCATATCCTTGTACTACCTCTAACCATTGTCTTATAGCAATAGATCTAGGAAACCATAAAAAACATTGTAAGTATCCGTTCAGATTTGTGAATGTGTGGATTCCTAAGCCAGAATACGCCGATCTTGTTAAAACAGTTTGACATGCAGTATAAACTTACACGATTGTTCATATTTAAAATTTCTATGAAAATACAATTACTTAAAAAATAGGCTTTTTTACCGGAAATCACCCTTACAATATGCCATATTCGCCAATACCACCATTTCAATGGCTAATTACCGCGAACCATCCCTACAATACATTCCGTTACCTCTTTACCACACAATTCTATTTTTCCGTCAAATTTCTCGTTAAGTGGTACAATGACTCTTTTACCCCTTTAATTTTGCCCAGATTACATTAATCCGGGCTTCTTCTCCCTCGACTTGCTAGTTCAATTTCTAAGCCATTGCTAGCCCAACTGAATTCTCAAGATTTCATCTAATCTTCTTCCCAACTTCCACAATTTCCCATCTAAAAAATAATCTTCTTTTCTTCTTCTCCCATATCCATTTCTTTGCTTCTACAATTCCCAACTTTGACTAAACTCCCAATTGCAATGAAACCCTTTAAATTAATGCTCTCCGAACTCAATTTCCCCTCTCAGATTCGTTTCCCCCAATTTCTCGGCATTCAGCTTTCACTTCTCCAAGAAGATTCAATTCAAAGTGCTCAAATCAGATGGTGGCTCACCGTTTGGTCACCTTCTCCACTGTTCTTCTTTCCTGTTTCTTTGTACAACTCTTTGTCAACGTTGGAGATGTTGATCCTTCTTGTAAGTATTAAAATCTAGGTTTTCTGGTTTCCTAACTTGCTCAAAATTTAATCTGCGCAAGCTAGTTTTTTTTGTGTTGTTTGTTCATTGTCTCTTGGGTAATTCGCTATATAATGATTGGAATCAGTACGTTTGAGTTCCGAATTGGATGCTTGTAGATTCGTACTTGGTAGACTTGGACACCATTTTCATATAATAATAACTACCATATATACTAAAGCTAGTCCGAGTACTTAAATTTGATGGTTTGTTGAGTTACTAAGATGTTGAATTTTCAAAAGCTATGATTTTTCCACTAAAGATGGATAGAGAGATTCCTAGTCAAGAATTAGTGGTGGTCAAATTGTGGATCCTGTATAAATTTTTCCACTAAAGCTTGAGAATCCATGTCCTTCTTCGGCCTATTCAATGTTGAAGGTTGGTGGAAGATTTTGGAGCCCTAGAAATCGAGCCGGCAAGTTGAGGGAGAAGAAGCCCAAATTGGATGTAAATTGGGCAAAATTAAACAGGTAAAAGGGTCATTATACCATTTAACGAGAAACTTGACAGAAAATTATAATTGGGTGGTAAATAGGTAACGGAATGTATTGTATGGGTGGTTCGCGGTAATTAGCTATTGAAAGGGTGGTATTGGCGAATATGACATATTGTAAGGGTGGTTTCAGGTAAAAAGCCTAAAAAAATACTCTAAACACTGGGCTAGTTGACATATCAATAACAATTTCGAACAGTTGAAAATTTTAGTAAAAGAGTTACATGATTTACAAAATGAGTTGGTATGAGACCCTTGCAACACACATATTCTTACCACATTGCAACGACATCTAAATAAATATAACGCTCTAGTTGTCTTCCATCACAAGATTTTGGAAAGAATGATGGTTTACATTTAGTGCATGCCTAGGTTGCATCTTTAGGACATGTTTGGTTATGTTTTGCTTTGCATCTCTCTTGTTTAGGCTAGTTCTTTAGCGGTTTTAGTTTAGTTGTTTTGTTCGGAAGCTACGCCTCGTACTTGTGCATTTCAGGTTAAAAGAGGAGGAAATGTGATTGTCTTGAGAGCTTAGGAGATCAAGGAGTCAAAGAGCATGGATCTAAGGAGCTAAGGAGATGCATTGATGAAGGATCAAAGAAGGCACCACAAGAGCCAAGTTAAGAGGAGCAAGGTGGGAACGAAGTGAGGAAGCCACGGCCACATGCAGTGGACTACCCGGCCAAGTACCTGGCCGGGTAGTAGGTCGGGCAATGGCCCGTGCCAGCGCTCCAGCTTGGCCAAATTCAGTGAAGCATCCGGTCGGGTGCCTAGCCGAGTACCTGGCCGGGTAATGCCCCGTTTCAGAGTTTCTCAAGCACGAAGATCGGTAAGCTACCCGGTCGGGTCCTTGACCGGGTAGTTGGTCGGATAGCGCGACCGACCTGCTTCTTTCCCTTTCTAGGTTTTTCTCTTTGGGGGGAACTTATAAGATTTAAGTTGTATCTTGAGAGGAGAGCTTTTTGGATACTTTTGGCAGCCACACTCATTTCTAGAAATACATTTACTTGGGAAACAAGTTGAACTTGGGGATTGAACTTGGACAAATTGCTTGTGGATTCTACTTCTTTTCTATCTATTGATGAATTTTGGTATAATTCCTCTCTTGTTTTCTCTAATTTCATTGATTTCCATGTCTAGCTAGAACCCCCAACCCTAGGGTTTGGGGAAAACCAATGATTTTGAGGTAGATATCCCTTTGTTTGCATAATTAGAGGTTAGGATTAGGATTGATTCAATCCTAGGAGCTGCCCAAGTTTGATGATGAATTTGGATCCTATTAATGTTTGAGACCGAAAGGTGATGATTTTGGTAGGGATTTAGGTGAGGGATTGAGGTTGAAAGATCCTTTCGCCTACCTGATCACTAAGATTGAGCTTGAGAGTCCCATAAGACGATAGTTGATTGGATTTCTCTCAAAAGGAGCACAATTTGCAATAGAGATTTGAGATTGGGTTGATCACTCAAGCCACGAAAGTGGATGGGAGTTCAAATCAATCCCAAACTCTATAGAGCCCAAAGGGCCTAGTCATGGACTTGCAAGCCACGAAAGTGAATACAAAGTTGTATTCATAGACACATTTGCTTAAGTCCCACAAGGAGTAGGCAATGACAATAGGCAATTGCCTTCAACCGAAACCTAACTGAATTTCATGCATGATACCGATAATTACCAAGAAATCATTGTGTTATGATGGGTGTCCGGATTGGACGATCAAAATTCAAAGTGATAACCGAACCCCGTAGTAGTACAAGGGTAGGGTGTCGAACGCTCGGGAGTCCGTGCGTTGAGTGTATCAAAAGACTTGCAAAAAGGGAAAGAAAGGCAAAAAGAAGGAAAATCAAAGGGAACAACTCGGGACCGACATTGGTCACTTCGGCCCGAGAAGGATCGATGGGAGTTTTGCACGGGACCGACACAATTGTAAGTCGGACCCGACGTCTGGGTAACTCGGTCTTAGCAAAATAGTAGATCGGTCTTGGGTTTTTGGGTTCCTTCCCTAACTAGATGTGGGTAATTCCACCCCAATTCAGCTAATGAGTGTTGATCCTTGTGAGATCGAGGTTGTTTGCCTTCGATCCCTCCACTATACACATCGACTCTAGGGAGTTTTCACTCTCCTTCGATGCAAGGTCAAGTGATGGCTTCGACATCGCTTTCGCTTACTCTAACCAATCACAAGCCCTTAATCCCTTGCTTTCACAAGAGATTGTAGCTCTATGTAGAGTGGATTCCTAGATCAAGCACTCAAGGCTATGGAATTAAGGGTTCACACCCAAACCTAGCTAGGGGTTTCCCCCATAGCCCAAGATTATGGAATCTACTCCATGTAGAAAGAGTAAAAAGCAATCAATAGACAAAGCAAGCAAATCTCAATCATCAAACTCAAACAAAAGCCAAATTACATTCAAATCAAAGGAATTCACAAGATCCAAACTCCAAATCTCAATTACAAATCAAAACCAAGGTTCAAACTCACAAATTCCTCCTAGAACTCCTAACCTCCACCGATTTCTCTCTTCTTCTCCTCTTCCTTCTTCCTCCTTGCTCTCCAAGTCTTCCTTGAGCCTTTGAGAGTGATTAATTGTGCCTAAACTTGGATAATTGTCTTCTAATCTTCTCTCCTTTTAATTGGGGTCCAAGAATGTCCAAAAATGGAAGAGGGGAAAAAGTGGAAGATCACATTTGTGTGCCTTGGAGCCCAATTAATTTTCCCTTTGCCGACATGGACCGACACGAACCACCTCGGGCCCGACTTGCCACAACTCGGTCCGAGCCTCCTTAGGTCGATCTCGGGCCCGATTTGCTGGGAAAGTCGATCCTGGCCTCGATCCTCTTCTCTTCTTGGTCCTTCTTGAGCTCCTCTTCGTTGATCGCTCGGCTCTTCCGCTCCTTGATCCTCAAGCCTTGCTCCTTCATATGGACTCCTTCCAAACCATCCTCAAAACGTGCCATTACCTACAAAACACAACAAATTCGCATAGTCTCCGAATCTCATAGAAAATCGGAATCTAAGTTAAAAAGGAACAAAACTAGCAAAGAAAAGAACACAAGACACCTATTTACAAGGGAAATTAACTACTAAAACACCACCAAAACGAGAGACGTCATGTTACTACCCTTACCTTAGGATTATTTCCTTCATTGTTATTTCCTCATCATTTTACTTGTTCTTGTTAGTTGTTAGTTGCTAGTTTCTAGTCTATTCATCACATCCTATTTCCTTATTTGACCTATCTACTAGTTGAATGGTACAATCCCTTATTACATAGTCCTTGAGATTCGACATCCCGATACTACAACCGACCCCGTGCACTTGCGGGTTAGGTGGTAGCCTACCTCATCACACCATCAAACAACGTGCTAAGATTACTCATATACAAAATGTTGATAAGAATACTAAATATTTCTAAACCATATCCAAAATTCGAAGGCAAAATTCAAAGACTTATGATTTTTGAGTGAAATACAAAATGGATGTTAACTAGTTGGGTTTTTGTGCACACTAGTTCCCGGATTTTTAGCACCACATGACCAAATATTTCCCTACCTACTTGTTTATACCTTGGCCCCATTACAACCCTTAAAAGTCCTCATGATTTTTGTTGTGTGTTTAATCATTCGTAGTGGAGATTTAGAACACTGATGCAAGCCTATGGTAGTCTAGCTTTCAAAGTTGATTTTGAGTGAAATACATCCCTTAAACACTTGAGTGAGAGTGCAAAACACATTGTCTTGGTGAGGTCTAGAATGGATGAATGATTTAATTTTGGAAGCTTCTATTTCATGTATGCAATGATGTCTTGGTAAAGGTTTAACTTCATTGATGAAATGTGGATTGATATTGAGATGGATGCTTGGCATGCTAGTTGTGGTGTGACTTTGATTTTATTTCTTGCTTGAGGACAAGCAAGGTTCAAGCATGGGGGAATTTGATAGACACATGTTAGGTAGTGTTTTAGGGCATGTTTATTTAGTATTTTTATGGTTTTTGGTTTAGTTTTAGATAGTTTTGCTAGTTTTGTTAGTTTGTAGAAAGATTCGGATATCTACACTTTGTTGTGCCTTTTGATTGTAGATGTGAAGACAACAAATGTAGAGGAGGTGAAGACGAAGCATTAGAGGAGGCAAGAAGAGAGCCAAGCTATGAGAATAGCCCAAGAGGTGATGGGGAAAGCACACTTGGATCCGGACTATATATTGCAGTTGTTGTTTCGACACCTCTTTCTTGCAAAGGATGGATCTGGAGCTACAATGGTTGGATTGGGCTGATTTTGGTGTCATTGGAAAGCTAACTCGAAGAGCTACAATTCATCTTTTTACTCCGAGTCCAAATTCCAACTCGAAGTGTGTCAAAATAGCCTCTGAAGTGTCATGTGACGACCAGTGGTGAAAGCACAGGCAAGAGGTTTGAAAACGCGCCCGAGTTTTTGAGGAACAGACCGAGTTTCTGGACCTGAGTCTCTGCCGTGAAAGCGCGGGCAAGGCATCGAAAACGCGACCGCGTTTCTGGGTGTTACCCCGAGTTTTCGCCCATGTCCGAGTTATGTCCGAGATTTTTATGGGATTCTTTTTGGGCCTTTTGGGTTATGTTTTTAGATATATTTTTGGAAGACATATTATATATAGTTAGCCCTAGTTTTAGGTTTGATTATTCTTGACTTTGGATTGGTTATTGGAGACTTGGAGAACAAGAACCCTATTGGAAACTTTGTAAGCTTTTCCATGTCTTTCAGTAGCTAAATTCTTTTTGCTTGGCTAGTTAATTGAAGTTGTGAACGAAGTATTATTGTGAGATTTGATTGTTCTTAATTTTCGTTGACTAGATTGTTTTCTCTATGCTTGATTGAATAAGTTTGATTTAGGGTTTTGTTAGACTGGCCATCTAATTGAATCTCTAGGTTGAATTACAACTAGATCTTTCTAATTACCGGTTGGAATTAATTAGATCATAAGTAGAACCTTTAATCAATCTAGGACTGGTAGGACTAGTTGATTAGAGAAGAGAATTCAATTGCATGTTATTTGGATGTCTGGTTGCTCTGAATGCATGTTTCTATTGATGCTTGAATCTTAATGCTGTTGTCAAATTGAATCTAGGAGGTCTCTTAGGTTATTTGATAATTAGGGTTGTTAGTACCGGTCGGGCTAATAACTAGAATTGAAGTAGGATTAATAATTCCATGAAGTTGGGTTATTAGCATTCCGCAATAGATTGATCAAGGTAAAAAGAGAATGTTGATAATCAATGATCAATAATCAAGTTCACAATGGATGTTAACTAGTTGAGCATACTTCTCCCATATATTACAAATCATCCTTAGTTTGCATGTTTATTTAGTTTAGTTCTTAGATTCATATTCAAAAACCCCCCTTTTCTAACTCTGAGTAGCATAGCAATAAACATTGAAAATCTGAGTCTTTGTGGGATCGACCCTTACTTCCCTACTACATTAGTTGGGTTGTTCGGATTACTTTGATAGGTATTAAGGCGACTAAAATACCGTTATCAACTTAACAAAGTATTTTGTCATTCCAAACGCATGATGGTCTTGGAATCTTTGATCATGAATATATCTCAGCTAATATTACATCAGAATTGACAACCAGATTTCAAATCAATACTTCTTGTGTTATTCACCCAGGTGACCTTGATATCATTTTGTCGGTTGTTACTAGCCTGAATAATTTAGTACTTGCTAAACCTCCAACCCCTTAAGAGATTAAGGCTTCTGTTTTTTAATCTATCTCTTAACAAGACCTCGGGGCTTGATGGTTTTACGGCTAAATTTTTTCCAACAATACTGGTCAATTGTTGGCTCTTCCCTCATCTTTGCAATTAATGTGTTCTTCCATTATGAATCTACGTTGTATTCATCAAATAAAACATCTTTTACATTAATTCCTAAGATTGATATGCCTGTTTCGATAAATCATTATCGACCAATTAACTTCTGTAACACCATTTATAAAAACATTACCAAATTGCTTTCATACCGTATATCTTAATATTCTTCCTAATATCATTCACCCTCTCCAAAGTGCGTTTGTCAAAGGTCGTCTTATTTAGGATAATGTTCTTATAGCCTATGAAATCTTTCATTCATTTCATAAAAGGAAAAAAGGTCGTAAGGGTTGGATGGCAATAAAACTTGATCTTGAAAAAGCTTATGATAAACTTAATTAGAATTTTATTAATTTAATTCTGACTCAATTTGGGTGTCATCCAAAATGGGTCCATCTTGTATTGACTAGTATCACTACGTCGTCTTCCTCAATTCTGGTTAACAATGAACTTGGCTTTGAATTTTCAACGCAATGTGGAATTCATTAGGGTGACCCTATTGCACCATTTATTTTCATCTTAGTTATGGAATATTTGTCAAGAACACTCTCTAATATGGAATTTATTAAAACATTTATCAATAAATTTACTTTAATTTCAGGCCTTTCAGTTAATTACCACAAAAGCTCATTTCAAACCTCGTCAAATATTTCGCGTGATACTTCATTATCCCTTCAAGTATTCTGAACATTCAAATCACATCTTTGATTCGGCCTATTTTGTATAGGTTAACTCTTGTATTTTAGGGCTATATTGAGTGTGTTTAGGTTAGAGTTGTGCGTAATTGTAATATCTAGGCCGAAGACACAAGAATTCAAGAATCAAGAGTTTTAAGGCGTTTTGAGCTGTCTGCGCGACACCACTTGCTTGAGAAGGCTATATCTTGAGCTATAGAGGTCGGATTGACCTGATTCTGGTGCCATTGGAAAGCTAACTTCAAGGGCTTCAATTCATATTTTTACACCGAAGTCAGATTCGAAGCCAAAGATGGTCAAAACAGCCTCCGAAGTGACACCAGCGATCTTGTCGAGATTCCGCGACCGCGGCCTGGCCGACGCGCCCGCGGTGGCTGCCGAGACGAGAAGTTCTTTCTATCGCGATAGCGCGGGTGCGGTGGGGGCGACGCGGCCGCGGCGATGCTGAATCCGAAGCGGTCCGAAATCTTTCTATCTTGTTTCCTTTTCTATCTTTTGCCTCTTTCCTTATCTATCTCGTGGAGCTTGTTCCTTGGGCTATTTAAGGAGGAGCCAGCCTTAGGTTTTGATATATCTTCTACATTCTACCTTCTACCAATTCTTCTCTTTTAGTTTAGTTATGGAGAGCTAGTCTCCTTGGGTTTGTTCAAGGGAGAAACTCTGATGTATGAACTCGTGAGATTTTGGTAATTGATTTCTATCCTTTGGTTGATATTGATTCTCTTGTGCTTCATCTTATGAATGTTTATTGTTTCTTTAGGAGTCATGAACCTATTGAATTAATTGATGTTCTACTGTTTGATTAGGTTTGGACCGTGGACAAAACTAATATGTGAAAACAACTTAACCTAGATCTGTTGTCTATGCAACTAGGATTAAGAAGAGAATTGATTGTTTTATCTTACAATTGACTCGTAGCTTGATTGTTTGATATTATATCCTGCATATCCTTGTTCTCTATGCTAATTCTAGGTTAAGCGTCCTTGCCTAGGGTTATAGAATTGCTTGGACCGTGGACTTGCGATTGTTAATGATCAGGATAGGAATTAACCATAGGTGTGAATGAAATCAATGGATGAATCTATGATCGAGGGATTATATCATGAGTGGATCTTTTGAATGAACTTGTCTCCTTATCAATTGTTTCCCCATATTTGCATGTTTGTTTATTTGTTTGTTCTTTGTTTCTTAGATTAGTTTAGTATAGATTTCTCTCCTAAATCCCCCTTTTCTGTAGTTGGTAAATATATTAATACTAGATACCATAGTTCTCTTGGGTTCGACCCCTTACTTGCTTACTATACTTAGTTTGTAGTTTGGGTTATTTATCTTTGTTCTTGGCACGACGACTTTAGCCGAGTCAAATTTTGGCGCCGTTGCCGGGGAACTTTGGTTTCTTTCTAGTATTAATATTTTTATTGACTTCGTGTGGACCTATCTTACGGTCCGCACTTGTATATTCTGATGCCTTTCTGTGAGTTTAAGCAGTTGCAGGGTGAACCATTCTGTGATTATTTTGAGAGAGTTCTAGATGAGGCAACTGACCTAAGTGCTCGTGGAGTCTATGTCTGTGCATATGATCTGAGCTTAGAAATCCGCAGTGGCATGACATTGGAGATGCAGGAAGAGGTGTATCGCAGGACTGAGAAAGGATATGCCAAATTGAGACCTGAGACGGAATTATTTGAAATTTTCTGGGCCATGTTCGACGAAAGTTTGTCGCTGCAGGACGAGCTTAATGCCGGAAAGCTTTCTGACCAAGAACCGCGACCGCGCTCCTTGGACCGCGCCCGCGGTTCCGATACAGACACGGAGGATTCCCCCCTGGAGGAGAACCGCGACCGCGGCCCACTAACCGCGCCCGCGGACGCCGAGGAGTTCGGTCCACCGGTTCTCAATGGCGATCCTGTCTTCACTGACGATGTTCCGTGTCCGGTTGTAAAGCTCAATTATCCTTTCTCAATGCCCGAGGGACTCCCCATGCTCGAGTTCATATGGCAAGATGAGTCCACTCAGGATGACGAGACCCCAGAAGAAGAAGATTGGGCGATATTTAGTGAATTCCTGGATGGTTTGGAGCAAGTGGAGGTTCGAGATATTGCATTGGAGGTTTCACCCCCGATTTTGATAGATCAAGCTTCCGAGCCTGAGCCTGAGGAGAAACGATATGTGATGACAGAAGAGGAGTATTTCCTTCAGTATGGTGACCCCTGGAGTGACAACGACGAGATATGAACTTAGCAATCGAGTTGAAAATGAGGGAGATTTCCGAGAAGATCAATATTACTCCTCAAGCACTGGTGACTGTAAGTGCTGAGTCATTGAAGAGTGGACAAGAGTTGGGCATAACGAATGACGCTCCTGTTGCTATTCCGCGACCGCGTCAGGCAGACCGCGACCGCGGAGTCCCTACAGAAGCTCACGACGATCTCTCAGCGGATGATCCGCGACCGCGGTTCCGACGCAGGAACGGAGGAGCTGCCCCTAGACGAGTGCCGCGACCGCGGCCCCTGAAGAAGTTGTTCCGCCACCTTCCATCCACGAGGGTTTTTTCGATGATGTCCCAAATTCCAACATTCAAGGTGTCGACTCCGAGATTCCTGAGGTCAGCCTTGATGATCCCTATATCCTTTACTCCACCTCTTCTCTCTCCTTTGATCCTTGCTTTGTTCTTGCATGTCAATCTTTCATTAAGGATTCAATCTTTGAGCATGCTAGGGTAGATGATGAGTCCTATATTTTATGTGATGAGAGTGATAAGTCAACTAGGGGATTTGCATGCTTTGATGAATATTTTGAAAAATCACCTAATTGGTTTCACTCTAGAAAATCTCACCCCAATTGCTCAAGCATGTTTGATAGATTAAAAAGAAGTTTGAATTATTTCTTATTTCTTGTTAATTTGTCACCATGTTATTTGTCCTGTTGTAAGATAGCTGTGCAGGACTTTGATTTGATGCTCAGGGCATTGACGATGTCCGATCATGAAGACGTCGGGCCATCGACATTAAACAAAGGCGCTGCTTGGGAGGCAACCCAAGGCTTAGATAGATTGTTTTTCCATTCCTAGATTAGGTTTATTCTCGTTCTCGGACTAATGTGCAGGTACTAGTTTCGGACATTCTGGTGCAAAACCGCGGTCGCGGCAACCACACCGCGGTCGCGGCCAAGCCCAGAATCCCTGGTGTACAGGTACTAGACCCCCGCGGTCGCGGTCCTCACGCCGCGCCCGCGGAGGCTCCTTGGTTGATAAAAAAAAATGAAAAAAAAAGCAAAAAAAAAAAAAAAAGACAAAAAGAGGACTTCTTGGTCCCACTCTATCTCTATATCTTCCATCTATCTATATCCATTCTACTCCATCTTCTATCTTTCCATCTCTTCTATATTCTTTCCATCCACCTTTGTAATTCCATTCTTATGGCTATGTGTCAAAGCCTAAGTATGGGGGAGCTTTGTTCCCCCGAGAGTTCTCATCTCTACGGCTCGAGTCCGAGTATTGATCATCTTCCAAAAGACGAGCCAAGATACGAAGGTTGTTTGCACATCACGTTGTTCGAGACGAAGTCAAGACCTCGTCTCTGCACGAGTACCGCGCCCGCGCCACACCGGCCGCGCCCGCGGTGATCCACCCGATGCTGACTTTGCTCACTGTAATAATTCCGCGCCCGCACCCACTACGCCGCGCCCGCGGTTAGCCACCAGACTTGGATTACGGAGTTGCTTCTATTCTTCCACCTTTGAAGAGTTCTTCCATTCCACCTCTCTTCAATCGTTTGTGAGTCTTCTGATATACCTTTTTCCTTGCTTCTATCCTTTCTCTTTGCTTCATTGAGGACAATGAAGGCTTTAAGTATGGGGGAAGGAGTACTCGCATTCGCTTATCCTAGTTAGCTTAGTTAGAGATTTGCTTCAGATTTTTGATTTTCTTCTTTTTCATGGAGCACTTGCACCATATTTTTTGCATAATAAAGAAAAAAGATAGAAAAAAGGCATAAAAATTGGAAAAAGGCATTTTAAATCCCGGGATGAGTCGAAAACCCGAAAGAGCGGCTCAGGTAATAAGCAGGTAACCCGGACCAGCATTAGGCTGGGGTAATATGAGGTTTATGAGTGATTGTGAGTATTTGTGAGCACACCATTGAGAAAAATGAAAAGAGCGGTTAGGTGAAAACCCGAAAGGGCGCCTAAGCAGAATTGAGCGGAAAAATTCGAGTGATTAGGATTCATTCTTGCTTGGGGACTTTGGGGCTTACATGTTAGATTTGGGTAGATCCTAGGTTGCTCTCTTTCATGTTTTAGAGCTTGAGTGTTATATCATGTTGTGAGGTGTGTGTTTGAGCTTCATTGTTTTATGCTCATGATTTCTCTATATTTTGGGTTCGGGTAATGAGTTGAGTGTTTTTATTTTCCCTTATATTTCCTGAGATCTTAGATGTGCTATCTTGTTGTATTTGTTTTGAGCTTACTCGAGGACGAGCAAGATCTAAGTATGGGGGAATTTGATTCGGCCTATTTTGTATAGGTTAACTCTTGTATTTTAGGGCTATATTGAGTGTGTTTAGGTTAGAGTTGTGCGTAATTGTAATATCTAGGCCGAAGACACAAGAATTAAAGAATCAAGAGTTTTAAGGCGTTTTGAGCTGTTTGCGCGACACCACTTGCTTGCGAAGGCTATATCTTGAGCTATAGAGGTCAGATTGACCTGATTCCGGTGCCATTGGAAAGCTTACTTCAAGGGCTTCAATTCATCTGTTTACACCGAAGTCCGTTTCCAAGCCGAAGATGGTCAAAACAGCCTCCGAAGTGACACCAGCGATCCTGTCGAGATTCCGCGACCGCGGCCTGGCCGACGCGCCCGCGGTGGCTGCCGAGACGAGAAGTTCTTTTCTGTCGCGATAGCGCGGGCGCGGTGGGGGCGACGCGGCCGCGGCGGTGCTGAATCCGAAGCGGGCCGAAATCTTTCTATCTTGTTTCCTTTTCTATCTTTTGCCTCTTTCCTTATCTATCTCGTGGAGCTTGTTCCTTGGGCTATTTAAGGAGGAGCCAGCCTTAGGTTTTGATATATCTTCTACATTCTACCTTCTACCAATTCTTCTCTTTTAGTTTAGTTATGGAGAGCTAGTCTCCTTGGGTTTGTTCAAGGGAGAAGCTCTGATGTATGAACTCGTGAGATTTTGGTAATTGATTTCTATCCTTTGGTTGATATTGATTCTCTTGTGCTTCATCTTATGAATGTTTATTGTTTCTTTAGGAGTCATGAACCTATTGAATTAATTGATGTTCTACTGTTTGATTAGGTTTGGACCGTAGACAAAACTAATCTGTGAAAACAACTTAACCTAGACCTGTTGTCTATGCAACTAGGATTAAGAAGAGAATTGATTGTTTTATCTTACAATTGACTCGTAGCTTGATTGTTTGATATTATATCCTGCATATCCTTGTTCTCTATGCTAATTCTAGGTTAAGCGTCCTTGCCTAGGGTTATAGAATTGCTTGGACCGTGGACTTGCGATTGTTAATGATCAGGATAGGAATTAACCAAAGGTGTGAATGAAATCAATGGATGAATCTATGATCGAGGGATTATATCATGAGTGGATCTTTTGAATGAACTTGTCTCCTTATCAATTGTTTCCCCGTATTTGCATGTTTGTTTATTTGTTTGTTCTTTGTTTCTTAGATTAGTTTAGTATAGATTTCTCTCCTAAATCCCCCTTTTCTGTAGTTGGTAAATATATTAATACTAGATACCATAGTTCTCTTGGGTTCGACCCTTACTTGCTTACTATACTTAGTTTGTAGTTTGGGTTATTTATCTTTGTTCTTGGCACGACGACTTTAGCCGAGTCAATCTTCTATAGAAAAATATCTGGGAATCCCGATTCTAAAAGGTAGAGTCCAAAATAGTACGTTTACAGATACAATTACTAACTTAATCAAACAATTGTCTCAATGGAAGGCAAACTCTATTCATCGGTTCTTATTCAATCTTGTCTTTGACTTACGCTTGACTCAAAATATCAATTTATCAATACAAATGAAACTTCTTTGGAAGCTTGTGACGCAACCTGATAATATTTTGGTTAAAATTGTTTCTGAAAAATATCTTCGTTCTAAGTCTATATTTCACTACCACAAGAAAAAATATTGTTGGCAATTTGACTGCTTGATAAACATTAAGGACGTTTTCTCTAATGGTCTTTAGTGGTTGATTGGAAATGGAAACAATATCAAATTTTGGTCTAATTCGTGGGTCCCAAACCTTAAATTATTATCCTTCTTTGATAATTCTAATATGGATCTACATGTATCGGCTTTTATTAAGCCTGATCACTCATGGGCTCTCTATTCACTCCACCAATTTTTACCACCTACTACTGTAGACATAATTTCACATATCAGGATTCCCTTCATCCCTTCCGATGATCGCCTAATTTGGTTGCTTGCGGTTGATGGATATTTTACTATTCAGTCAGCTTCTTCGCTTCTTTCTTTGTCTGCTATAGCCCCTAATTATTCTCTCTCTTGGATTTGAAAAACCAGATTATCCCCGAAAATTCATAATTTCTTATGGAAGTCATGTGCGAATTGTCTTCCAACAAATAATAGATTAAATCATTTTTTATGTGTGTTCCTAACCATTGTTCACTCTATGACCTTGGAGATGGGATTCTAAAGCATTTGTTTTTTGAGTGCACCTTTACTCAGTTAATGATATCTAGACTGGAAGACAACTAAATTACTCATTTAACTTAACTACTTCACGTTTGTTTATTGATTATTTACTGTATACCTTAAAGTGTAACCAATTAGATGAACATATTTGCTTCTTCTGGTGGTTTATTTGGACTTACAGAAACTCCAAAATCTTTAACCCATCAACAATAGATCCTAGTAAATTGCCCTCAAAATTGGCATTTTCTCAGTCTTTAGAATGGGATAATGTTAATAACCCTTGTCATAAATCATTCAAAAGTCGGCCAAAAAAGAAGAGTCATGCAAACTAGAGAAACCTGGCTCCAAATTGGTTCAAAGTTAACTTTAACGATTTAAAACAAACTAATACTCCCTCCGTTTCAAAAAACATGACCTTTTAGACAATTCACGCATTTTAAGGAATTTTCATGTTTCCTAAAATACCCTTGTACCATAATAACAATCATAACTAAAAGTCATGCATGTTGTTTATCAAAAAGAAAAAGCATGCATGCATGTTCTACTTTTTATACAATTGAGGTTATCATGAGGGGCATATCCGGAAAGAAGAGGGAAAAAATATAAAATGGTCATGTATTTTGAAACAACCTCCATTGTCTAAAAGGCCATGTTTTTTGAAACGGAGGGAGTAGTTCGTTTTATGCTGGATTCCTCTTACGTAACAATAATGGTTACATCCTGCAGTGCGGTCGAGTGCAATTGCCCTCCATGATGGTTGTCCAAGCTGAGACAACCTCCTTGTGTGAGGCTCTCAAAACTACCAATTTAACCACCATTCAAAACCTTATTATTGAGGGTGATAAGCTAATTGTAAAAATTCTTTAAATTGTCTAGAAAAAGTGTCTTGGGAAATTTATTCTATTATAACTGACATCAGACAACTTATTTCTGATATCCCTCACGTGGTTTTTTCCCATTGTTTTAGGGAGTGCAATGCAGTGGTAGATTTCCTTGCCAAAAGACATGTCAATATTCAGTATCCGACAAGTGCTATTTCTATTATATCTTCTTCTTCCACTCATTTTTCCTCATTATTTGTAACTAAGTGAGTTGTTGAGTCAACAACCATTGCTGTTTGATTCTAAAAAAATTATCTATTGTAATGATTTAGGTTAGCCTTGTAATTAATATTCAAGTAGAGTAATTTTAACTTGTTTGCGATAGTAGCTCTTCTATCAAAAAAACAAAAGGTTTTTGTCGGAAACCATTCGTATGATATGCGATATTGTATTAAACCCCCCGTTTATTCACTAATTACCGAAAACCACCTACATAATAGGTTCCGTTAACAAAAAAAACCACCCTAAGCCACATTCCGTCTAAAATTCGTAAAATGCGCGTGGCCAGGTGGCAAATAATTCATTTCGGTTCACCTTCAATGGCAGCCAGCTTATAATTTCCGACCACCACCCCGGGCCAATTTGGTCCACCAACACCACTCAAATCAGCGATTGCCTAGTCCTCATCTCCAGCCTCCAGATCCTCAACTCTGGCTCCCCAATCTCAAAGAACCAAAATTTCACATCTAGCATGACTCTCAATTCAACAAAACAACAATTTTAGCCCCGGTTAGGCCCCAATTTCGTCGCCTTATACGCCAGATTCAATACAGATAAGGAGCATATCTACTTCACGCACACTACAATGGAGGCTAGAGCGAGAATCATCCCCGATCGGTGCCCGATCCACATCCGGATCTTCCCGGACGGCTACTTAGGCATGTAGCATAACCAGTCCAATCTCGTTGGCCTTTAACCTTTCACCATCGACGATCGATCCATCCACGGACTTCGCTGGATCCAGCTCGAACCCAACAGAAACTAGAAAGCATACTACTAGTCCGGATTCGGATGGGCTTCCGACTTCCAAGCCATCGCCGGTGTGAATCGGATTATGAATTTAGGGCTAAATTACTTTTTGGGTGAAAATTTAAGAAATTGGGCTTTCAAAATTTTTGAGTTAGTAAACCGAAGTACAAAAAGAGAAATAAGTTATTTGACACGTCGCCACGTGCGTTTAACATATTTTAGGCGAAAATGTGACTTAGGGTATTTTTTTTTGTTAACAAAACCTATAAGTGGTTTCCAATAACTAGTGAATAAAGAGGTGGTTCAAGACAATTGGGGGTACATCATAGTATTATAAGTAGGGCTGATCCAGACCGGATTTTTGGACCGGACCGGACCGAGGGATTACCTCCCCGGTCCATGAAAATAAGAATTCCGGTCCAGTTTGGACCGGATATTCTTAAATTTAAATTTAAATAAAAATTATATTAATTTTAATGTGTTTATAGTTTATTTTTAATATTTAAATTTCACATTTATATTATATACTTAATAATATTATATTTTTTATTAATCATATATGATTTTTTTAACTATATTACAATCTTAATATAAAAAATTATTTTTTCAAAAAAAATAAAAATCCAATGCCCGGTCAATGGATTTCAGACAATCCGATCTCGATCCGATCCAATTTTGGACCCGTACTCACCCCTAATCATAAGCCAAAAACCTCCAAAAACGAGTGCACAAACAGATTTTAGGGCCCCCCGCCTGATGGGCATAAGCGGTAGAGACCGTTACACGTGTCAGCCCGAGGGCTGTTGGGACTTTATGTTCAGTTCGTAGGTGAGATGAGCTGGTGGCGTCCGCAAGATCCGAGCAATTTTTCATAGGTTTGGTCGCATGAGGACGACGGCGGGCAAAGGGTTTGATTTGGGAGAGATGGCGTCGCCGAAAACCCTAGGCTCCTCCCGGCAACCGGTGGACCCCTTCACACTCCAATTGCAATCGTGGAAGCCGTTCAGCCCCAATTCCAACCCCAAACCCCTAGACTCGGACTCCCACAACGCCAAGCGGCCCTGCCTCTCGGATCGAACGACGTCGTTCCGCCTCTCCGTCGACATGTCTCGGCTCAGCCTCTTCGACGACGAGGAGCGGCCGCTCTCCTCCTCCGCCGCCAGGAAGGACCGCCTCCGCTGGAAGAGGCGCCGGCGAGGCTCCCGCTCCGTCTCCGGGCGGAGCAGCGACCGGACGGCGGCGCGATACTGCTCCGTCGAGGCCACCGCCACCTGCTCCGACTTCATGGTGGCCGCCGGAGCCACCGACTCCAGCGGCGAGCTGTTCGGGGACGCCAATTGGGGCTCCGATGTCAGCGAGGCCAGGAATTCCAGGAGGGAGAGGCTTGCGGAGAAGGAGGTCGCCGGATCTGTTGGATTAGGGCTCGATGCGCAGGCTGCCGAGTCCGGCTACGGGAGCGAGCCTGGCTACCGTGGCGATGCCGAGGTTGGCTATGAGGATGAGCTTGATGAAGAGGACGAGGACGCCAGGTTCTTGCTCTGGGGCGACCGGTTTGGAGGTAACCATTACTTGTGTTTCTTCTTCTTCTGTTTGAATTGCTTTTGGTTGACTTGTCCATGCTCTTACCATTTTATACTATGATGTATTGACTTATTCTGTAGCCTAAAGTGTCTATTTGACCTATGTTAACTGATAACTGGTTGGATTGATATGGACAAATGCAGAGCATTTGATGAATAGTTTTAGGACAGAAAATGCAATATTTCAGCAAAGAGTATATCAGTGGAATTATGTGTAAATCAAGGTAATTAGAGCGGTAAAAAAGGGAGGTTTATGTGCCTTGGGGAGCAAGTGTGATCTAGCTTAAATAGATGAGGGTTTCCAGATTAGAGGGCATCCAGAAAGTTTGTAAGGATCAGGCCTTAGGCCTTGGGCTCTTTGGAGAGAGATCCTCTATTGAGATAGGTGGCTCAATTGGGGTTTGTCCAAGAAAGTGTGTTTTGCTTCTAAGCATCCTCTTGTCTAACAAATAGCATAGGGATGAAATTTACAAACCGTGGGCAATAGAAATCCATCATTCCTCTGTTGTTGAGATTTTTCAAGATGAATAATTGGAATGTAGATTAGTGGTTGTGTTATCTCTATGATAGTGGATGACTCGCACTTTAAGTTACTACACTCCAAATATTTGGTCAAGGTTTAGTTTGTTTCAAGATTTATCTGCTCTGCCTATAATGTGATGTGGGCTTTTTTTTGGAGGCGAGTTGAGATAGAAAGACAGCTCGATTGAATTGCATCTCTTTGACTTGGCCATGTTTTACCATATTATACCATTACAAGGAGATGCCTGTTGACTATAGAATCATGAAACTTTACTCTGATTAAATGAGATGTCTTGAACTTAAGCAATGAGCTGAGCTTTATTCATCTAAGGGAGTTTTCTGCTGATTGTGATACTTGAGAGGGGTGATAGACATCTTCCTTGAAATTTTTATCTTATTTGAAACAAGCTTTAATTTTAGACTGATCTGATAAATCTTTGACGCCTAAAATTCATTAGAATTGCAATGTTAACTTGATAGGATCATTATATGTGTGCTTTTTTAAGTGAGCTCTTTTTTTTTTGTTCGAAATAACTGGACCCCAGGTATGGAGATGTGGACAAATGCAGAGCATAGGATGAAAACTACAAAATTGTAGCACTAAAATGTCCATTCCTCCATTGTTGAGATTTTCCTGGATCCGTGATTGTAATCTGAAGTTGTAAATTAGTGGTTGCTCCTTGTCTGTGATAGTGGAAAGTGTGAGTAGTTTGATTGAGATGAATATGAGGCAGTTGTGTAGTTGCAGCCTGCAGTTATGCTTAAAAGGGTGTATTAGTCAACTGAAAGTTTACTTGCATATTCATAGGTTTTGGTTGGAGTAAGATACAACTATACAAGGGTCTAGGAAATAGGCAAGATGGTATGAATGTCACATAAGGCTCTTGGTTGAAAACTTGATTAGCGCTAAATGGGTGTTTCAATCAATTTTTGGATCGGCTTAGACATTTTATTTTGGTTGAAAGTTTAGACATTAGATTCGTTGTAGGTTGGTTAGTGTGAGTGGTGAGTCCTGTCAAGCTGATCCCTAATGCTTTTACGTCATTATTGTTGAAGGGCGAAGATTCTCATTTGATTAGAAAACATGTTTGTGTAAACAATTCACCAGGAACCTAAAAGGATGAACTGGGCCAATATCTGAAACTGTTTTTAACAAGTGTTAAGCTGTGTGTCTCTTTGTAATGTAGATCTGACGATTGAGGAGGCCGTCGGCGAGAATTCATTTGCAGAGCAGAAAGTGCAATGTAGAGGACGCCGCAAGAAGAGCGATTTGAAGACGACGATCCATTCTATCAGATGATAGTAATTGCTATGCTGATACATATACAAGCTCAGCCTTTGTAAGAACAAGTTTTGATGAGTTTTTTTGCTACTTTTCCCAATAACTTACATAGTCCGTTTAATCCATCATCAGTGTTCCTGTTGTACAGATGCTGCTCCTGTGTATGTATGAAACAACTTAACAACAATAGTGTGTGTAACATTCAAGTAGTGTATCTTTTTGCCCTTCAACGGAGATTGAGATTTGAACTTTTTAATTAAAAAAAGGCGCATTGTATTTGTATCTAATAAAGATCTTTCTTCCTCTAACGTTCTCTGGATGGCCGACCTGACCTGGTCAATAATACTTGATTACATCGCAACCCTTTTGAGTGCTGATTTAATCCCAATTTTGTTTAGGGGCTGAGCTAGCTGACTACTTTCTTTTTTTTTTTTTTTTGATAAAAGATCCCAACATGTATTAAAAAACATAAGAGAGCATGTTACAAGGAAGAGCACAAGGCATCTAAGAGACTAGAAAGTAGCATACCATTGCTTGTAAAGGCAAGGAAAGCCCAAGAAGGGCAGAAACATAAGCAAAAATAAAAATAAACAAAAACACCTTCAAAAGGAGGATGGTAGAAGAAAATTGAACACAAGCTGCAAGAAGACCTTGAAGCAGAACCAGAAGAGCAGACCAACAACATCCACAAACGTCCTTAGGATGAGACACACCTGATGTCTCTCAAATTGGTGGTGTTTTATAGGTTATTTTCCTTTGTAAATATGTGTGTTTTGTTCCTTTTCTTGTGTGTTTTGTCCCTTTTTAGCTTGGATTCCGATTTTCTATGAGATTCGGAGACTATGCGAATTTTGTGCATTTTGTAGGTGTTTTTGGCATGATTTGAGGACACTTTGAAGGAGACCCGAAGAAGGATCAAGGCACGAGTCAAGGAGCGGAAGAGCAGAGCAATCCATGAAGAGAAGCACGAGAAAAGTCAAGAAGAAGAGTGGCCAGAGACCAGGACCGAGTTCCATGGACGTCGGGCCCGAGATCGAGTTGTGGACGTCAGACCGAGGTGCCAGCAAGTCGGGCCCGACTTACCTCTGTGTCGGTCCATGTCGGTCGATCAAGGATTGGGCTCCAAGGCAAACAAATGTGATCTACCACTTTTGCCCCTCTTCTATTTTGGGCATTCTTAGTTTCTAATTAGAGGAGGAAGACAATTAGAGCAAGTCACAAAACACTAATCACCTCTCAAAGGCTCTAGGGAGACTTGGAGAGCAAGGAGAAGGAGAAGAGAGGAGAAGGAAGAGATATCGGTGGAGGAGAAGGAGGATTCTAGGGAGAATTAGTGGGTTTGTCTTTGTTTTGCTTTGCAATTGTGGATTTGGATTGGAGTTTGTGGATTTCCTTTGTTTGGTGAATGAAATTTGGATTTGATTTGAGTTTGATGATTGAGATTGCTTTACTTTGTGTTTTGATTGCTTGTAACTCTAGCCTTATGGAGTAGATTCTATTGATCTTGGGCTATGGGGGAAACCTCTAGCTAGATTGGGTTTGAACCCCCAATTCCATAGCCTTGAGTGCTTGATCTAGGAACCCACTCTACATAGAGCTACAATTCCTTGTGGAAGCAAGGGATCAAGGGCTTGTGGTTGGCAAGAGTGAACGGAAGTGATTGATTGCCCATCACGAGACCTTGCATCGAAAGGGAGGTCAAATTCCCTATGGGTCGATGTGTAGAAGTGGCGGGACCGAGGCGAACAACCTCGATCCTACGAGGATCAACACTTATTGCTTAAATTGGGGTGGAATAACCCACATCTACTAGAGGAGGAACCCAAAAACCCGAGATCTATCTCCCCAATTTGCAAGTTCGACTTACCCAGTACCTCAGGCCTGACTTAGCTAGCGTCGGTCCAGGCCTTTTTCTCGTCGATCCACCTCGGGACCGAAGTGACCAGTGTCGGTCCCGAGTGGTTTCTCTTGTTTTCCTTTGTTTTAGCTTTTCTTTCCCTTTTTCAAGTCTTTTAGGTACACTCAACGACAGAACTCCCGAGTGTTCGACACCCTACCTTGTGCTACTACGAGTTTGGATTATAAATTGTATTCTGAGACCCTCGCAATCCGAACTGACATCATAATTTTGGCGCCATTGTCGGGGAGTTCTTATTGTTTTGAGGTACCAAGTTTGTTGAGTCCTTTGATTTTGTAGTGATTTGGGTGAGGGATTAGCCCGAGCCCCTTGTTTGTTTTGATTGGGTTTTGTTTGTGTCTTTGTTTATAGGTGTATGCAAGCTCGTTCCACCCGAGGAACACTTGAGTTTGAGTTTGTGAGTGATCCGGAAAGTATAATCAAAGAAGCCCGAAAGAAGAAAAGAATGGAGAACCAAGCACAGCATGATGATGAGTTGGTTCGGCTTAGGGCCGAAATGGCTAGAATGTAACTTGAGGCGGAAAATCGAGGAGCCGAAGCAAGAAGGGAACGTGAGCAAAGAATGAGGATAGAGGCTCAACTCAATGCTCCACCCCGGAATGCACGCCAATACATGCATCCGGAGTTGAAGGTGCCCGAGCCGGCAATTGTTTTACCGGAGGTTGCCAAGAATTTTGAGATCAAGACGCAATTCATTTCTCTCATAAAGCGGGATCAATTTGAGGGACGCCCGCAAGAATGTCCAATTGAGCACGTCAAGCGTTTCGTTGATATGTGTGAGACGATCTCCACGGATGAGGAGACATTGGAGTATGTGCTTCTCAAGGCATTCAAGTGGTCACTTGGGGGTAAGGCGGCACATTGGCTCGAGAGCCAAGCACTTAGGTCGATCACCACATGGCGAGCTCTTCATAATGCGTTCTTGATGAAGTTCTTTCCACCAACAAAAACAACCGAGCTCCGGAGGAAGATTGCAAGTTTCCAACAAGGATCAAATGAACCGCTCTTCGAGGCTTGGGATCGATTCAAGGAGATGTTGCGCCAATGTCCAACCCATGGGCAACAATTATATGTGCTCCAAGATATCTTTTTCCAAGGAATCAACCCCGCCACCAAAGACAAGCTAAATCTCCACACCGATTGTGGATTTATAGACTTGACCCGGGAGCAAGCTTGGGAGTTACTTGATAAGCTCTCCGATTACGAGGCCATGTATGGGGTGAGCCAAGCAAGCAAAGAAGTGAGAGTCCAAGGTGATGGCACGAGGAAGCTCTATGATCCGAAGAGTGAAGAGATTGACAAAGATGTGAGACTCCAATTCCTAGAGAGTGAAGTGACCAAGTTGAGAAGGCAAGCCCACCACTATAAGCAAACCGCTAGAGCTTGTGAGGAGTGTGGATCCTTTGCCCATGCTACACAAGTGTGTCCGAAAGAGAGCCAAGTTCGCTTGGCCGAGCAAATTGAGGAGGCGCACTTTGTTAGAGGGAATTACGGAGGAAGAGGTAACTTCAACAATGGAGGCAATGGAGGTAATGGCCGGTGGAATCAAGGTCAAGCCAATGGCTACAACAACAACTACAACCAAAACGAGCCAAGGGCACAACCACCGCCGTATAGACCTCCGGGGTTTAATGATCAACAAACTCCACAATGGGCGCAAGAGTTGAGAGGCGAATTTAGAGAGGTGAAGACTCAACTCAATGAGGTGAAAACTCAAGTCAATGAGGTTGGTGCGTGATGTCGTGCTTTTTAGCTAGATTTCATAGGTTGTTTTGTAGTTTGATTTGCATATTTTCCTATGTGTTTGTGTGTTTTGCATGAGATTTCCACTCTCTTTCGAGAGTTGGAGTCGTTTGTGTTTGCATTTGTGTTTTGTAGGTATTTGGAGCATTTTAGAGGAGTTTTCGAGCTTTTCCGAGCATTCTAGGAGATGACGGTGTTGCGTGTTCGTAGTGAAGTCAAGCGGAGTTTTCAAGGATTTCAATGATGGATCTTCAAGCCAAAAAGTGTCTCAAAAGAGGCTACAAGAAGTCTAAAAGGAACCCAAGAAACATCGAGAAAGAAACCCCGAAGAAAGGCTAACAATGGAGCAAGTTCGAGCGAAAACACGAAGAAAACATGATCCTGCTGTAGGTCGGCTCCGACCATCATTAGGTCGGCCGCGACCACCTTGAGCTGCGACCAAAAGCGAATCCTTGCCGCCCAAGTAATGCTTTTTGCGGGATTTTTAAAATTCGAAAAGGGGGACAAAAGTGGCAGGCTGAGGAAGCTTCCTTTTAAGTTGACTTTCTTGGTACTTCTATTTAAGGGGCTTTTGGGCTCCTTTTCTAGGCAGCTTTTGATAGAGAGAGAGGGAGGCTTGGGTGGGAAGTTTAGGGTTGGAGAGAGAGAGCTCTCTCACCCTCCCTCTTTGGGAGGTGAGGAGGGAGGTGAGAAGGGAGAGGAAGATGATGGAAGACAAGGGTTTGTAGGAAGAAGTGGTGAAGTTTGGCAAGCTTGTAAGTTTGGATCTCTTGTTTAATTGAAGTTGTTTGTTTTCGATTATGTTTCCCTCTTCTCTTTTGTTTTTTGTGTGTTTGTTCATGTGTGAGTAGTCTTCTTGCTAGGGTTGGGGTGAAACCCACCATGAAAGTGCATTCATGACCTTGATGTTTGGATCCATGCTTAGCTTGAAATCTCTGCCCATTAATCCCTCTTGTGTGCTTAAAACCCTTGAAGAAGGGGGAATGTTCTTGTTCGCAACCTAATTGAGAGGTTTTGCTGTGAATGTTGACTATCCGGGTTGGATGAAAGTCGAACCCTTCGAAGAACAAGTTGGATTGCATGTTAACCCTTTAATGTAAATGGAGGCTCTTGATGTGTTCTTTTGTGATGAAAGTCACCCATGAGATTATGAGTTGAGTTGGTCTTCTATCATTGTTCGAATGCATGCTTGTGGTGTGGTGAATCCCTACCCCTAGTCGTTTCCCCTGTTTTTCCGAAACCAATCTTCGTGCCCAGAAAAGGTCGGCCCCGACCTGCAACTGGTCGGCCGCCACCCCCCTCAGTAGTTGTTTCTAGTGCGTTTTTAGGTTCTGTCGTAGGTCGGCTGCGACCCCCCTTAGGTCGGCTACGACCTTCCTCAGAACGTGCAATTTGGCTCCTCAGGGTGTGCAATTTGTGTTTGTTTGCTTGTTTTGCTTTGTTTTTGTTTTGTTTTAATTTTCGTAGTTTGATTGCTAGACTATAGAACTACTAACTCCCGTGGACGATCCTGACTTCGCTATACTCAGCGGGGTCTTGACAAATTTATTTGTTAAGGTTAAACCCTCCCAACAAATTGGCGCCGTTGCCGGGGAGTTAGTTTAGTTTCTTGGTCTAGCTTTCTTTTGGGTGAGGGACTAGCCCAAGCCCTTTGTGTGTTTTTGATTTGTTTTGTGTTGTTTTTGTATTTAGGTTTGATATAGCCATGGCGACTTATGAGGATCTTGCTAGAGAGTTGGCCGATCTTCGTCTCGAAGTGATAAACCTCCAAAGAGAAAGAGATGCCGAGGCTTAGGCATGTCAAAGAGAATGGGAAGCCCGAGCCTATTTCCAAGCACAACCAAACGGCTTCCAAGAGGATGCTCTACCTCAACATCAATTTGAAGAGCCTTTAGCCGCACCTTATACTTGGGATCCCTATTGGACAAGTAATGATTATCCCAACTTGGGTTATTATGAACCTCCTAGCTATGAAGAGCCACCATCATGGGTGCAAGGGTTGAAAGATGAACTCATTCAAGGAATCCATGAAGTGTTCACCGACATTATAGGAGTTCAAAACCAAGGAGGAGATTTCGAAGCGGCTCAAATTCCACAACCCCAAGGGCGATTATCGGGCCACCCCGAGGAGAGCCCGAGAGGTCACATTGATGCGGTTCACCTAAGGAGTGAAAAGAAGTTGCCGGAACATGTTCCTTCTTCTTCGACAACAAAGGCACTTCCTTTCTCATCCAAGAAGGCCGAGGAACCTTCCGTTGAGCATATGGAGCCTTTATCCAAGTCATGCCCTCCACTAATTCTAAGCCAATCATTCCTCATCACAACCGGAGCTATCATAGATGTCAAGAAGGGACTCGTATCATATTCTAAGGGTGAAGAGAAAGTAGAGTTCCGCTTCGACAATGCTTTGAAAGAGAACCGTAAAGAGGAGATGAAGAATTTGGAGGATGATCTAGAAGAGGGTTTCTTGCTAGATGAAGCCGAGAAAAACCAAGTTGAGGATGGGAGTCTCTTGCTAAGAGAAGGCGAATTTGAGGAGGTTAAGGCCCAAGAGGATGAAGGATGGACGGGGTCTTTGCTACCAATCTTGAAACCAAACCCACTTGTGGAGGAAAGTGAAGAAAATGTGGTCGGGTTTGGACCATCATTGACCCCGGATGCTAGCAAAGAGCGGGCCAAGCATGAAGAGATGAAGATCGTCACCCTAGGACGCATGGAGCTATGGACCTACAAGGACGACTTTGATGAGTATTGTGAGGCGCCACCACAACCACCAAATTGGTTTTATCCTAATCCCTCTCATGAAAAATTTTCTTGCGCTTTTGATAAGTTGAAACGATCCTTGAGTGCTATATTATTTGTTTTCAATTTATCAATATGCTACCTATGCTTTCATGAGGTGTTTTCACAAGACTTTGATAGGTTACTTAGAGCTTTGACAATGTCCGATCATAGAGCTTGAGCGCGGATGTTTCTCTCTCCACACCTTCTTCCACACTCTTTTCTCATTCTAAGTATGGGGTGGCGATGAGGATATCCGAGCCACTATGGGCTCTCACAACCTCCGACTAATGAGGTACTTCTCGTCTAGCTCAAAGACGTTAAAGAAAGCGCTTTTCGGGAGGCAACCCGTTCCTTCCCTTTTCTTTTCTTTTGAGCTTTTTAGCTTTGGTTAATTTGATTTCCTTAGTCTAGACTAGATAGATAGCTTGTCTTGCATATCCACTAACCTTTTGTAGAAACCCGAAGCAATGGAAGGGCATAAGAGGACCGGGATGATCGACAATGCAAAGGAGGTGGTCCCTGGTGAAGGTCGGCCCCGACCTCCCCTAGGTCGTGCCCTACCTTCCCCTGCAGCCCAAAACTCGAGCATTAATGAGAACGACACTTCACCGCCTGCTCCTCCTCGTAGATGAATCTTCTCTCCCAACGCTCCAAGTCCAAGTTAGTTTCTCTTTTCCTCTCTTTACTTTTTTAATCAATGGGGACATTGATGTTTTAAGTATGGGGTGGTTTGGGGAAATTGCTTGATTGTGTCATTTGCATGTTGTTTGTGTTATATGTTTCCATGCTTGTGTGTGTCTTTGCATGTTTGCATGTGTGTTTGAGTCTCTTTGTTTTGGTTTTCATGATGGATGAATACCCTTGCTAAGATGTCCTAGGATAGTGATTACAAACTTCATCATGTAATTCCTTATAACTTGCTTTGAAAGATTGCCTACCATGACTTTCGAATTTTGAGCATATAATGAACATTGAGCATGCATAATTCTAAGGGAAAACAATCCAACAAAATTTGAACCTAAGTGAGAAATCTTTTGGCCACAAAGAATGTAAGTTTTATTCCTTGGTTTTTCATGTGTGATTTTTACTCTTCCATATGCATTTATCACTTGACAATGGCATGCTTATTCGAAATTTGAAACCAATGAAGATGTATTCACTACTTGTTAGATCAAATGATATTGAACTTATTTTCATTAGCCTTTTCTCCCCTTTTCATCCTACCTATGCATGATCCCTTGATTTGAAGCCCCTTGTTTGAGCCTAAAGCCTTATTTATAGCTCCACAAAAGTATCCTAACCATTATAAGCTTGACCCCCTTAATCCGGGAATTGGACTTAGAGTGGATGGTGATGTTGATGTGGAGAGGGGTGAAGATGAAGAGATTGTAAAAGTGGGAATTAAAGGAGTTGTCTTAGAAAAAGAACGAAAAAGGATGAAGTGTTGGCTCGCATTGCACAAGTGTAGAAAAAATCGCCCCCTGCCGTGGGTCGTGGCCGACCACCCAGTGGTCGCGGCCGACCCCCACCAGCCCTTTCGAAAAAAAAAAGAGAAAAAAAAAGAAAGGGGATAGAAAAAGAGAGAATGGTGTTTGAATAAGTGCAAGAACCAATGCTTCTTCATAAGAGAAAGACAAAGGAGTAGGTGAAGTGAAGAAGGATGAGCTTTGAAAGTTAAATGTGTTTGGTGTTTGGAGGAAGAAAGAAGAGTTGGTTGAGTGTAGTTGAGTTTTGAAGTCTAGGAGTCTAGGTTCCCGGATTCATTAGCACCACAAGACCAAATGATTCCCCACCCTTTGAAATACCGAGCCCCATTACAACCCGGCCGAATGGAAATTCTTTGAAGTCTTCATTGAGCCACCTAAGTTCTTTTGATGATTTAACTTGTTTTGATTTCTTCGGTGGAGAATTTTGAATATAATTTCCATTGACTATGAGGTATTGCATTTGGAATTGAGATTGAGTGCCTCATTGATACATCTTAAACACTTGAAATTGAGTGAAACACATTGCCTTTGTGAGGTTGGTTTGTTATTGCTTGGGATGCATACATGTGTGCTATGATATTGAAGTTGTTTGCTCATTTTTCTACTTGCGCTTATTTTTCCTTAAGGGCATCCTTTGAGCTTGTTGCTTGGTCTTGGTGCATGTGAGTGATTGCTTGAGGACAAGCAAGCTTAAGTATGGGGTATTTTTGATGTCGTGCTTTTTAGCTAGATTTCATAGGTTGTTTTGTAGTTTGATTTGCATATTTTCCTATGTGTTTGTGTGTTTTGCATGAGATTTCCACTCTCTTTCGAGAGTTGGAGTCGTTTGTGTTTGCATTTGTGTTTTGTAGGTATTTGGAGCATTTTAGAGGAGTTTTCGAGCTTTTCCGAGCATTCTAGGAGATGACGGTGTTGCGTGTTCGTAGTGAAGTCAAGCGGAGTTTTCAAGGATTTCAATGATGGATCTTCAAGCCAAAAAGTGTCTCAAAAGAGGCTACAAGAAGTCTAAAAGGAACCCAAGAAACATCGAGAAAGAAACCCCGAAGAAAGGCTAGCAATGGAGCAAGTTCGAGCGAAAACACGAAGAAAACATGATCCTGCTGTAGGTCGGCTCCGACCATCATTAGGTCGGCCGCGACCACCCTGAGCTGCGACCAAAAGCGAATCCTTGCCGCCCAAGTAATGCTTTTTGCGGGATTTTTAAAATTCGAAAAGGGGGACAAAAGTGGCAGGCTGAGGAAGCTTCCTTTTAAGTTGACTTTCTTGGTACTTCTATTTAAGGGGCTTTTGGGCTCCTTTTCTAGGCAGCTTTTGATAGAGAGAGAGGGAGGCTTGTGTGGGAAGTTTAGGGTTGGAGAGAGAGAGCTCTCTCACCCTCCCTCTTTGGGAGGTGAGGAGGGAGGTGAGAAGGGAGAGGAAGATGATGGAAGACAAGGGTTTGTAGGAAGAAGTGGTGAAGTTTGGCAAGCTTGTAAGTTTGGATCTCTTGTTTAATTGAAGTTGTTTGTTTTCGATTATGTTTCCCTCTTCTCTTTTGTTGTTTGTGTGTTTGTTCATGTGTGAGTAGTCTTCTTGCTAGGGTTGGGGTGAAACCCACCATGAAAGTGCATTCATGACCTTGATGTTTGGATCCATGCTTAGCTTGAAATCTCTGCCCATTAATCCCTCTTGTGTGCTTAAAACCCTTGAAGAAGGGGGAATGTTCTTGTTCGCAACCTAATTGAGAGGTTTTGTTGTGAATGTTGACTATCCGGGTTGGATGAAAGTCGAACCCTCCGAAGAACAAGTTGGATTGCATGTTAACCCTTTCATGTAAATGGAGGCTCTTGATGTGTTCTTTTGTGATGAAAGTCACCCATGAGATTATGAGTTGAGTTGGTCTTCTATCATTGTTTGAATGCATGCTTGTGGTGTGGTGAATCCCTACCCCTAGTCGTTTCCCCTGTTTTTCCGAAACCAATCTTCGTGCCCAGAAAAGGTCGGCCCCGACCTGCAACTGGTCGGCCGCGACCCCCCTCAGTAGTTGTTTCTAGTGCGTTTTTAGGTTCTGTCGTAGGTCGGCTGCGACCCCCCTTAGGTCGGCTGCGACCCCCCTCAGAACGTGCAATTTGGCTCCTCAGGGTGTGCAATTTGTGTTTGTTTGCTTGTTTTGCTTTGTTTTTGTTTTGTTTTAATTTTCGTAGTTTGATTGCTAGACTATAGAACTACTAATTCCCGTGGACGATCCTGACTTCGCTATACTCAGAGGGGTCTTGACAAATTTATTTGTTAAGGTTAAACCCTCCCAACAGTGCGTGGAGGAGGCAAGTCGACAACCAATTTGCCCAAATTGCAACTCAAATCCCAAGAGAGAATGGGAGACCTCCGGGCCGACCCGAAGAGAATCCCGGTGCACCACATAATCAAAATGAAGTCTGAGCCATTGGGTTGAGGAGTGGTCGAAATCTACCCGAGCCACATGTGTCAAGGTCAAGAGAAGAGAACCGGACCGAGTTACCCTACAACTCGGGACCGACGTGCCAGGATGTCGAGCCAGGAACCAGAGCCAATCCCCTGCCTAGGACCGAGGATGAGAGGGTGCCGGGCCCGACTTGCCCAGATGTCGGTCATATTTCCCAGCCAGTGCTCTGCCCCCAGACCGAAGTACAGGACCTCAGGCCCGACGTGGTGCCCATGTCGGTCCAGACAGAGGAGGTTGTGATCGAGTCGATCCGGTCCAAGAAGGTCGATCCTAACAAGATTCAAGGTGGCACAACTTTTCCCTACCCGTCGAAGAAGCCGAAAGAAGTGGTTGAAAGCAAGTTTAAGAGGTTCCTCAAGCTTTTGCAAGGATTAAACATCACAATCACATTCACCGATGCTTTGAATGAGATGCCTTCTTATGCTAAGTTTTTAAGAGAGATCTTGAGAAAGAAGAGGTCCATAGTGGAAATGCAAGATGAGGTGAAGATTTTGGAGCTACCTCAAAAGTTGGGAGACCTGGGAAGATTTGCTATTACCGTTGGTGTGGGGTCCCATAGTTTTCAAGCTCTATGTGACCTCGGAGCAAGTGTCTCGGTTATGCCTATGAGTATTTGGAGAAGGGCTAACCTTGGTGAGATTGAGCCGGTTGATATGTCACTCACAATGGCCGATGGCTCCATCACCAAAGCTAAGGGAATATTGGACGATGTACCGGTTCGAGTTGGGAAGTACTTCGTTCCTGATGACTTTGTGATTCTAGATATGAAGGAAGATCCGTTGGTTCCTATCATTCTAGGGAGACCGTTCTTAGCAACGGCGGGGGCGAAGTTTGATGTGAATAATGGAAAGGTATCCTTTGAGATCGTAGAAGAAAAGGTTGAGTTTCACTTCAACAAGGCTTTGAACGAGCCGGACGCTTTGGCCATCTTAAAGCTAGAAGAGAATGCCAAGAGAAAGAGAGAAGAAATGGAAGTTGCAAGAGAAGAGGTACCCTTGGAGAGAAATGAAAGGATCAATGAGCAAGTTGAAGTTAGAGAGTTGATGGAACAAGTTGAGCAACAAGATGAGTTGAGGAGCAATGCTAGTCCAAGGAGCAAAGAAGAATATCCTTACTCATATCCTTTTGATGTTGGAGATTCCTATATTTGCTTGAGTGATTTAAAAGATGACTTAGGAGATAGCTATATTTGCCTAAGTGACTTGAAATATGAGTTGATAGAATCTCCTAGGAATTCTTTGGATGTTTTTGATGTAGGAAAGAAGGATCAAGATGAGGCAATTCAAGAGGTGCAAGCTTATGCTATGGAGGAGTATGGTGCAAGAGAACCGGAGAACTATGCCTACATTAACCATAAATGGTGGTTCTATGGATACGAAGGCAATGGTAACGGGCATGATAATGGCGAGCAATTCACTATATTTCACCCGCCATGAGGTCGAGGTTAGAAAGTCAAGCTAATGACTTTAAAAGAGCGCTTCTCGGGAGGCAACCCGAGCCTAGTCGATTTCTTTTCGTAGTTTTAGTTTGATTTTTCCTAGCTAGCTTAGATTCTCTTTAATCATTCCCTAGCATGTGTTTTGTGGATTTATGGTGTTGTTAGCTCTTAAAGATTGTGTAGGAGTATGTGGAAAAATAAATGGATTCATGGAAAAAGACGTTGCAATGAATGGAGTGATTTTGGTGGTCGAACCAAACCCTCGTCGAGTTGCCCAGGTGAGTCGGGCCCGACTTGGGTGTGTCGGTTCACCACCTCGGTCAACGTCGGTCAAGTGTAGTGGATGATTCCAATTTTACCCTTTTGACCTAAGACTTGTCTTTTTCCCATTTAATCCCCTTTCCCTTACCTACCTACCACCTCCTTCATAACCACCACACCCAAAATACCTATCTCTCTTCAAAACCCCTCAAAATCGGCCCTCTCTTCCCATACTCGATCCATCCCTCTTTTCCCTTCTTCCATCTCGATCCAACACAACAAGCCTTCCCCAACTTCAAAACCAAAGAGAAATCTCGACTAAATGTATCAAGCTCCAAAGTGGCGCATCCAAGAGAGTTTCAACAATTGGATGAGCGGGAATTATCCTTCCCAAGAGGATCCATGGACACGCCCGACGCCTCAACTCCAACCACCGAACCAAGACCCCTACCAAGCACAAGTGTATGAGAGGGAAAGGCAAGCAAGGCTCCAACGAGGAAATCGGCAGGAGCATCCTTTTGAGTAAATCTAGACATGCCAATCAAGAATAAGAAATTGTGAGCTTTTCAAACTCTTCTCTCTTACTTTGAAGTTTTGGTTTTCTTGTTTGATGGGGACATCAAAATTTTAAGTATGGGGTGGGGGTTAGTTGCTCATAGTTTCATGTGTTAGTTTCTTGTGTTTGTTTGAAGATGTTTGTTCCTAGTTTGTGTTTTGGAATGTTTGCTTTTGGATTGTGGTTTGTTTGATGAAAGACAAGAAAGATTGAACTTGATTTGGGTTGAATGGATGAGTTTTTGTTTTTGGCTTTGTTTGAGAAATTTTTTTGCAAAAATCCATAAAAATTTGAAAATTTTCGGTTGAAAACAACAAAAAGATTTTGTTTTTGGACTAAGGAATCCCCATCTTAGATGTCCAAATAAGGCTAATGATGATGTGAGCATGTAAATTCCTTTGCATATTTTTGGATGGTTTAGCCTCTAATTTGATGTTGCTTTTTGATGTGATCATGATATCTTGCTTGTTTTTTATTGAGCACATGAGTTCTAGGATGAGTTTTTATGCAACTAAGGAGGATGATGTGATTTGGCCCATGCCAATCCACCGATTCGGGCCGCCGCTCGCACCTTCAGCCTTGGGGGTGCCAAGGACCCTACTTTCCCTGGCCAAGGCCCCATTCAGGCCGTGCCCCACTTGGCCCCGCAGCCAGCGTCGGTGCCTCACCGAGGCACACGCCTAGGGAAGACTCGAGCCCAATTCTCGGTCTTTTGACAAGGCGACGAGCCAAGCTGTTGCAAGAGTAACTTTGGGCCCAACTAGCTTTGCCAAGCGACTTGTCCAACAAGCCCATTGGAGGTTTTATTTGCCTTCAAGTGATCATCCCAAGAGCAAGTCCCACTAGGCCCGAAGCCCGCATGGAAGAAGGCCATTCAAAGCCCACTTAGGAGGTTGCTTGGCCGCCAGTCCTCAACACCTAAAGCAACTCCTTGGCCGGCAAGTTTGGATCATCAAAGAAGATACTTGACCGCCAATCTACATCATTAAGGGGCCAGCTTTGATGAGCTTGCCTTGGCCGCTAATCTTCTCCACCTCCTCATGAAGCTTGGCGCCCACTCCTCTCCACCTCCTCATGAAGCTTGGCGCCCTGCCGCCCTTCCCCTCTTCTCGACCTATATAAAGACGTCTAGGGGCCTCATTTTTAATAGATTAAGATAAAGCTTGAACCTGAACTTGAGAGACTTTTTGGCCCGTTCTAGGTTTTGGGCTTTCCCGGCTTGTGGGACTCAAGCCGTAGGGCTCTCGTGAGACTCGAGGGCCGGGTGGCGGGCTATGGTTCGTGAGACTCGAACCTTGGCCTAGCCATTCTTATTTTTCACAAACACCATGGTTTTCGGGTGATCCGAAGACTCAGAGGGCGGTTTGGCTCGTGAGACTCGAGCCTCGCTTTTCCCTCCTTAGGCGTCCAAGCTCGGTTCCAACCGAGTGAGTTCGCCTACCTATCCTTAGGGATGTTCGGGTTGTTAGGGTTCGGTTCCGCACCCCTGTATCCCTTGGTCGTATCCCCTCGGTGAGTTGACCGAATGAGGGGATCCGACTACTTATCCTATATAAATAAAAATACCACAAAAAGAATTTATCCCACATAAAATCCCACACGACCGAAAGTGTCACATTTTTGTTCAAATTCGCAAGTTTGGGCAAGAGCTCACGTCAAAGTCGTTATCACGAAGTAACTCGAATCCCCTCGAGCCAGAATCGAGTCCGATCCTAAGGCGAATCACATCAGAGGATTCTAGGGAGAATTAGTGAGTTTGTCTTTGTTTTGCTTTGCAATTATGGATTTGGATCGGAGTTTGTGGATTTCCTTTGTTTGGTGAATGAAATTTGGATTTGATTTGAGTTTGATGATTGAGATTGCTTTGCTTTGTGTTTTGATTGCTTGTTACTCTAGCCTAATGGAGTAGATTCCATTGATCTTAGGCTATGGGGGAAACCTCTAGCTAGATTGGGTTTGAACCCCCAATTCCATAGCCTTGAGTGTTTGATTTAGGAACCCACTCTACATAGAGCTACAATTCCTTGTGGAAGCAAGGGATCAAGGGCTTGTGGTTGGCAAGAGTGAACGGAAATGATCGATTGCCCATCACGAGACCTTGCATCGAAAGGGAGGTCAAATTCCCTATGGGTCGATGTGTAGAAGTGGCGGGACCGAGGCGAACAACCTCGATCCTACGAGGATCAACACTTATAAAATTGTTGGCAGCTGAGCAAGGCGCAACACATACAGAATTCTCACCAGAAATAACAACAGAAGTTGATGGGGGAATAGACAGAGGAGAAGGAATGACCTTCTCAAACACCCGTTGAACTTCAATTTGACCAACTTGATCGGTAATGTTGTCCATGTCCGGAGAGGAAAAAACATTACCAAGAGCATCATCATCAGAGCCATCATCATTAGAGCCAAGCAAAATAGATTCTCATAGTGTCCTAACCCCTTTCTTACGAAGCTTTTAAGTAGAATCATCAGAGGGAAGGTTACTTAGAGCAGTGGAAACAACAAAGGGTAGGGAAGGAGCCCGGAGCCATGAGCCATACTAGGTCACATAACGACGAGCCTCATCATCATCACATTCAGCTTGAACGTGCCCTAGTTTTCCACAAGCATAGCAAGAATTAGGAAGTTTCTTAAATTGGATTGGAATCCAAAGCTTCCCTAGGGCCTCCAGTTTGAGAAGAACACCACGACATAAGGGTTCTTTTAGGTCAAAGTCCACCTTCAGTCTCATAAATACGGGAGAGATCTTAGATAAATCAGAAGATAACGGGGAGAAGAAGTGAAATAAGAGACAAATTGAAGCAGCTATCTCGCCATTCAAAGCAGAGAAAGGGATGTCATGAACCCTAATCTAGAACCAAGCAAAATCAAAGCATACTTTGGACGGTGGAATAGACCTAGAATCATTCTAAAGAAGAAGGCTCTGATTGAAAGACCAAGGGCCATCCTCTAAAACCCGAAGCTTGTCTTCAAGACAATTAAATTGAATAAAGAAAAGGTTTGAGGAGATTTCCCGAAGATTAAAGCCCTTTCTCAACTTCCAAGCCAATTTGAGAGTGTTCCAAAGAGCGTGTAAATGGAAAGGCTTGTCGGATAGAAGCTTACCAAGCAAAGTAAGAGAGTTGGAGTCAGATTTAGGTTCATCTTGAAGAAACCGGCCTTGAATTTCATTGCGCTCTGCTGGCGTAAGGTAAAACACCCTTATCGTAAGAAGGGAAGAGAGTTTCCTCATAGAGAAGGTAACCCTAGAAAATCGCCATTTTCGGGAGCAGTTTTTTTTTTTGTTCGTACTAATAGACTAATCGCGGACTACTTTCAGGTCAACTTGGAATATATTTAATCTCACTGTGGAGTAAATCACCTAAAGAGAATAAAATTAAGTATTTGTAAGGGTGCATAAATTCTACAAAAACACTAACGCGCGGGCCTAATTTGGTCCGGTTTTAACAATATGCATATCTTTAATTCGCACCATCTACATATTACAACATTTTAGATAGCATTATCTAGGACTAGAAAATATTAGGACTAGAAAAATAGAAGGCGAATTTGCAGGGATACCCCTCCCAATAAAAAAGTTTGCAAATCAAATTACCAAATTACAAACATATATCTTTCACTTATAGTTTTAACACATTCACCCAATTCAGTGCTTACTCCTTTTGATACACATTTGAGTAGTTCTAAAAAGCATATGATAACAATAATTTAGTCGTTTTAAATTACTACTATGCAAAAGTTCAAATTAACCTAAAACCGTTGTCTTTAGCAAGTAAGAGTCGAATTTTCAAGAAGACAAGTTATCTTTTGTAATGAGTTTTGTGTCAAACTTAAGTAAGTAACAAAAGGGGTTTTTGTTGTTTGAAATCTAAATCATGCAAAAACTAATGAATTGAAAAGGTTGATTATCAATATTTGCGAAAATAGCTTAGCCAAACAAATATTAGCAATCGATTGACAAGTTGATCATTGATTTCAATTCAATATTTTATGCAATATTGATTTCAATTCTTTCTACAATTTCAATACATTATTTCATGGAATGAAAATTCCAATTCCTTTTTGCACTTATAAGTAATAGCTTAATCGGATACTACTAAACCCTAACTAATTAAACAATCAAGAACATGAATATACTTGATACAAATCTAAGATAAAACAACCAGCTTAAACCGTAAAATGCAAAGCAATTCTCGTTTGTATAAGACTAACACAACTAGATATTGGCACGATGCATTTGCTATTATGAAATCAAGATGCTCAATCGGAAACACTCTAGATCTAGCAATAACCTAATAATAACAAGTCCTAGATGATCAAGATAGAAATTACCAAATAAGTCAATACAATTCAAGCAAGAGAAGAGATTAGATCCATGCAATAGACAAGGAATTAAAAATGTCACAATTAAAACAAACCGATGGTGCAATTGTTTGTCTAAGCAAAACGACTTAGCTCTCCATAGGAATGTCAAACGAGAACAAATTCTCCAAAGTGAGCTTAGGTCTAAAAATAAGTCTCTATCTAACCTTAAATACTAGAAAGAAAATAGTCTCAAAATACATTACACTCGGAATTATAAAAAGGTGTAAAGATACCACACTTCATTAAAATGCAACGTTTAAATCGGAACAACCTCCAACAAAGGTAGCAGGCAACCCCAGTCATAAAACATGCAATCTTTTTCTCTTCAACTCCAAATTTCAATCTATTGTTTTGGACAAATTTATCTAAAATTAAAAAGTAATTTATGTAGTTAAATAGAAATTATACCTTGATAGGAGACTAATACTAGTTTCACTTTCAATTGTGATAGTCATATTTTTGGTGAGGTATTTATGATGTCATGTATTTTCACTTCACACAATTTGTTACTCCATAACGACCGAGGGTTTTTGGTTGAACATAAAAACTACTATATGTAATCATATTAATGATAAAGCTTTAACACTAAAAAACAATCTACAAATAGTTACACAAAAAAAGGTTAATTCATACACCTTTGTACGTATAAGGGAATATTGAGTATTTTGATCTGACACCGTCGAAAAAAGAAATTGTTTCACTCAATTAAAATGCTTAGTTGTATGCACATACGAATGAAGAAAAACGGGGGGAAAGAAGAAAAACGAATGAAGAAAATGGAAGTACAATACAAAAGCTTTGAAGAAAAAAAATAAAATAAAAAAACGTAGATCGGAACAAAATTAAAGAAAGGTCCCTATATAGGCAAGTTAAAGAGAGGGGGTTGGAAGTTGTTACGGTTTTGCTATATTTGTGAGTTGTTCTTCTCAAAAAGCAAATGTGTTACCTAACAACTCACCCAAAAAATGTAACAACTCACAAAAAAGTTGTGAAGTAACAACGATCACCATGGTGTGACAAAATTAAAGAGAGGGGATGTTGGAAGTTCACACACAACAAACGCTTTTGCTGTATATAGGGCTTGTCATTCCTCCATTCTCTTCTCATGGATATCACAACAACTCACAAAAAATTATCAACTCTCTAGCTTCTTCGGCTCCCTTCCTCTATGGCTTCATTAAGCGAGCTAACGAGACGCTTCACATTGTTAGAAAACCGAGTTCGTGTTTTGATGGTTCCAAACCGAAGAGGTTGCCGAGAGGTCTCCGACCTCAGTTTCCAGAAGCGAAGCGCGTGCGGAAATTCAGAAAAGGAAACAACGTGTTTTTCTTGTATGGAAATCACGTTCAGCATATTCAGCAGTTCGTTTAAGGCAAGGATAAGATCATAAAGATGGAAAATCATCAAAAGATCAAGGAAGATATTGAAGATGATTTTATCATGGCTTAGGATTTTATTTTAGGAAAGATCTTGTAGAGATTGTGTACGATTCATGTCTTAGCCGATTTGGCTGAATCGTGCAGCAATATTCTTAGTTCTCTATATATAGTTTCGTGAGCTTATTGGTAGAACTAAGGAGGAGAGTGCAAACATTGTAATTGTGAGCGAGTGTTGAGTGAGATCGTGGGATTCGATCTTAGGAGGTTGAGCGTTGAGCGAGATTGTATTGAGTGAGGATTGAGATAAGGCAAGAGTACTTGCTAGAGTGTGTGAGATTCACATCTAGGAGTAGGAACACCTTTGTAATCCGAGAAAGCAATACAAGCGAGCGAAGTGCTCTTTAAGTCCCTCTAGGTTGAAGCTTAGAGGGCAAGTGGTTTTTCTCTATACAAACTAGTTGGTTTGTAGAGAGTTTTCCGCTATAACTCCTTGTGTTCAAAGTAGTAACGTATCAATCTTTCTTGTGTCTTTATTCCGCTGCATAACACTAGTTATTAACTCTGGTCGACGACATCGTAGGTGTCGACGACCTCTGAAGTACTAACACAGATCCTACAATTGGTATCAGAGCATTGGCTCTAGATTTTTCTAGTACTTTGCAGGAAAGATGTCTACCACCAACACCGCTATCAATGACTCCTTCTGGAAACCTCCAATACTCAAGCCCGGAGAGTACGATTGGTGGGTGAAACAAATGCAAACCCACATTTGCTCTCTGAATGGAAAACTTTGGAAAGTGATTTCCATTGGTCCTGAGACGTTCCTTAAAGCTGATGGAAAGGTAAAGGAAGTCACGGAGTATGATGATGCTGACTTCAAAAAGCTTGAGAAGAATGAGCGTGCTAAGAAGGTCCTCCATCACGCTCTGACTAGCAGTGAGATCAAGAAAGTCATAGGCTATGACACTGCTAAGGAGATTTGGCATGCTCTCAAACGTCTCCATCAAGGAAATTATGATGTCAAAAAGGACAGAGTCATAACCCTTGAGAGAGAATATGAGAATCTATTCCAAGGGAAGAATGAGTCCCTCCATGACTACCACTCAAGATTCCAGTCGGTGGTCAATCAGCTAGAGTTCCTTGAAGAAAAGCTCCCTCAATGGAAGCAAACCAACAAGCTGATCTCGGGTCTCAACAAGAAGTGCGACGGCATGGCGACTTCTCTCTTGTCCCAAAAGGACACGAAGTCGATGACCGTGGAGGATGTAGTTGGTCAACTGACCATGCTCGGAGGTATCCAACAGAGAAGAGAGGATAGATTTGACTTTGAAAAGGTCAAGACTATTGCTCTGAAAGTCGAGAAGGCTTTTGACATCGCTCAAGGACAAGAAGATGAAGAGGTCGTCGACGATGACGTTGCTCTTATCTCTAAGGCGATGAAAAGACTTTGGAGTCGCAACAAAGCTCCTACCAAAGCCCCTGAAGCTGCAAAAGATCTAAAGGGAGTGATATGCTATCACTGCCATGATAAAGGGCAGTTTGCTAAACAATGTCCAAAAAGGGAGGCTGGAAAGAGCATGATGGCGACTTGGGACATGTCTGACGAGGAGGAAGACGAGTCGCCGACCAAAGAAGTCTGCCTAATGGCCTTGGGTGATGACTCCTCAAGTGAGGTAAATGATAATGATAATGATGTTTCTTCTCTCTTAGCTAAAAAGACACGTGAACAACTTTATGCTATCATTGAAAAACTTGGTTTTCAAATTTTCGAGCTTAGCGAAGAAATTGATGAAAAAGATGAGAAAATTGCAAATCTGATTGATGATAATAAAGTTTGGTCTTCAAAAGCTATAGATCTAGAGAAGAAAGGCGTTTCTAAACATGTTGATTGCTTTAAATGTCCTAATCTTGAGTCTCAGGTTGCTGACTTACAGAAACAAGTTGACGACCTAGAAAAACAGGTGTCTAGTCTTGAAGGTCAAAACCTCATGCTGAAGCTGGGAAATGCTAAGTTGTCTAGTGATCTTGAAAATGTGAAGATAGATGACGAAGCTAAAAAACAGAAGTGGAAGGATGAGTTTGTCGTTGACAAGGTCCAAGAAGTCAAACAAGACTTCGGAAGAAGGTTTGTGAAGGTTGTGGAGCGACCTGGTCTAGGTTATGGGAAAAACCAAACTAAAAAGGGGAATGCCTCTACCTCCCAAACATCTAAGGGAAAATCTCTTGTGCATGAGCACAACGCAAGTTGTTCATCGCATGTGACGGATCCCAAGGGTAAAGGAAAGCAGAAGTGGTACCCTAATCAAAAGGTTACCATGTGGGAAAACCAAGTCCAGAAAGCCGGCCCCTCACGAATTGACTTCCAGGCCCGGGTCGACAACAAGCATGTCTACCCAGGATATAGTAAGTATGTAGGGTTGAAATCTCACATCACATGCTGGTATTGTGGCAAAGGAGGCCATTACCAACATGAGTGTTTCAAAAAAGCTAGAGATTCTGAAAAGGCTAGGAAGTCGAGGACTGTTAAAAAGGATAAGAAGCCTAAAGTCACCAACCCTGTCAAGAATTCAAAACCTGCTAATGCTAAAGTTTCTGATGATACTATGAAATCTGTTGCTCGAACCAGAGGGGTTGTGAAACAACTCTAGGTTCGTAAAAACTAATCTTGTTTGTGCAGGTTGAAGTGAGTGTCGACGACCCCTGGTTCATCGACAGTGCATGTTCAGCTCATATGACTGGAAAATCTGAAGATTTTGTCTCACTTCAACAACACAACGGAGGTAATATCACCTTCGGAAACAATAGCAAAGGTGTGGTTTCTGGAATGGGAAAAGTGAAAATCTCAAGTAAGGTTTTAGTTTCTGATGTTAATCTGGTTGACAACATTGGTTTTAACTTATTGAGCGTTGCTCAACTGTGTGCTAACGGGAAAAATCAAGTTGTCTTTGATCATAAGCAATGCCAGGTGATTGAAATAAGTACAGGTAGGACGCTTCTGAAGGGATTGTGCAAAAACAACGTTTACAAAGTGGATCCCTGCTTCCAAACTGAAGAGAGTTTGTGCTTGAAGTCTGGTGCTGAGGTTGCCGACCTCTGGCATAGTAGATTCTGTCATGCTAGCCCGCAGTTATTGGTCAAATTGCACAAAGAGGAGCTAGTTCGTGGTTTGCCCAGGTTTGATGTCTCAAAGTCTGGTGTATGTGATGCTTGTGTGAAGGGTAAGCAAGTAAGGTCTTCCTTTAAGTCCAAGAAGGAGGTGAGTACCTCCTAGCCCCTTGAGTTGATTCATATGGACTTGTGTGGACCGATGCGCGTACAAAGTAGAGGAGGAAATAGATATGTCTTTGTGATTGTTGATGATTATTCACGCTATACTTGGACTATCTTCCTTGCTTCTAAAGATCAGGTTTTTGAAGAGTTCGAGACATGGGCAAAGGCTGTTGAAAAGAAGCTTGGAAATTCTATAGTGGCTATCAGATCCGATCATGGCACAGAGTTTGAGAACTCTGAATTTCTGGAGTATTGTAGGAAGAATGGAGTCAGCCACAATTTCTCGGCGCCTAGAACCCCTCAACAGAATGGCGTAGTCGAGAGAAAGAATCGAGCTTTGGAGGAGATGTCGCGGACCTTGCTCATCTCTAGTGGTCTCCCAAGGAATTTCTAGGGAGAAGCTATTCATGCAGCTTGCTATGTGATGAATAGAGCCATGTTGCGTCCACTACTTGGAAAGACTCCTTATGAGCTGTTGAGAGGAGTTAAGCCTAGTGTCGCCCACCTCCGCATCTTCGGGTGCAAATGTTATGTTCATAACAATGGGAAAGACAGTCTGGGCAAGTTCGATCCAAGGAGTGATGTTGGCACCTTTGTTGGCTACTCTCCAACAAGCAAAGCTTACAAGGTGTACAACAAGAGGACCAAGAAGATCGAAGAAAGTGTTCATGTGGTGTTCGATAAAAACACCATGGCAGGTTCTCTGATTCAAGATCGTGATGATGGTGATCAAGGCTATTTCTTAGGCCTTGAGAATGTCTCTGACAAGGATAGTGTTGAAGGTTCGTCCGAGGTCGCCAACAGTGACAGTGTCGCCGACCCCGTTCAAAATGCATGGACAGGTCAGAATCAGGTTCAGGATCAGGTTGCAGATGCTGTGCAGAATCAAAACGTATCAGAGGCTAGTAGATCAGGTCAAGCAGTTCAAGAGTTTGATCAAGCAGTTGAAAGATCAGATCAAGAAGTTCAAAGTTCTATTCCAGGTAGTTTGTCGCAGACTCCAGTGGTCGACGACTTGACTCAGCTACCTATCAGGAATTATCAACAGAAGAATGCTCATCCGGTCACCAACATCATAACTGATTATTCAAAGGGTGTGCAAACGAGATCCTCACTTAATCTCTTTGCATTCAACGCCTTTATCTCTATGTTGGAGCCGAAGAATATTGAGCAAGCCTTGAAGGACTCGGATTGGGTCATTGCCATGCAAGAGGAACTTCATCAGTTTGAGCGCAACAAGGTGTGGCATTTGGTCCTAAGGCCGAAGGGAAGAACAGTGATTGGAACCCGATGGGTGTTCAGGAACAAGCTGGATGATAACGGAAATGTCATGAGAAACAAGGCCCGGCTTGTGGTGAAAGGATACAATCAACAAGAAGGAATTGACTATGATGAAACCTTTGCCCCGGTTGCTCGTCTCGAGGCTATAAGGTTGTTGATTGCTTACTCTACCTTTCATGGATTCAAATTGCAGCAAATGGATGTCAAGACCGCATTTCTTAATGGGTACTTGAAGGAAGAAGTCTATGTTGAGCAAACCCCAGGTTTTGAAGATGTCGCCAACCCGGATCATGTCTATAAGCTTGATAAGGCTTTATATGGGTTGAAGCAGGCTCCTCATGCGTGGTATGATAGGCTATCACAGTTCTTAATCCAGCATGGATATGTTCGAGGAGAGATTGACAAGACCTTATTCTTGTTAAGGAAAGGGAATCACACTCTGGTGGTTCAGGTCTATGTCGACGACATCATCTTTGGCTCAACAGATCCAGAGTTAGTGAAGGAGTTCGCCAACCTCATGTCGAGTGAATTTGAAATGAGCATGGTGGGGGAACTCAAGTTTTTTTAGGACTTCAGGTCGTGCAAAATGAAGAAGGTACCAAGATTCATCAACAGAAGTACCTCAGGGAGTGCGTGAAGAAATTTGGTCTTGAGAGTTCTCGCTCTTTTGATACTCCCATGTCGACGACCACTTCACTTGGAAAAGATGAAAAGGACCCAAAGGTCAATGCTACTGTGTATCGAGGTATGATTGGATCTCTCTTGTATCTTACAGCTAGTAGGCCAGATATTGTCTTCGCCGTGTGCCTTTGTGCAAGATTTCAGGCCGATCCAAGGGAATCTCATCTAAAAGCTGTGAAGAGGGTCATTCGCTATCTCAAGGGTAGTGACAACCTGTGTCTATGGTATCCACGGGTCAGCGACTTCGACCTAGTCGGCTACACCAATGCAGATTTTGCAGGGAATCGTGTTGATAGAAAGAGTACATCAGGGATGGCCCAGTTTCTTGGCTCGTGCTTAGTTTCTTGGGGATCCAAAAAGCAGAATTCAGTTGCTCTATCTACCACCGAAGCCGAATATGTCGCCGCCGCAACATGTCGTTCACAACTCTTATGGATGAAGCAACAACTCAGAGATCATGGTGTTGAGTGTGGGCCCGTACCCATACTTTGTGACAACACGAGTGCCATCGATATCTCAAAGAATCCGGTGCAACATTCCAAGACAAAGCATATTGAAATCAGGCATCATTTTCTTAGAGATTGCGTGGATAAAGGCATGGTGTCCATGAAGTTTTGCAGGACGGATGAACAAAGGGCGGATATTTTCACCAAGGCTCTAAATCGTGAACCCTTTGAACGACTTCGCATGGAGCTAGGTATGATCTCACTTGATTGACTTGTTAATCATTTATGCTATCCTCTTATGACTGGTTGAAACTTGATTGATTATCATTTTGAGAATTTCATGCTTATATAGTGTTAGCATAATGAGGTGTGTGTGCATTTAATCGATGAAATCTCCTGCTTGTGTGCATGTCGACGACTTCCTGCATATTGTGTTTAAAATTGCATATTCAATTGAACTTTTTCTTTGAGCCCAAAAGGATCAACCTGATGACCCTTTAACCCTCATTACAAGCCCAGATGATGGTTGATTCTACTGCCGTCCCTGACGTATCATGCTTGAGAGTCTCTATGAGCCTATTTGCTTGTTTGTATGTTTTAAACGGAGACTTATCAACTTGATCGACAAATTCCACAAAATATTATTTTTTTTATGCTTGGTTTGCTTTGACACCACCCGGTGTAACCCAAACCCCAAGCTACTTCATGTGGTAAAAGTCATGGCACAGTAAGGTTGTTAACTGGCTCAGAATTCAAGAGAAAACAGGTTTGAGGTTGACGACTTCAGATGTGTCAGTTGCAATTGATGTTTTGACAGATTTTAGGTTTGTGGAAAGAAAATTTGAAGTTGAGGTAGTCGACAAGGTTGACGACCAATTTGTGCGGAAAGCGCACGTGCAATTTTGGGGCGAAATATTTGACAGGTTTTCAGTTTGAAATTTTTGGAAAGGGAAGATCTTCTAACGGGATCATGTAATCGAGTGCATCTGCAGTTGCCTTAATTGTGGAATTGTACTTCAATAAAAGAAACCCCAAAAGGTATTCCTCTTTCCATCTATCACCTATCCTGTCAACTCTCTCTCTTTTCCCCAAAAACTCCCAAACGCCATTACCGCTCCTTTCAAGCTTTACCCAAGCGTCAATGGCTTCCCCAAACCAGTCCCCATTGTCGAACCTCACCCCCGAGCAACTTCAATCTCTTCTCATGACCCATCTCGGAGAGGAAGAGTTAAAGAAACTCGCTGCCAAAACCCTAACTGAGAAAACCCAACCGGAATCCGCCATGGCCGAAAGCTCCAAAACTCAAAATCCCGACCCCATTGCCCCTGAATCTCCTCAATCCAAGCCCAAATCCCCTCCACAAGAACCCATAACCGAACCCGAGCCCCTTCCGACAGAGAATGTGTCGGAAATCGCCCCAGATTTGGCGGTTTCAAGCGACATTCCTCTGGCGGTTGAAGAACCCGAACCGGAGCCGGAGAAGGAGGAACCGCCAAGGGAACCGGCGGTTGAGGAAGAAAAAGGTGAAGAGAAGACTGTAGAGGCGAAATCTGCCGCTGAAACTGAGTTTGAGGCCACAGAGAAGGTGGTCGATGCTTTTGAAGAGGTGGTTACTGCTCCCGCTGAAACAGAGGAGACGGTTGAAGACGACACCCAGAAAGTTGAAGAGGTTGTCGACTTGGAAAAGGTCTCAGAGGTTGTTGCCAAGGTTGTTGACTCTGCCAAGGTCAGAGGCAAACGTCCAGTGTCTATCCTGTCTGACAGTGAAGGTACAGAATCTGATCCTCTTTTTGTTGAGAAAGAATCTTTATCTAAGGCTAAAGAAGAGGTTAAGAAGCAGTTGTTTGGAGAGGATACCCCTATTTCTAGGAGATCCACTAAGAAACCCACTGTTGAGCATAGTCCTGTGACTAGGAGACTGAAATTGATGACTGGAGAACATGTGCCCAATATCCCTCTGCCTGATGAGAGTGAATCTGAAGGGAAACTTAGGAAGTCTAGGGCTAAGCGACCCAGGTCGCCGACCTTGATTAAACCTAAGGCCTTTGCTAGCAAGAAAAAGAAGAAGCCAAAGAGTAGGAAAATCCAGTCTAGGGATTTCACTAAAGTATTGTTGTGGGAGAGTAATTTTCTGAATGAGTTTAAGCTGTCTAAGGTTGAGAGGTGGATAGAAATCCAAGGTTGGAAGGATTTGTTCTGTGAAGAAGAGAAGTTCATAGCTGATTTCGTGAAGAAGATTTATGAGACGTTGACCATAGAGGATTATGGCAACAAAACTGTTGGGAAGTATGTCTGGGAAGGTAAAGAGTATGTGTTCACCAGCCAGGAGGTCGCTGACCTTCTAGAGATCCCTCATGAAGGCTTTGGTGAGTATTACAAGGGAGTGTGGCCAGAGAATGTGGACGCCAGTAGTGCTTTGAAGAATGTACTTGGTGATGAAGGTACTGGCACTGGTCCTTATCTTGTGAACTCCATGGCTGTTGACAAGAAAGTGATGTTCTCCTACCTCATTAGCAACCTCCTACCCCGAGAGCAGAAGAGGCATTGTGCTTATATTCAAGAGATCCTTGTCCTTGACAAGATCTTTAAGGGAGAGAAGGTGTGCTTTCCCAGGTTGATTATGCTGCACATGAAGAATGTCTTGGAGAGTCCTAATCATGCTTTGCCTTACGGCAGGCTGGTCACCGACATCTTCATCAATCATGAGAATTGGGATGATAAGTGTTCTGGAGATGAAGTGACGCCTGGACATCGCGTTCTCAACAGGGATACTTTGAGGAAGATGGGATGGAATTTGGTTGATGGAGAGTGGCAGTATAAGGAAGCTGAATCTGATGCAGCGCAGGCTGAGGAGTCGCCAACCGAGGAACTCCTAAGAGCTGAAATTGCACTTATGAAGAAGGAGCTGCAGATTCAATCTGAGAAGTTGGATGCTTTGACCAAGCTGGCTGAATCCATTGCTGAAGATGTGAGCCACATCAAGGAAGGAATTTGCTAGGTCGCCAACCTCTGCTGCCTTATGACTTTTGCCACCACCTGCTTTCTACCCCTACCATATTATTCCCTATTTCAATAACTTTTTCTAAGTTCGATTGGGTTGTAAACCTAAATACTTTATGTTTGGTTGCTCTGTTTGACATTGCCATGCTTGCATGGTTGACAACTTTTGATTGATGTTGCATGCTTTTATTATCTATTATATTTGCCTAGCTGATTTCTCTATGATTTTCAATCTTTTTGATGATGCCAAAAGGGGGAAAATAGCTGGGATTGCATGTCTAATTAAGAGGATATACTGAATGTCATGAGATGCTTGAACTTAGGGGGGACTTTTGAAAAGTTAAGGGGGAATATTTTTGCTTGCCTTTGTAGTTTGTTTATTTGAGATGCTGAACAGGTTAATGAAGACCCCAGAAGCAGATTAGAGAAGATGAGTGTTTGTCACCATCAAAAGGGGGGAATTTGTTAGAAAACCGAGTTCGTGTTTTGATGGTTCCAAACCGAAGAGGTTGCCGAGAGGTCGCCGACCTCAGTTTTCAGAAGCGAAGCGCGTGCGGAAGGGAGGTCGCCGACAGGGAGGTGGTTTTTCTCTATACAAACTAGTTGGTTTGTAGAGAGTTTTCCACTATAACTCCTTGTGTTCAAAGTGGTAACGTATCAATCTTTCTTGTATCTTTATTCCGCTGCATAACACTAGTTGTTAACTCTGGTCGACGACATCGTAGGTGTCGACGACCTCTGAAGTACTAACACAGATCCTACACACATCGATCAGCATCAAATCCGTCGGGATCGTCATCGAATCCGTCAGCTACCTCACCATATTCATGATCTACACTTCTAAAGAGGCAAAGGTATGTATAAGTTCATACCAATCGTATACGCATACTATCTAGCTAGCTAATTAATGAGATGCTAGCTAGCAAGGCTGTTCAAATGACGTACTTACTCAAATTGATGGAAATTAATACATGCACAATGTCATCAGCCTTGCTAGCTAGCAAATCTCATTAATTAGCTAGCTAGATAGATAGATAGAATGCATATATATACGATTGGTACGAACTTACACATACATTTGCCTCTTTAGAAGCGTAGATCATGAATATGATGAGGTAAACGGATTCGATGACGATCCCGACAGAGTTGATGCTGATGATAAGTGTCCCATTGGCTTGCTTGATTTTTTTTTTATCAGAAAACGGGGAAGACCCCAACTTAAATTGAAAAGGCCTTAAGAGATACGGATGCGCGGGGTGGCCCTCCCCGCGGCGGCCACCCCGCGGCATCCTCAAACAAAATACGGGAAATATAAGAAGGAGCATCCGAGATAAAATGAAAACCAATGGGAAAATCAAACGCGAGTTTGGTGAGGGAGTCGGCGACCAAATTCGCTTCCCTAAAGACGTGGATGAGTCGGACCTCCCAAGGTCGACTAAGGTAATGCTGACATCTGGACACCAGGCAAGAGAGGGGATGAGAGGAAGTGACACCTTTCTTAATCATGTTCACAGCAAGGCTAGAGTCGGCTTCAAACACAATCCTTCTATGGCCCTGAGACCAAGAAAGCTCAAGACCGTCAACGATACCCCAAAGCTCCGCCGCCGGAACGGTGCATTGGCCAATGTTATGCACAAACCCACAACTCCAATTGCCATTAGAGTCACGAATGACGCCTGCAGCCGAGGTCAGTCCATTACAGTTCCTTGATCCATCCGTATTAATTTTAACAAAGCCCTCATCCGGATATTGCCAACCTACGAGGATCTCCGATCTGTTACTCCCACGGCTAAGCTTTTTGGTGCTGTCCCAAGCCCGATTGTACTCTTTGGCCTTATTCAGCACAAAATCCACCGCGTTGCAAACATTGCTAGAGCTGCCGAAAATCCTCTCGTTCCTCCATTTCCAAGTCCACCAGATGCACAACGCGAACACCTCCGGCCAGCCGAGCTCCTCAGTCCACACCTTCCTCGAGAGTAGGTTCGCCCTCACCCAACCTGCAAATTCCACATCAAAGAAATCTGTAAGGAATTGAGCCGGATTAAGCTTAAGCCACAGATTTTTAATCATGCTACAATCACGAAAGAGGTGTAGAAGAGATTCTGAAGCATTGGTGCAAGAAGTGCACAAGTCATTAGGTGCAATGTGTCTCCTATGTCTCTCCTGATTAGTGAGGATGGCGCCACGAGCCACCAGCCAAACAAAAACCCGCACACGCTCCGGAACACGTAACTTCCAGATCGCTCGAAAGAAAGTTTGGTCGTTGCTACACCAAGTGTTGCCATAGGTGATCGAGTCGTACGCCGACCGAATGGAGTACTCTCCATTGGATGTCGCAGCCCAAGAAAGACATTCAGTATTCGAGTCACCATCAGCGAGGCACACAGCAGCGATTTGGAGAATAGTGCAGGCCGGCAACACCACAGCCAGAGAATCCCAGCGCCAGCCAGCAGTCGGACACCAATAGTTGCGGACTTTCAACCCAATGTCTCCCATCAAAAGGCCAGGCCTAGCCACATCGATCAGCCTCTCCTCGCTCAGCCAAGGATCCAACCAAAATCTCGCCGTTTTTCCGTTACCCACGATCCATCGAAACCCCGGCGTTATGACCTTGTCAATGCTCGTCATGATGGAGCCCCAAACAGCCGAGGAATTAGCCACTCTAGCGCCAGACTCGCGGATGTACTTGGCTTTAAGAATACTCGCCCAACAACTGCCTGTGTCGTTCAAGAACCGCCAACCTAACTTCCCCACTGTCGCTAGGTTAGTCTTGTACATGGTCTGAATGCCCAGGCCTCCATCCAACTTAGTCCTGCACATATCCGACCATCCGACCAAGTGAACTTTTCGTTTGTCACGCGCATCATTCCAAATGCAGTTCCTGATTTTTTGGTCCATTTGATCACACAGCTCCTTAGGCAAAAGAATCGTGCCCATGGTGTAAGTAGGGAGCGCTGAGAGAACCGACTTAGCAAGTGTAATACGCCCAGCCAAACTCAGCAGCTTGCCTTTCCAAGAAGCCAATCTGGCGTCCATCTTCTGTAAAACTGAGGCGAAAGTATGCTTATCCAACTTTTTGTGCAGAACTGGCATCCCTAAATAGCTGCCCAAATCCGTCGTAACCTCGAACCCGCATTCACCACGCAAAGCCTCCAACGTACTATGCCTAGTATTCTTAGAGACAAATAGTTGGACTTAGACTCATTCACCTTCTGACTAGAGCAATAACAAAAGGTTTCGAGTATTTTGTTGATAACTCTCAGCTGCTCGACGGAAGCCTCCGCCACAAGGATAACGTCGTCGGCAAACAGCGCATGCGATATCTCAGGACCCCTTCTGGAGATCTTAATAGGTTTCCAATCACCATTAGAGACAGCCAACTGAATCATTTGACTTTATCTTTCCATACACAGCACAAACAAGTAAGGAGAGATTGGGTCACCCTGGCGGATACCCATACTCGGCGGAAAATCCTCCGTCATTTCGCCGTTCCAGAGAAGCTTCATCGACGCAGAGCAAATACACTCCTTGATCAGCGAAGTCCACCGCTCAGGGAACCCAGCGTCCCGGATCGACTCAATGATAAAATCCCAAGAAAGCCTATCATAGGCTTTTTCAAGATCAATTTTAAGAATCATCCAGCCCTTGTTTCCCTGTTTCTTCCTCATGGAGTGCACTAATTCCTGGACAATCACAATATTATCTGCAATATATCTTCCCGGAAGAAAGCTGCCCTGCATAGGACCAATAAGTTCAGCAAGAACGGGCCTCATCCGATTCACCATGATTTTAGTGATAAGCTTGTAGATCACATTACACAGGCTGATTGTAACACCCCGATTTCACAAGCATAAGGGTATTACCGCCAACGACCTCGGATTCCACGGTCTGAAGCCGTTTAAGGCTTGAGTATCGTAACACGAGAATAATAAAACCAAATCTTATTTTTATAACAAAAGTTGGATTCGGTTACAAAGGCTCTTACATCCTTAGTTGTTTGATAATACAAAAGTAAAGAGTTGCAGCGGAAAAGATAAGTCTCAAAGAGAGACGAAAGCATGTGGGAACCATAAAGTATGGTTAAAACAAAAGACGGTTTAAAGACTTCTTCCTTCCTTCCTTCATGTCTTCCTTCCTTCCAGCAGATCTTGATGTCTCCGGCTTCCTTCTGAATAGCCTTCCCTTTCCTATTTGATATCCCCATAAAGGCAAGGAATACCAGCCAACAAAGTTGGGAAAGAAAGAAGGGATGTTAGTCTAACGCGAGACTAAGCAAGTGGGAGAGTAATGTTCCGGTTCTGAGAAAGGTCGGACATAACGGCAATCCTTAGCCATATGATGACTCGTAGGTGCACGTTAGTCGAGGTTCATCATGACGATAGCAGCACAACAGTCTGATCGAGAGGTTTAAGTGGTTGGCACGGTGTACGAAGGGTAATGAGAGAAGATAGGACTTCCTCGGGAATAGGACGTTATTAGAAGATAACGCCTAGGAAAGGAAATGTGTTTATTGATTCGTTGGGAACTTAAACATTTGAGATTTTGAAAAGCATCCAACATATATCGAATCGTATCAACCTCATGATAACTCGACGATGCCGACAGGGAGGTGGCCACAAGGACGCTTAAACACCTGAACCCATCTTGCCATTTTATAGGCGTTTTAACAACTCGAGCCATGCATTCAGATTGGATAGGCGATTGTCAATAATGTGGACCCGAAGTGATTTTCCAAGCTGTACTAATCACCCCGCATTCATTGATTACTATGCACGAGGCACTAATCTTTCATTAGTTATAAATCATTGCACTTCACTTAGTGACTTTTAGAGATAGGCAAGCCCTAATGAGGGACGAGCCAAAGTAAGGAACATAGTCCTCAACACTTTGCAAGAGTGTTAGCCTCTCTATTCGGAGAGAGACAAGAGTCATGACCTAGTATCAGGAGCCGATAGCTAAATATACCTCCTAATACGTTATAAAGAGACAGCGGATCACTAAACCGACAATCCCTATCTTAAGCTAATCCAGAGCAAAGTCTCGAAAAGAGACTTGAAACAATCAAAGGCCACACATCATCGGAGACCTAAGTCCAAGTCTAGCATTCGATAATAACAATAAATAATAACAATGGTCATTATTTCTAAGCATAATAATCCTAATCAAATTATTAGCAAACAAGTTTGTTCCCAACGATTATTTTGATAACGGAAAGCAATTTCACGATTATCGAGTAATGAAAAAGGAGAACCATCCACTTGCCTTAAAACGAGATTAAGAACGCTAATCGAGGCGAGAAGACGAGGCTATCAAGGCACTAGAAAAGGCTTAAGGCAAGGCGAAACACAAGGCACAAGCAAGGAATGGCCCGGGCAAAGGCTTAGAACGAAGCACGGACAAAAAGTGCAAGGAATGCACTGGCGGCGGTCGCTGCCTGCTTGGCGGCGGGCGCTGCCTGCTTGGC
>OZ002737.1:18401631-18726237 GCA_963924305.1 Polygonum maritimum | reverse complement strand
GAGAGAGGAGAGATTTGGATGCCTTAATCCATCATCTTCAACCCCTATTTATAGTGCTCCATCTTCCTAATAATCCAAGAAAGAGAGTTGACATCTAGCCTAACAAGCCAAAAGGGGTTGACAATCCATAGTTGACATTGCCCAAAAGGTCTTAGGATAGATCTCCAAGCAATACTACCACAGCTTCTAAAACCCCGGCGCCCACAAGGAAAACGTCCCGTCCGGCCACTTGCATCTGCAGCAAGGCGGCGGTCGCTGCCATTTTGGCGGCGGTCACTGCCTTTTGGGGACTGGGCAACATTTCGGTAAAATTGGCATAACTTTTTGGATACTTATCGGAATTGCCTCAAATTTTGAGGGATGAAACTAGACTCCTTTATCTACCATTAGGCTTTGGAATTACTCGATTTCGAGATCTAATGAAGGTTTTATGAATTTTTGAAGTTAAGGTATCCGTTTAGCGTTATCCAACGCTATTCGGTTAATCGAGTGACCATTGCCCTTTCTCTTGTCGTTCCAAAGACAAAATTGAGTCATAAAACTAAGGAGAATTTCATAATCCATTTTATAAAATTTGCGGATATTACACTGATAGGCCGGAATTGCTTGATGGTGACAGGCTTGGAGGTCTTAGGCAACAGGACAAGCAGAGTATTGTTAACCTCAGCCGACAGCTTCCCAGACCTGAAGAAATTCTTGATGGAGTCACCCACATCACCCCAACATTTCTGGAAAAACGCCGGCTGGAAACCATCCACCCCCGGAGCCTTGAAACTGCCCATTTGCTTCAAACCTTCCCAAATCTCGTCGTCTGAAATACCAGTGCTGAACAACTCCCATTGAGCCTGACTCAAACCCTTAAAAAGCCCCTCCGGAACAACTACGTCCAAGATTGGCTCATCATGGCAAGAATACAGGTCTTTGAAGTAACTAATAGCAAGGGACTCAATCTCTTTAGGTTCTAAAACCCACGCTTCATGCTCATCCATTAATCCCTCAATCTTATTCCTGCGTCTTCTGACAAGAGTGGAGACATGGAAAAACGAAGTGTTTCTATCACCCGAAATCAGCCACTGCTCCCGGGAAATTTGGAACCACAACAGCTCTTCCTGCTCGAGGATCAGACTAAGCTCGTTATTGAGATGGGCCTTCCTGGAAAACAAAGAATCAGCACAACCTCTTTTACAGCTAGCCTCCACACCAGCCAGTCTTTGAAATACCTCTTTCTTTCTCAGATGAATATTGCCAAAAACTTCGCGGTTCCACTTCAGTAAAACATCTTTGAGCTGAGCAAGAGCAACATTCGCAACCGAGTTATTCACCCAATTCTCCTTAATGAAAGTGTTGAAATTGTGGTGAGTGAACCAGGCCGCTTCGAAGCGAAAGGGCCTTCTCGATCTGTTCCCAGTCACACAAGGCTCCAAACAGAGTAATAAGGGAGCGTGATCAGAGCTAAGCTTTGGTAAGTGACGAACGCAGGCATTCGGCCAGTCGATACGAGCTTCAGAGTTGATGAAGAAGCGGTCAAGGCGTCTCGCTTTGAAGGTGGCAGGCGTGTTCCCTGTCGACCAAGTAAACGGAGAACCTGAGAAATCCATGTCCATTAGAGCAGTGTCTTCCACCCACTTCTTAAAATCCTCAGAATCCACAGACAGATCGTGCACCGTCCCCGTACTCTCCCACTCGTGAAGAACGGAGTTGAAATCCCCGCCCACCAAGCACGGACCTTCAACAGAACACACGTAATCCTGCAAAATAGGCCAAAAATTCTTCCTGTCAGTTTCATTGGGAGGAGAATAAACAAAAACAAAATTGACAGATGGTTTGAGCGTAGGAAAGGAGAAAGAAGCATGGATGAAACGGTTGTGGCTCTGGACAATGTCGATCGAAACGTTATCGTCATTCCAGAGTAACCAAAGACCTCCAGCAAAACCCTAGCTTCCACTCTAAAACTGTGCTTGAATTTCAGTTTCCTGCAAACATAGTCGGCACGGATCCCAGAAATTTTTGGTTCCACGATAACGAGCACATCGACAGCATGCTGCTTGGAAAGATAATTGGCGGCCTGGCGAAAACCATTGCTACCGACACCCCGACTATTCCATGTGATGCAATTCATGGGGAAACACAGGGGAAAAACGGCTTTAATTAGTCCGACCGGACTGGGCAGAAGCTTCAACGCCATCGGCTTCGACCATCTCCTCGTTCGTGGACCCTTCATTGGCGAACAAACCCGCTGCGTCGGCTTGCTGGATTTGAGCTCTCAATCCCGAAATAGTGTTGTTATCTTCCTCAAGCCGGTCTGTGGGAGCATCGCCGATTTTTGCAATCCCTGGAACGCTAGCAATAGAAAACACGGGAGGGTTTTGAGCGTCTCCGCCTGAATTTGGGCCAACAACAGTAGGAGTATTCTGCTGCTCAAGCCTGTAAGGAGTAACGAGCTTAGGAGGTGGGCCATTCCAGCCCCTGGGCCTTTTAACTAGGCCGCTGGATTGGTCTTGAGAAAGGTCCGAAAACCCTGCTGAGGTACGGCTCTTATTCCTTCTTTTTTGGGTCTGTTTGGCTTTCTTATTATGAGTTGGAGTCAACCCTTGCAAAAACGGCGACGTAGCCTTCGAAGATGATATTGCTGCTTGCATTAATTTCTCTCCTGATCCCGAAGCTTGCGCAACTACCTTGGAAACCTGCTTCGAATTATTAGGGCTCCCAACCTTCTCTTTGCTAGGGCTAACGTTCGGATCATTAATTATCTTCCCGTTATCTTTTGCGTTCCCATTGAGACCTTGGAACCTGTTCGGCTGCTTGTTCGGATGGCTGGCGTCGCCGGCCGCCTTGCTTTTCGCCTTCCCATTACTACGCCGGCGAGGAACCTCCATCCAAGGGCCATGCAGGGGAATAGCCTGATCCGATGACGAGCCACTCTCAACCACCGACTGGACGGGCGAAGGGTTTTCCACGTTCTCATTGTTAACAACTGGCGCTTTCCCTTTATCAGAAGCTTTCAAAACCGGGCAATTGTGGATTAAGTGCCCATACCTGCCGCAGTGAAAACAAATCTGATGTAAACCTTCATACTCAAGGAAGTATCGCTCATCATCCAACAAGATTGTCCCTTTCAAAGGTTGAGTAAGGTCCACCTCCACACAGACTTTTGCAAACCTGGTCCTATTGGAAAATAGGGTTTTAGTGTGCACCTTAATCGGTTTGCCAAAAGCAGTAGCTATTTCCAGTAAGAGTTCTTCTTCGTAGTACACCAGTGGAAGCTTTGCAATCCACACCCAGGCGGGAGCCGTCGTTATCACGTCAGTTTCCGGTTTGAAGCTTGGAGACCACGCCTTGATTATAAGATAATGACCAAATATCCTCCAACGTCCTCCCGTCAGGGCGTTTATGTAGTCACTTTCCGATTCAAACCTGACACTGTAATAACCATTGGGAAGATCGGTAACCATGAACCTCCCTGACGGCTTCCAAATCTCCCGGAGTTTCCCATCCATGACATGAAATGGCGCGAAACAACCCAGAGCTTTCACAATCAGCGACGCTTCCACACCTCAGCCATGGCTCCTCGCACTTCAGGCTCCGTTCGGATGACTGGTTCCCCGTTCGCACCATTAGGGAAAGACACCTGCACTTTGCCAGCAAGGAATTGGGAGTCGAATTTGGGCTTCTGATAGCCAGCCTCGTTGACGACGACATCCTTCCATTTGCGCACAACGGGAGGGGCTGGCGGGGAGGGGTCAGGGGGAGGAGAAGGCGGTGGCTGCGAGGCCGCAACCACCTTAGGGGTGGCTTCAGACATAGGTCACCGGAGAGGGCGAGCGTTTTCTTAAGCGAGAGTTTTTTTTCTTAAGCGAGAGATTTTTTTTTCCGTCTCGTAGTACAACGTAAGCATGAAGCAGTAGCTATTTCCAGTAAGAGTTCTTCTTTGTAGTACACCAGTGGAAGCTTCGCAATCCTCACCCAGGCGGGAGCCGTAGTTATCACGTCAGTTTCCGGTTTGAAGCTTGGAGACCACGCCTTGATTATAAGATAATGACCAAATATCCTCCAAGGTCCTCCCGTCAGGGCGTTTATGTAGTCACTTTCCGATTCAAACCTGACACTGTAATAACCATTGGGAAGATTGGTAACCATGAACCTCCCTGACGGCTTCCAAATCTCCCGGAGTTTCCCATCCATGACATGAAATGGCGCGAAACAACCCGGAGCTTTCAAAATCAGCGACGTCTTCCACACCTCAGCCATGGCTCCTCGCACTTCAGGCGCCGTTCGGATGACTGGTTCCCCGTTCGTACCATTAGGGAAAGACACCTGCACTTTGCCGGCAAGGAATTGGGAGTCGAATTTGGGCTTCTGAAAGCCTGCCTCGTTGACGACGACATCCTTCCATTTGCGCACAGCGGGAGGGGCTGGCGGGGAGGGGTCAGGGGGAGGAGGGGGCGGTGGCTGCGAGGCCGCAACCACCATTGGGGTGGCTTTAGACATAGGTCACCGGAGAGGGCGAGCGTTTTCTTAAGCGAGAGTTTTTTTTTCTTAAGCGAGAGATTTTTTTTTCCGTCTCGTAGTACAACGTAAGCATGAAGCAGTAGCTATTTCCAGTAAGAGTTCTTCTTCGTAGTACACCAGTGGAAGCTTCGCAATCCTCACCCAGGCGGGATCCGTCGTTATCACGTCAGTTTCCGGTTTGAAGCTTGGAGACCACGCCTTGATTATAAGATAATGACCAAATATCCTCCAAGGTCCTCCCGTCAGGGCGTTTATGTAGTCACTTTCCGATTCAAACCTGACACTGTAATAACCATTGGGAAGATCGGTAACCATCAACCTCCCTGACGGCTTCAAAATCTCCCGGAGTTTCCTATCCATGACATGAAATGGCGCGAAACAACCCAGAGCTTTCACAATCAGCGACGTCTTCCACACCTCAGCCATGGCTCCTCGCACTTCAGGCGCAGTTCGGATGACTGGTTCCCCGTTCGCACCATTAGGGAAAGACACCTGCACTTTGCCGGCAAGGAATTGGGAGTCGAATTTGGGCTTCTGAAAGCCAGCCTCGTTGACGACGACATCCTTCCATTTGCGCACAGCGGGAGGGGCTGGCCGGGAGGGGTCAGGGGGAGGAGGGGGCGGTGGCTGCGAGGCCGCAACCACCATTGGGGTGGCTTCAGACATAGGTCACCGGAGAGGGCGAGCGTTTTCTTAAGCGAGAGTTTTTTTTTTCTTAAGGGAGAGATTTTTTTTTCCGTCTCGTAGTACAACGTAAGCATGAAGCAGTAGCTATTTCCAGTGAGAGTTCTTCTTCGTAGTACACCAGTGGAAGCTTCGCAATCCTCACCCAGGCGGGAGCCGTCGTTATCACGTCAGTTTCCGGTTTGAAGCTTGGAGACCACGCCTTGATTATAAGATAATGACCAAATATCCTCCAAGGTCCTCCCGTCAGGGCGTTTATGTAGTCACTTTCCGATTCAAACCTGACACTGTAATAACCATTGGGAAGATCGGTAACCATCAACCTCCTTGACGGCTTCAAAATCTCCCGGAGTTTCCTATCCATGACATGAAATGGCACGAAACAACCCAGAGCTTTCACAATCAGCGACGTCTTCCACACCTCAGCCATGGCTCCTCGCACTTCAGGCGCCGTTCGGATGACTGGTTCCCCGTTTGCACCATTAGGGAAAGACACCTGCACTTTTCCGGCAAGGAATTGGGAGTCGAATTTGGGCTTCTGATAGCCAGCCTCGTTGACGACGACATCCTTCCATTTGCGCACAGCGGGAGGGGCTGGCGGGGAGGGGTCAGGGGGAGGAGGGGGCGGTGGCTGGGAGGCCGCAACCACCATAGGGGTGGCTTTAGACATAGGTCACCGGAGAGGGCGAGCGTTTTCTTAAGCGAGAGTTTTTTTTCTTAAGCGAGAGATTTTTTTTTCCGTCTCGTAGTACAACGTAAGCATGAAGCAGTAGCTATTTCCAATAAGAGTTCTTCTTCGTAGTACACCAGTCGAAGCTTCGCAATCCTCACCCAGGCGGGAACCGTCGTTATCACGTCAGTTTCCAGTTTGAAGCTTGGAGACCACGCCTTGATTATAAGATAATGACCAAATATCCTCCAAGGTCCTCCCGTCAGGGCGTTTATATAGTCACTTTCCGATTCAAACCTGACACTGTAATAACCATTGGGAAGATCGGTAACCATCAACCTCCCTGACGGCTTCCAAATCTCCCGGAGTTTCCTATCCATGACATGAAATGGCGCGAAACAACCCAGAGCTTTCACAATCAGCGACGTCTTCCACACCTCAGCCATGGCTCCTCGCACTTCAGGCGCCATTCGGATGACTGGTTTCCCGTTCGCACCATTAGGGAAAGACACCTGCACTTTGCCGGCAAGGAAATGAGAGTCGAATTTGGGCTTCTGATAGCCAGCCTCATTGACGACGACATCCTTCCATTTGCGCACAGCGGGAGGGGCTGGCGGGGAGGGGTCAGGGGGAGGAGGGGGCGGTGGCTGCGAGGCCGCAACCACCATAGGGGTGGCTTCAGACATAGGTCACCGGAGAGGGCGAGCGTTTTCTTAAGCGAGAGTTTTTTTTCTTAAGCGAGAGATTTTTTTTTCCGTCTCGTAGTACAACGTCAGTATGAAGCTGAAGAGGGCCACGTACTGCGTAAGGCAGGGGATCGAACCCTTGGGTCGCCTTCGCCTTGTATATCTTGTCAACTACACACACTAGTGGTGGCTTCGTCATGGTTGGACTGCATTTTGTAATCTACAACGTACCCTTATTTCCAACTGTTTATTTATTTATTATATACTCCCTCCGTTTCATAATAAGTGTCGTTTTAGCACTTAAAATTTGTTTCATAATATGTGTCGTTTTAGGTTTTCAAAGTGATTTAATAGGGGTGAATGATGATAATTTTTATTGGAATGTGTATTTGTTGACTAAAGTTGTTCATGCATTGGCCAAAAAAATGTAATGAGTGGTAAGATTAAGAAAAAGATGTAAGTTTTAAAGTGAATGATTGATTTTCTTAAAAACTGTGTTAAGAGCTAAAACGACACTTATTGTGAAACGGAGGGAGTATTATTCAGGAGGATTGCCATGATTGTTTTGGCTGATGTTTTCATGTTTCATATTAGCTTTTGCCTTTCTCGATCTGGCTTCCTCGGGTTTGAAAAGATTCAAGTTTAATATATTTTCGGCCCGATACCCTCTTCGCCCCTCATTTTCTGCATTTTTTTCCTCATCTTTGGCCTATTGCTTTTCTTACACCTTTCTTTAACTTTGTTCCGATCTACGTTTTATATTTTTTTCTTCAAAGGTTTTGTAATGTTCTTCCATTTTCTTGGTTCGTTTTTCTTCCTTTTTCCCCTTCGCCCTAGCACTTGTACACTCCGAGTGCGTGTACACAGCTATGCATTTCAATTGAGTGAAACGATACGGAACCTTTTTTCGACAAGTTTTTCGGTAGAATCGATTATGCAGGAATAAAAAATCTGGCATAACAACTTAATATTTTACACTTGGGTGAAATATTTTCGATTGTTATATCATCGATTCCACCGGAAAACTTGTCGAAAAATGATTTCAAATCGTTTTTGGTTAATATTGTGATAGTTCGGATCGTTAGTGATGATTTTCAAACTTGGGATTATTTTTGGTTGAAAGTTCATACTTGAGATTATTTTGAGTCATTTTTCCTTTTTTTTGACGGTGTCAGATCAAAATTCACAATATCGAACAAACGGTTTCTTGTGTAAGTATTTGTAAACTTTTTATTTAGCGTTAAAATTCCTATCATTAATATGATTACATATACTGTAGTAGTTTTTACGTTCAACCAAAAACCCTCGGTCGTTATGGAGCAACAAATAGTGTGAAGTGAAAATTATATGACATCGATCATAAATACCTCACCACAAAAATATGATATTACAGCTAGAAATGAAACTAGTATTCGTCTTGTGTCTTAAAGGTATAACTAGTTTTTAACCCCCGTACCATGTGCGGGTAATGCGTTTATAAACCTAATTTAATTAGATATGTAACGTCAATGATCACGTTAAAAATACAGGATCATATATATGTATCTTCATTCTTCGTATTATGATTAGTGTTTTTTTACCAATAGTAAATCAACTCATAATATAAATAAGTTGGATTTGTTCAAAAATTACTTTACGATAAATATCATGTTTTATAAAATAATAATATTTATTTGAAGATTACAACTAATTCTTGGTAGGAGATAATTCATAATTTTCGGGATAATTCATAATTTTCGGCAATTTTTACGGGATAAGATTATATGAGATTCTAATTACCTAATTTATATAGAGGAGGGTTCAGCTGATTATATTTATCAAATCATATATATTTATCTTTCCGATTGTGATTAGTGTTTTTTTTATATCACACCACTTTTACACTTTTACCCTTACAACAACAAACAATTACAATCACGTACTTTTACCATCTCCATCAACCTTTTCTTCCTCATTCCTCTCTCTTCAATAATTCATTCCATTTAAAAATATTTATATGCAACAATTAATTTAATTTACACAAAAAATAAGTAGGAATAATTTTAATTTTTTTTCTCTACAAAACTAGATTAGTCATGATATTAAAAAAATTAAGCATGATTAGCCTTACTCATTCCTCTCTCTCCAATGATTAGCCTTCTTAATCCATGTGCATTTGGCCATTTTGGCCAAACTCCATGGGACAGAGGGAGTATTATTTTATCTCATTGTTTCTTTTGTGATTTACTTTAATGATATATTTTATCTCTTATAACATAGTTCATTAGCCAAATTATGTTTTATAAGATTATAATTTCTATATAAGAATCGTAATCAATTAATAAAGTTTCTTTATTTTATAATTAAATACTTACTTTATATTTATTTTTGGAAAAAATTGAATTAAAAACATATGTATATAAATATATTTTTAATATGTTGAATCTATAATAAAATTTTAGTATATAGTATTACCGACTTAACTATATATTTATTTGGAGTTAACTTATGTCATTTTATATTAATATTTTAATTAACCTCCAATATATAGAGTATATAATAAGATAATATGAATGAGATTAATTAGTTATATCTTTAAAAACAATCATATGGATAAAACTTTAATGATGTATTTTTTCATATTTTACGTATATACAATGTCTAAAGTCAAATTTTAACCAAATAAATTTGTTAAGTAATGTGGATTCATCGTGACAGGTATCGTTTTAATTGCTACTAGCTTAACCTGTCGTGCCATGCACGACAGGTTTATCTTTTAAATAGTCGTGCCATGCACGACTATTTCACTTTAAAATACTAAATTAAAAATATATATCTATATGAAAAAATTATATAATTTTTATTATATGAACATATTTTTTATCTTTTAAAAAGAGTGATATTGTTTTTGAAGTTCATATAACTCAAAAACATATATAACACATAATTTTTTCACTCATTTATGTATATTTTTATAACTGATTATAAGAATATAAATTGATATTTTACTTACAATTTTTATCATATATTATTAACGACTATCATAAATTTAAAAAAATTAAAAAAATTCATCAATTGATAAATTGATAAAGTTTAAAAAACATAAATAGAAATTGTCGAAAACCACAAATTTACTTGTATTAAAGAAATAAGCTAAATCCAATTTTATAGATTTTTCTTAATTTGTTTGTGAAAGATTTTTCCCTATAATGTTTTAAGAATTAATAATTGACAAAAGTTTTTTCTTATAAGTAGATAAGAGAAATTCAATAAGAAAACCCTATATAATGCGAATAATATAAATTAGTTTTTTTAATATATAAGGTAGGGTCATAATTAATGTGGTGGTTCAAAACGACCACTTATATGTTTGTATTAGGAAAATAAGGGGCGTTTGTATAATTTGAGAAAAGATGGATTATTTTGTAAATAAGTAAAAATTATGAAAAATATGTACATTATCAAGATATAAATTGAAATTATTATTTGGCTAAATAATCAAATTTGTTATCAAGATAGAAAACAAAATGAAATATAATGGGTAAAAATTAGCAAATCGTGTAAATGAAGATAATAATTAAATTAAGCTTAAGAATGCTAAATTTATTCAAGTAAATCAAATAATAAAGTAACAAAATTAGTCTTTCTATTAAAAAATAATTTTAGAATTTAATCTTACAAGTTCTAAATTTAAATAAGTAAATCAAATATAATTAGTTCATAGTAATTATATTTCGAAAATTCAAGATATATATTAGAATCATGTTTTTCAATTAAGTGATATATTAAAAAAAAGATAGAATATCTTACCAAAATTCGAAATCTGGATATATCTTATACATAAATAGATAATATAATTTTATCAAATTAATTGAAATACCACAAATAAAAAAATAAAATAAAATACGAAAGTATCATTATATTTATTATATTAGATTATTGGATTCAGAACTTCATGATCTTTGAAATATATTATATTTTAATAAGATATTTTTTTGGTCTACTCATACATATAGAGGCAAAATATTATTCATTATATATTATGATTAATATAACTACATGTTTAATTTGTGTATATCAAATTGGTGTTTTGCATATTATAATATAAGTACACATAAATTCCATAATAATGTATTTTATTCACTATAAGTTGTCCACATTAAGCTAATATAATTTGATCCAATTATTAGAACAGCACACCCCTTATTAAGAATAAGGTGAATGATAGCTAGTATACTATTCATATTATTATATTACCTTAATGTGGTAATGTGTAATATCTATCTTGATCTTACCAACTTGATCCATTAATAACATGATTGAATATATTAATGAATGATAAGAGATCCAGTATGGGGTGAATAATAAGTCAATTATGAACATAATTTTGAACATATTATTACGTAAAATATAAGTCTTATTTTGAATAACACCCCTTAAATAATAGTATACTATCCATTATTTTGCATAAATACTATCAATTATTATTCACTCAATATCATACAAGTATTAGAGATCACATTACGCAAAACATGTACGTGATAGCCTTATTTTCCATTATTAACCTCCATTCAAAATCAAAACTTTTTTTTTATCAAAAATAAAGTGGGTCCAAAATCAACTTTAGAAAAGATAAGTGATATATTAAAAAGATAGAATATCTTACTAAAATTTGAAAATTTGATCATATCTTTTACATAAATAGACAATAAAAAATATAATTAGATTAATTAAAATAACATAAATAAAAGCAATTTTTATCAAATATGCGGTGGGGCTAGAATCGACGTGGTGGCTCGAAAATGGTCGGCTTTTATAATATATATATATATATATTGATTTTAATATCGGTTCTATTAGCTAGTTACGAGTGTCTAAATCAATTTTTTGAATTAAAATTTGTTGATGATTCATCAATATGATAAAGTAGATTTTTCTTGTGTGGGGAAATTATGTAAGAACCAACAACAAAGAAGCGAGAGAAGAGAGAATTTGACATGCGGCCGGTGATCTCGATTGATGGTAATATATCTTCAATCATGAACTACACATTTTTCTTGAAGAGTGCAGTACAACCGTACATTTTTACATTTTTCTTTTCCCCTCTCAAAATTACTCCTCCCCAGGATCTTACTAGCCTGAGCCGTCGGTTTACAAGGCAGGAGATCAAAAGCGCCCTTGATAGCATGAGTCCTCTCAAAGCCCCTGGCCCGGATGGCTTCCATGCCATTTTCTTTCAGAGGAATTGGAGTATTGTTAGTCATGAGGTGGAGAATGCAGTGCTTGTATTTCTTGACGGTAAAGGTATTCCAGAGGAGATGAATGAGACTCTAATTGTGTTGATTCCGAAGGTGGAAAATCCGGAGACTGTGAATCATTTGCGGCCTATTAGTTTGTGCAATGTGGTGATGAAGATCCCTACCAAGGCTATCGTTTCTAGACTGAAACCTGTGATGAATCGGCTAGTGGCCCCTAACCAGTCAAGCTTCGTTCCGGGGAGGCAAATCACTGATAACATAGTCATCACCAAGGAGGTTATGCACTCCATGAGAGACGCCCGGGGGAAGGCCTTCATGGTGGTGAAGATTGATCTCGAGAAGGCGTACGATCGGGTTCGTTGGGCCTTTCTTCGAGAAACTCTTGGCGAAGCTCGTTTCCTAGCAGTTTGGTTAATGTCATCATGGAGAGTGTCACGACCTGCTCTATGAAGGTCCTATGGAATGGAGGCGTGGGTGAAAAGTTCGCGCCGTCTCGTGGTGTTAGATAGGGGGACCCGATTTCTTCTTATTTGTTCGTGCTTTACATGGAGAGGTTGTGATGTGAATCGCCTTAGGATCGACTATGTTTCTGGGTCGAAGGAGTCTTGTTCACTTAACTGGAACAAGTAAGGATCGTTGGTGTTATTTGTGACAATTTTTGGTGTGGATTTGGATGAGCAAACACACGAATTTTTGAGGATAGAGATGACTTGAATTGAAAGGATAAGTACTTGATTGACTCTTTGGATAAACGCACCAAAGAATCAAACAAGCAAGCCAAATCACGCCTTGGGATAAACTAACCCAACACGTGCTTGACTAGGCCCTTGATGAACTCACAAGGACGAACTCCTTCTTCTCTAGGATAAACTCACCAAGAGAAAAGAGAGAAGAGCCTAAAACCCGAAAGAGACACAACGTCTTCCAAGTCCAAGTTCTAAGCTACCAAATAAGATAGATGGCATCGCTTTATATAGGGAAAGAGGAGGGAGGGTGGTGGCAACCTTAGAGTAGGCTCCAAGCAACATTTAATGGGTGGAGGAGGTGATGAAGATTGGCGCCCAAGCAACACAGTTAATGGGTGACGAAGATTGGCGGCCAAGCAACATATTTAAGTCTTCTTACAAACTTGGTGGGCAAGGCAGGCCGCATTGATGGTGCATCCTTGACGGCCAAGTCGCTTGAGGAGGTGAAGGTGGCATCTTGGGCTAGAGAAGGAGAGTAGGCACGTTTTGGGCTTAGGCCCATGAGATGCTTGAATCGGCCCATCCATGGAGGAGAAGATGTGCCTTGGTCTCTTGACCAGGGGCATGGACTTGTCCAGGTCGGCGACGCTTGAGGCTTGAGGCTCGCTCCACTTGATCTTGAACATTGAGGTCGCATCACCATGGGCATCATGGGGCGAGGCCCGGAATGCGGGCGCCTAGGCGGGTGCCTAAGTGAGGCACTGGCGCGGAGCTGCGGGGTCGAGTGGCGCACGTCCTGAATATGGCCTCGGGATGGGGCTGCGGCTTGGGAAAGCGAGGGCCCTGGCACACCCAAGGCTGAGGATGCGAGGCGCGGCTGGGAGCGGTGAATCGGCGTGGGCCAAATCACATCATCCACTCCCCCTTGAGAAGGATTCGACCTCGAATCCTTATCCTCGGAGTCACTCTTTCTGGGTAAATCCAGTAGGTAGGCATTGTTATTGACCCTTTCGAGCACTTGAAAGGGACCTTCTCCGTAGGATTTCAGTTTCAAATTTTGAAGGTCAGGAAAGTGATCCTTGTGCTTATGCAACCATAATAGATCCCCTGGATCAAAGAGAACCTTCCTTCCGTGTGACAACATAAGGTTCTTTGAGCTTCCCTCTAAAGCCTTGCGCTCCATCTTTTCCTTTTTGTTGGCTCTCCCCCTTAGCTCGTTGGAAGCTAGGTCAGCTGCCACTTCATGTGGAGCTAGAGGGTGAAGAGTGAGCTTCTTACCATCCATATGAAAGATATACTCATTGGATACGCCTTGGTGAATCACGGCCCGGTCATATTGCCAGGGGCGTCCTAGAAGAAGATGGCACACCGTCATTGACACCACATCACATACGACCTCATCCTCATATGGCCCAATGGCGAATTTGAGCTTTATTTGCTCCTTCACCATAACAGGCTCGTTGGAGTTAAGCCAATGAAGAGCGTAGTGCACCTTTCGTGGAGTGGTTTGTAGATTGAATCGGGCTACCACTTCAGCCTCCATGAGGTTACTACTTGATCCACCATCGATGATGACGCTACACACCTTGCCTTGGATAAAGCAGCATGTGCGGAAGATGTTCTCCCGCTGTGACGGCATGTTACACATTTCACCACTTAATGATGTTCGTTGGACCAAAAAACAATCACCGTTAACGGGTACCACATCGATGTGCTCTTCACTATGGTCGTCACCCATGGCCTTGACATCCTCCTCGTCCTCGGATTCATAGTCCCCGGCGGCATTGAGGAGGACTTGCCGCCGAGTGGGGCAATCTCGGGCGAAGTGCCCTCGTCCGAGGCACTTGTAACATTTGAGATCCCTCGTCCGGTTGGAGGGTTCCTCTTTAGGCGGGGCGGACGTGCTTGGAGGGTCTTTCTTAGGTGGATCATAAAGTGAATCTGTTTTTGTGTCTTGGCCCTCGCTCCTTCTAGTCGGTTGAGGAAGGTGTGAAGACCCTTGCCGCATTGACCGATTACTGGCCCCAACCCGCCTTTTAAGGAGACATTGGTGGACTTGATTGGTATAGTGAAGAACCTCGTTGATGTTGGGGTTGGCCCCAAATCGTTGCGTCTCCACATGATACGCCAACTCGGGATTAAGTCCGCCAATGAATTTTGAGACTATGTACCTATCCGGAAATTGAACTTGGGACCTAAACACCAATTGGCGAAGGTCCTTAAAGTACTCATCCGGCGTCCTGGTGCCTTGCTTCACTCGTTCCAACTTGACTGGAATACGAGCTTGGTAGTCTTCAGGCACGAAACGGTCTCGCATGGCCTCTTTAAGATCGCGCCAAGTGCTTATAGTTTGCAAACCGTTATAAAGCCGTTGTTGCTTCAAGTTTTGCCACCAGGATTGGGCAAACTCAGTGAAGTGTATTGTTGCTAGCGCCACTCGTTGGCCTTCTTGGTATTGGTAGAAGTTGAAGACTTCTTCGGTCCTTGTCTCCCAATCTAGATAAGCCTCAGCGTCGAAGGCGCCCGCAAAGGGTTCAATTTGGAGTTTGACTCCATGGTGTGGTTCCCTCCTATGCTCGTGGATTCCTTGCCCGTACTCGTGCACTTGTTCTGGATAAGGACCTCTTTCTCGGTGGGCGTCAGGGTTAGGCACATTCCGTCGTGGCCCATATAGGCCACCCTCCGGCCCTCTTTCTTGGCGTGTATTAAGACGGGGCAATCGGCGCAAGAGTTCACCTGGGGCATCCTAATTGGGTGGTCCCCGAGGCGTGGGCAACACATTGGCCAGGTTGGCTAGTGTGTTCCGAGCCGCGTTCTCACGGATCTCATTGCTAGGTTGCTCGGTTCGGGCATCTTCCTTGAGACCATCCACTTCTTGGTGTTCTTCGGTTTGGTGTTGGCCGAGGACCTCACTGGATGCTTGAGAATTGTGCAAAAATAAGGCACTAAGCCTATCATCAATAGTTCGGGCTAGGCTTTCCTTTAGGGCTCGGTCAGATTGCTCCTTCTCCTCTCGCTCGGCATCTCGCATTGCTTTAATACTCCGTTGGATGAGGTGCATAACACGCTCATCAGTCATAGTAGAGCTAGAGGAGGCATCCGCCGTCTTGTCCTTGCTAATATCTGAAGACATGATCCCCACAAATTAAGGAACTCGCTTCGACAGGCTCTGATACCAAATGATGTGAATCGCCTTAGGATCGACTATGTTTCTGGGTCGAAGGAGTCTTGTTCACTTGACTGGAGCAAGTAAGGATCGTTGGTGTTATTTGTGACTATTTTTGGTGTGGATTTGGATGAGCAAACACACGAATTTTTTAGGATAGAGATGACTTGAATTGAAAGGATAAGTACTTGATTGACTCTTTGGATAAACGCACCAAAGAATCAAACAAGCAAGCCAAATCACGCCTTGGGATAAACTAACCCAACACGTGCTTGACTAGGCCCTTGAAGAACTCACAAGGACGAACTCCTTCTTCTCTAGGATAAACTCACTAAGAGAAAAGAGAGAAGAGCCTAAAACCCGAAAGAGACAAAACGTCTTCCAAGTCCAAGTTCTAAGCTACCAAATAAGATAGATGGCATCCCTTTATATAGGGCAAGAGGAGGGAGGGTGGTGGCAACCTTAGAGTTGGCTCCAAGCAACATTTAATGGGTGGAGGAGGTGATGAAGATTGGCGCCCAAGCAACACAGTTAATGGGTGACGAAGATTGGCGGCCAAGCAACATATTTAAGTCTTCTTACAAACTTGGCGGGCAAGGCAGGCCGCATTGATGGTGCATCCTTGACGGCCAAGTCGCTTAAGGAGGTGAAGGTGGCATCTTGGGCTGGAGAAGGAGAGTAGGCACGTTTTGGGCTTGGGCCCATGAGATGCTTGAATCGGCCCATCCATGGAGGAAAAGATGTGACTTGGTCTCTTGACCAAGGGCATGGACTTGTCCAGGTCGGCGACGCTTGAGGCTTGAGGCTCGCTCCACTTGATCTTGAACATAGAGGTCGCATCACCATGGGCATCATGGGGCGAGGCCCGGAATGCGGGCGCCTAGGCGGGTGCCTAAGTGAGGCACCGGCGCGGAGCTGCGGGGCCGAGTGGCGCACGTCCTGAACATGGCATCGGGATGGGGCTGCGGCTTGGGAAAGCGAGGGCCCTGGCACACCCAAGGCTGAGGATGTGAGGCGCGGCTGGGAGCGGTGAATCGGCGTGGGCCGAATCACATCAGGTTGGGGCATATAATTGAGGAGGTTGTTGATGCTGGTGCGTGGAGGCCGATTCAGCTATCGGCTAGTGGACCTCAGATTTCTCATCTCCTTTTTGCCGACGACCTAATCTTGTTCGCTGAAGTGGTTGAGGATCAGATGGAGGTTCTTCGCTTCTGCCTTAACAAGTTTTGTTAGGCATCAAGGGCCAAGATTAAATTTGAAAAGTCCAACCTGTGTTTCTCCAATGGTACGCCTATGGATGTGGCCACCAAAATAAACGAGAGGGGAGGAATTCCGATGACTGAGTACTTGGGTATGTACCTTGGGGTTCACATGTCCAAGCAGCGGGAGTCCAAGGAAAACTACAGACATATTATGGAGAGAGTCAAGACGAAATTGGCAGGTTGGAAAGCAAGAACTCTCTCCATGGCAGGTATAGTGACTCTTGCCAAATCTGTTGTCTCTACCATTCCTTACTATACGATGCAATCTGTTAGTCTCCCTTTGTATGTCTGTGATGAGATTGAGAAGAGTACTAGGGGCTTTGTTTGGGGCTCCACTGATGAGAAAAAAAAAATTCATCTTGTGAATTGGGAAACTCTAAAAAATTCTAAAGTTGCAGGAGGTCTTGGCATGAGAAGTATGCGTCAAGTTAACTCGGCGTTCATGGCGAAGATGGGCTGGAAACTCATGACTGATTCCGAGTCGTTATGGTCCCGAGTTGTGAGGGGGAAGTATTGCAATGGGAGACAAGATCGGGATATGTTCCAATCTAAGAAGGGAGCGTCTAACCTCTGGACTGGTGTTGTGAAAGCTAAGGAGCCGCTGTTGCAAGTCGCGAGGATTGGTGATGGCCGGAAGACTTTGTTCTGGGATCACGTTTGGGCCGTTGACATCCCTTTGATCGATTTGGTTACTGGTGATGTGGATGAGGAGAAGTTAGGGAAAACTGTGGCTGAGTATTGGAGTTCTCATGGATGGCTATGGGATCAGTTTGATCATGTTCTTCAACCGGATTCCCTTGTGGCTATTGCTAAAATCAGAGTTGCTAAGGAGGGGATTGGTGATAATTTCTACTGGAAGTCCTCTGCCTTGGGTGTTTTCTCGCTGAAATCGGTGATGGAGTTGATTAGAGTGGAGCCTAATGTTGAGAGGGAGTTGATGTGGAAGAAGATATGGAGGCTTGATGCTTCAGAGCGCGTCAGGATGTTCCTTTGGCTTGTTGCTCACAACTCAATCATGTGTAATGAGAACCGCAAGAGAAGAAGGCTTTGTGATGACGACCAGTGCAATGTCTGCAACGAGATGGCTGAATCAACTCTCCATGTGGTGCGGGATTGTGCTGCTGCTAGGGAGGTGTGGGATGGCCTGCTCATTCATAGGCGCCGGGGGTTGTTTTATGCAGGAAACATCAAGGATTGGCTCTCCAAAAATCTGTCTTGTGAAGGAAGTTGGCCAACAACCTTTGCTTATGGTGTGTGGTGGAATTGGAAGTGGAGGAATGAAAAAACTTTTAATGTTCAGCCTAGTGTTCAAGGGGAGAAGCATTTGTTTGTTATTCAAAGAGCTAAGGAGTATCTCGAGTTGAAGAGAATCAAGATCAAGGGCTTTGGGGGTCAAGGTCTGTCGCATTGGACTCGGCCAAGCCATGATGCGTGTAAGCTGAACACGGACGGCGCCTTTTCTATTGGAGACTCGTTTGTTGGCGCGGGTGGCCTGATCAGGAATGGGGCAGGAGACTTCTTGCAGGGTTTTGCTGCTACTGTTGCAGGAACAAGTGCATTACATGCTGAAGTGTTTGGGCTTTAGAAGGGGCTGCAAGTGGCCAAGAATCTTGGTGTTCGGAAGTTGGTTGTGGAAATGGATGCCCTTGAGTTGGTGAAGGTTGTGCTTGATGAAGAAGCTCGGCCTACTGAGTTGTGGGACTTGATTTCCAGTTGCAAGACTCTAGTGAACGATGAGGAGTGGTCGGTTGAGGTGCATCACATTGCGAGGAGCGCGAATCAGACGGCGGATTGGTTAGCCAAGCATAGTTATGAGTGTTTAGGTTATTTTACTTTGTTTGCAAACCCGCCTGAAGGTCTTGTTTCGTACTTAGAAATCGACTCGTGGATGAGTCTTAATATGTAATCTTTTTTGATATAAATAAAATGGACTCTAGCCCTCCTTTGGATCAAAAAAAAAAATACTCCTCCCCAATGGTTACATTTTGTCTATTGTTTAAGCGTGAACTTCCAAAGCTTGTTGGCCAGCTTCATCCCATTAACCAAAAGGAAGGACCAGGAAAACACTTGAACGGAACGTTTATAGTGTGTGTAGTTGTAGTAAAGGAAATATAAATATATGTTTAGTGCTAAATAAAAATAAACTAAACAAAAGGACTCAAACTCAGCTTTGATACTAGCTACTTATTATGGCTAGCTAGTTTGGCTCTAGTGACTAGTCCAACCTTACAAATGACCTACGACTCCCTCTATCGTAGTATTATTTGAATCGCATGGCTACCGAATTTCAGTAGTCTATACTCCCTCCGTCCCATAATGTTTGTCCAAAAGGACGGTTTTTGCGGTTTTCAATGAGAGGTATAAAGTGGTATTGGAAAGTGAAAAAACAGAATAAAGTAGGTAAAAATATGATTGAATAGGGGTACTTTTGGAAATTTATAGGGGATAAAAGTTGAAAAGAGATAAAGTAGGTGGAAAAGTTAGATAATGGAGGTAAATGTAGAGATTGAATAGGGGTAAGATTGGAAAAGTTATTGATATAAAAGGAAAGTGGACAAACATTTTGGGACGACGGAAAAGGAAAGTGGACAAACATTATGGGACGGAGGGAGTATGATTTATTAGAGTAAGTTATTAGGACGCATTATAATAAATCAGCTTTAAAAAGATTTAATAATTTGTTTATTTAGAATACTTAACAGAATTATATATTTATATTAAGGATTTTACTTTCCAAATCAGATTTTTATAATACATGTAGGACCCCTTTTAAGAAAACCATAATATGTCATCATCAAGGCTTGAAGAGTTTGTGTTGGTAAACTAACATTTAAATTAAGACAGGTCAAAGAGGGGGCTAGATTGAGCTGGCAATGGAAGACAACAACCCTCCATTGTTGTTGACCAGAACCAAATATAAGTAGTGCAGAGTGTGTAGGAGATGGGTGTGAACGGCATCGGTCTAGAAAGGAGGCGAGAAAGAGATTGTTTCTTAAGGGCTTTTAGACGGAAACAAATGTTAGAGACACAATAAAACGTTGTACTCAGATATAAAAAATTAACAAACATAAAAAATTAACCTTCTTTCATAGCTTATAATTAATTCAAGTATATTTTCTTCGGTGGTAAAATATGTAATTGAAGTGCGCATCCAATCCTAACCAGAAACTAAACCTGTCAGGATCGTCCACGCTGAGTATAGCGAAGTCAGGATCGTCCACGGGAATTAGTAGTTCTATAGTCTAGCAATCATACTACGAAAGCAAAACCAAACAAAACAAAGCAAAACAAGCAAACAAACGCAAAGCACACGTCTCAGGAATAGGTCGGAGCCGACCCTAGGGAGGTCGCGGCCGACCTAAAACAGAACTTCACAACGCCAAGAAAACAACTACAGAGGAGGTCGCGGCCGACCCTGCAACTGGTCGCGGCCGACCTATTCTGGGCACGACGGAGGGTTTTGTAAAATCAAGGAAAAACAACTAGGGGAGGGGTTTCACCACACCACGAGCATGCATTCAAACAATGATAAAGGACCGACTCAACTCAAAATCTCATGGGTGACTTTCATCACAAAAGAACACATCAAGAGCCTCCACTTACATGAAAGGGTTAACATGCAATCCAACTTGTTCTTCGAAGGGTTCGACTTTTATCTAACCCGGATAGTCCACATTCACAACGAAACCTCTTAATTAGGTTGCAAACAAGCACATTCCCCCTTCTTCAAGGGTTTTAAGCACACAAGAGGGATTTATGGGCAGGGATTTCAAATCAAGCATGGATCCAAACAATCAAGGTCTCGAATGCACTTTCATGGTGGGTTTCACCCCAACCCTAGCAAGCTAACTACTCACACATAATCAAGCACACAAACAACACTAAATAAGAGGAAAACATCATCCAAAGCAAACGACTTCAATTAATCTCAAGATCCACTTACAAACTTTAGCAAAACCCACAAGTTTCTTCAAACACCATTGTTGTCTTCTTCCTAGAACACACCCAACACAAGCTTTCTTCTCTACCTCTCCTTACAAACAACCTTCTCTCTCACACTCACACTCTTCTTCTCCACCGTCACCTTCTTCTTCTTCAAACTCCACTTCTTCTTCTTCCTCCTCAGCCCACTCTCTCCTCTCTCTTTTCGCCCTTGAGCCTTTTCCCTCTTGGAAAAACTGATTAGAAAGTGGGACAAAATGGGGGTTTTGTAGCAGCCCACAAAAGCCAGAGAAGGAAGCTTCCTCCTCTCCACAAGTCTGCCACATCTCTGCCACAAGTCTACACAGCCGCCCTCCTTTTTCGGGTTTCGAAAATCCCGCCAAAAAGGGTTACTTGCAGCGAACGGATTTCTTTTCGGGTGCTGAGAGGGGTCGGCCGCGACCATATGGGGGTCGGCGCCGACCTATAGCAGAACGTGAGATCTTCTTCGGTTTGCTTCGTTGTTGCTCCAATTGTTGGGCTTTTTCTTGGGGTTTCTTCCCTTTTGTTCCTTGAATTTCTTGAATTCCTTTATCCTTTTGAGGCTCCCTTGGTTGCAACCTTGGATCTTGATTCTTGACACTTTGACTCTCGAAAACTAACAGTTCCTAGAATGCTCCGAAAATGCATGAAAAACTCCTCCAAAAGGCTCCAAATACCTACACAACACGAAACAACACACAAACGACTCCAACCCTCGAAAGAGAGTCGAAATCTTATGCAAAACACACAAACACAAAGGAAAAGCATGCAAAACAAGCAAGAAAACTACCTAGGAAATCAACTAAAAAGCACGACATCAAAATACCCCATACTTAAGCTTGCTTGTCCTCAAGCAATCACCCGCATGCATCAAGACCAAGTATCAAGCTTTAAGAATGCCTTTAGAGAAATTCAACACAAGTAGAAAGATGAGCAACACAACTTCAATATCATAGCATACATGTGTAAATTCCAAGCAATAACAATCCAACCTCACAAAGGCAACGTGTTTCACTCATTTTCAAGTGTTTAGGATGTATCAATCAAGCACTCAATCTCAATTCCAAATGCAAAACCTCATAGACAATGGAAATTATATTCAAAATTCTCCACCGAAGAAATCAAAACAACTTAAATCATCAAGAGAACTTAGGGTGGCTCAATGAAGACTTCAAAGAAGTTTCATTCGGCCGGTTTGTAATGGGGCTTGGTATTTCAAAGGGTGTGGAATAATTTGGTCTTGTGGTGCTAATGAATCCGGGAACCTAGACTCCTAACCTTCAAAACTTAACTACACTCAACCAACTCTTCTTTCTTCCTCCAAACACCAAACACCTTAAGCTTTAAAGCACACTTCACTTCACCCATCCCTTTGTCTCTTTCTTAGGAGGAAGCATCAACTCGAGCACTTATTCAAACACCACATCTCTTTTTTCTTTTTTTTTTTTAGGGGCTGGTAGGGGTCGGCCGCGACCTCTAGATGGTCGGCCGAGACCCACGGTAGAGGGCCATTTTTCCTACACTTGTGCATCATTCGCCAACACTTCATCTTTCTCGGTTCTTTTCTTGAGACAACTCCTTCCACTTCCACCTTCACGATCTCTTTATCTTCACCTCTTATCCACAACAACATCACAATCCACTCTAAGTCCTAATTCCCGGATTAATGGGGTCAAGCTTATAATGGCTAAGATACTTTTGTGGAGCTAGAAATAAGGCTTAAGGCTCAAACAAGGGGCTTCAAATCAAGGGATCATGTATAGGTAGGATGAAAAGGAGAGAAAAGGTTAGTGAAAATAAGTTCAATATCATTTGATCTAACAAGTCATGAACACATCTTCATTGGTTTCAATTCAAGAATAAGCATGCCATTGTCAAGTGATAAATGCATTTAGAAGAGTAAAAATCACACATGAAAAACCAAGGAATAAAACATACATTCCTTGTGGCCAAAAGATTTCTCACTTAGGTTCAATTTGTTGGATTGATTTTCACTAGAATTATGCATGCTCAATTTTCATTATAAGCTCAAAATTCAAAAACATGGTAGGCAATCTTTCAAAGCAAGTTACAAGGGATTACATGATGATGCTTATAATCACTATCCTAGGACATCTTAGCAAGGGTATTTTTCCATCATAAAAATCAAAAAGGAAAAGACTCAATCATGCAAACACACACATACACACATACAAAAGCACACACAAACATGGAAACACATAACACAAACAAGTAGCATCTCCCAAGCCACCCCATACTTAAACATCAATGTCCCCATTGATTAAAAAGTAAAGAGAGGGAAAAGAGAAACTAACTTGGGTTTGGAGCATTGTTGGAGAAGATTCACCTTGGAGAAGGTTGAGGGAACGGAGAGTCCGGGAACATCTTTTGGGCAAGCCAAGCATTGTAGGCGAATTGGGCTTGGCGGTCTTCATAGTACTCATCCCGGAAGTTGTCAAAGCCTCTAGTTGCATCTTGGAAACGGGCCAAGTTTTGGTCGTGGTAGTATTGCATCTTGGAATACAGGAAGTTTTGTTGAAGTCCGAGGGCGTCCATCTTGGCGTCGAGCATCTCCATGGTTGGGGGAACTTGAGTGCTAGACTCGCCACCTTGAGGCTCGAATTGAGGACCACCGGACCACTCGAATCCCGAAGGATTGGAGGAGTATGGGAACATCCCGGGTTGGGGACCCATCGTGTAGTCCATAGGATCATTGTTGCTCTGCCCTGCCTCGCCGCCGACCTGTTGTTCCCCGAAGCCGACCCCATCTTGCGCAAATCCACCTTCTTGGAAATGGTCGCGGCCGACCTCAGGGTGGTCGGCGCTGACCCCTTCCAGGGAGTCTCTTCTTCCGCGTTTTTGCCTTGTGCGCGTGGTTGGGCCATCTCTTGGGAACCGACTCGGCTGTCGTCTTACGTGCTCATCTTCCGAGAGAAGTTGATAGTAGGGGGAGGGATCTTCCGAAGGTGCCCAAACATCATACCAATTAGGGAGGTAGAATAACTCACAATTTTCGTCGTTGAGGCGCACTTTGTGGGTTACTCCGGTGGGATCGGTGAAGTTGTTGAAGTAGCCGATCTCATCACTCCACTCAACCACCTTGGTATTCAAATAGTATCGGACATCCATGCGAGTAACGGGCTTGGAGTTGTAGCGGGCAAGATCAACCTTGAGGGCTTGGGCAATGAGGACCACCAACCAACCACACATGGTGAATTTCGGGTTCTTTCGTTGGTTGATGATGTTGTGGACGAACTCATAGGCAAAGTTCATTGTTGGAGCATTGGTGAAGAGGATGGAGGTCAAGCACGCGAGCTCTCGTAAGGTGGGGCGGGAGAGCTCGTACTTGCAGCAAATAGCGGCGCCGAGGATGTGCAAAATCACCTTGAAGACCGGGCTAGCAATGTCCCGAGCAAGTGGGTTGCTCGTGGTCTCTCCTTTGCAAGCGATGTAGGACCACATCTTTTGGACGGGGAAGTCTTTTACGGCGTAGGTTCCCGATGGTGTAGGGAAGCCTAGCATCTTGTTGAGCTTGGTAATAGTGGTGGAATGCTTCTTCCCGCCAATTTGAAATTCGATCTTGGTCTTGCCGAAGTCAGCTTGTGGTAGCCCCGAGATGGTGAGAGTGGCGGCGAATTCACAAGTAAGCGCCGGGTAGTGCCTCGGGACGGGATCATCAATGAGTTTGTCGGCTCCAAGTAAACGGAACGCCTCCTCTACCGCCGAGCGCACATGGAGGCTCACATGCGAGTCTGGATAGTAGGACCGCGCCTTCACCGTCTCCGCCATCATGTCCTCATAAAGTTGCATTTGCCCTGCATCTCGGATCACAACGTCATCCATCACCGCCACATTCTTGCCCTTCTTTTGTTTCTTGGTTGCCCTTGAAGATGATGCCATTTTCCTACAAAACCAACAAGAAATTTCCAAGGTAATTTCCAACTCAAACAACACAAACACCACACAAGAGATACACAACCAATTGCCAAAAAGTCACCCCATACTTGCTAGAAACACACACTTTCAATTTCACTCGAAAATTCTCAACCAAGCATGCTCAATCATGAAACGCAAGCAAGAAATGGGAAAGACTCATGTTTTAATCAATCCATGGCAATAGTAACTCAAATAGCATGTTTTCAAAGAGATTACGAGACATCCGGGGTCGGGGACGACCCATGGGAGCTCGTACATACACAAGAACGCGCCAAAACAAACAACGACAATTTTCAAACTTCTGACGGTGGTCGGCCGCGACCAGGGAGTGGTTGGCGGCGACCTGTAGCAGCTATCCACACTCGAAAATTCAGCTTTTAGCCCTTTCAATGGCTACCAAAAATCCTAGAAAAATGCTATTGATCCAAAATCACCCAAACAAGCATAGATCAAGCAAGAAATCACTCCAAAACTCAAGAATCCTCAACCAAACATGTAGATCTAAGCACATACAACCCAAATTTCAACATTCAAGCTCAAGAACACCCAAATCTAGAGGTCAAACTAAACCCTTTAAATAACCCAAGTAAACTTGAATTTAAGAGCAGGGGAGTAGAAGAACATACCAAAAGAGTGTTAAACAAGATGAATGCAAGCAAAATAGGGGTCGAAGCCGAGGTTGTGAGAGGTCGGGGTCGTGGGTTTTGGGGAATGGGGGTTCGAAATTTCTGGGTTTTTGTGGGGAATTTGAGTAGAGGAAGGAAAATTAGGAAGGATTATGGTGAAATTTGGAAGAAAGGAGCTAGATCTAGTGGTTATGGAGCAATGGAGTTGAACGAGAGCTTGAGGGGGACAATGGAGGCAAGGAGGTCGTGACAATGGGGGCTACTAGGTCGTGGGAGGAGAGTAAAAAGAGGTGGGAAGGGATAAAAATTGTAAAGAAAAAGTTCAGGAGCTTACTTGTAATTTCCCGAAATTTTTACACAATTTCTACCTTTCGCCAGAGGGGGTCGGCCGCGACCAAGGGGTGGTCGGCGCCGACCAACACCAGGGGGTTCTCCACCACTTCGTTTGTTCGCCTTCATCCTCATGCACCCGACCAAAGCCTCGGGCCCCTACAAAATACTCTAGGAAACACAAAGCAAACTACCTATCTAAACTAAGAAAGGGAAAGATCGGGTTGCCTCCCGAGAAGCGCTTTCTTTAACATCTTTGAGCTAGATGAGGAGTACCTTAGCTAGATGACATTGGTGAGAGCCCATGTGGCTCGGATTTCTTCACCGGGGTCCACCTTCTCATAGTACTTCTTCAACCGGTGGCCATTGACCTTGAAAATTCCTCCATTGTCGTCTATGAGGTCAGCCGCCCCGTGAGGGTACATACGATGAACCGTGAACGGTCCACTCCATCGGGTTCTCAATTTCCCGGGAAAAAGGCGAAGCCGAGAGTTGAAGAGAAGTACTCGGTCGCCTTCCTTGATGTGCTTGGGAACAAGCTTCCTATCATGCCACCTCTTTGTCTTCTCCTTGTAGATCTTTGAGTTCTCATAGGCCTTAAGCCTCAATTCCTCCAACTCTTGCAAATCCATGAATCTTTTTGCTCCGGCCGCGTCGAAGTCCATGTTGAGCTCCTTGAGAGCCCATAAAGCTTTATGTTCAAGCTCGACGGGCAAGTGACATGACTTGCCATACACTAGGTCGAAAGGAGTGGTGCGGAGTGGTGTCTTGTAGGGGGTGCGGTATGCCCACAAAGCATCATCGAGCTTGGAGGACCAATCTTTCCTTGAGCGGGACACCGTCTTCTCAAGAATGCTCTTGATTTGCCGGTTAGAAACCTCCACTTGACCACTAGTTTGAGGATGGTAAGGTGTGGTCACCTTGTGAGATACCCCATACTTGGTCAAAAGAGATTCAAAGCTCCTCTCAATGAAATGTGAACCACCATCACTAATGAGAACTCGGGGTACACCAAACCGGGGGAAGATGTTGGTCTTCATGAACTTAGCCACCACTCGTGCATCATTTGTTCTTGTGGCTACGGCTTCAACCCACTTGGAAACATAGTCAACCGCCACGAGTATATACTTGTAGGGACCCGAAGAGGGGAAGGGTCCCATGAAGTCTATACCCCAAACATCAAAGAGTTCCACTTCCAAGATTCCGGTGAGCGGGTTCTCGTTCCTCCATGTAATGTTTCCCGCTCTTTGGCATTCACCACAAGCGGTCACATAAGCCTACACGTCCTTGAAGATAGTAGGCCAATAGAATCCACTTTGAAGAATCTTCGCGGTGGTTTTGAATCCTTTAGCGTGGCCTCCCGTCGGAAGAGTGTGGCAATGACGGATCACTCCTTCTATCTCCTCATCCGGCACACAACGTCTAAAGATGTGATCACTTCCTTGCTTGAACAAGTAGGGGTCATCCCAATAGTAGCGCTTGACGTCGTGGAGGAATTTCTTCTTGGCTTGGGAAGTCAATCCATCCGGAATAATGCCACCTACAACATAATTGGCAAAATCCGCAAACCACGGGGCTTGCACCCCCTTAATATCATCTATTGAGTGCAAAATGGGAGAAGGGGAAGGAGGATTAGGAAGTACACAAGAGAGGTAAAAGATGTGACCTTGGGCGACCTCGCTCGGGGCCGCTTGCGTACCGTTTTGACTATCACCAAGAACCGGAGAAGGGGCAGAGGAGGTCGCGGCCGACCATATGGTGGTCGTAGCCGACCTACTCCAGGAGCTTCCTTCTCGCAACACTGCGCAACTTAGAAGAGTTTCGTCCGGGCGAGAGTCATTGATGGGCACCATGATTCCGGACTCCGTGATGTGCTCGATGGGTAACCTTGAAAGGTGATCCGCCACAAGATTTTCCGCTCCTTTCTTGTCTCGTATTTCTAGATCAAACTCTTGAAGGAGGAGCATCCACCGGAGCAAGCGCGGTTTAGCATCCTTCTTGTCCATGAGGTAACGGACAGCCGCGTGGTCGGTGTAGACTATCACTTTCGAGCCCACTAAGTAAGAGCGGAACTTCTCAAATGCGAATACTACGGCTAGAAACTCTTTCTCCGTTGTTGTGTACTTTCCTTGGGCTTCATCAAGTGTCTTGCTTGCATAGTAAATGGCATGAAGCTTCTTCTCCTTTCTTTGCCCAAGAACCGCACCTACGGCATAGTCACTTGCATCACACATGATCTCAAAGGGGAGTGTCCAATCCGGAGGTTGCATGATAGGAGCCGACACTAGTGCATCCCGGATCCTATGAAAAGCTTCAAGACACTCGGAAGAAAACTCAAACACAACATCTTTCATAAGAAGGTTAGTCAATGGTTTGGAAATTTTCGAAAAATCTTGAATAAACCTCCTATAAAACCCGGCATGTCCTAGAAAGCTTCTAATTCCTTTTACGGAAGTGGGGGGTGGCAATTTTTCAATCAATTCGATTTTAGCTTGATCCACTTCAATTCCCCTCTTAGACACCACATGACCTAGGACGATCCCTTCTCTAACCATAAAGTGACATTTTTCCCAATTTAGCACTAGGTTGGTTTCTTCACATCTCTTAAGCACTCTAGAAAGATTAGCAAGGCAAGAGTCAAAAGTGGTACCGTACACCGAGAAGTCATCCATGAACACCTCCACAATGTCCTCAATCATGTCGGAGAAGATGGCCATCATACACCTTTGGAAGGTAGCGGGTGCATTGCACAGTCCGAATGGCATCCTCCTATAGGCAAACGTCCCATAAGGACATGTGAAGGTTGTCTTTTCTTGGTCATCGGGGTGTATTGGAACCTTCCAAAAACCACTATAGCATCGAGATAACAAAAGTAGTCATGAAGAGCTAATCTCTCTAACACTTGGTCAATAAAGGGCAAAGGAAAATGATCTTTCCTAGTGGCACTATTGAGTTTCCTATAATCAATGCACATGCGCCAACTAGTAGTAGTCCTAGTAGGAATTAATTCGCCCTTCTCATTTTCCACTACGGTGAGACCACTCTTCTTTGGAACCACATGAACCGGGCTCACCCACTTGCTATCCGAAATCGGGAATATGATTCCCGCATCAAGCATCCTCAAAATCTCCTTCTTCACCACTTCCTTCATATTTGCATTGAGTCGTCGTTGATGCTCAATGGTCGGCCTATGTCCTTCCTCAAGAAAAATTCGATGCATGCACAAGGAAGGCGAAAGTCCACTCAAGTCCTCAAGCGAGTACCCAATGGCTTTCCTATGAGTCCTAAGAACATCAAGCAACTTTCCAACTTCTTCCGCATTTAGATTTGCATTTACAATAACCGGAAAAGTGGAACTTCGGCCAAGAAACTCATACCTCAAAGACTCGGGGAGAGTCTTAAGCTCCGGAGTAGGCAGGGGTGGTGTAATAATGTCATCGTTTTCATCCGCCTTCAGAAACTCCTTCGCTTCGCCATCTTCATCTTCAATCAAGCATGTTGGCGAGATCCTGTCGGAGGTCGCGGGCGACCTAGGGATGGTCGGTTCCGACCTATCACAGGGGAGGTCCGCTTCTTCTTCGTCATCTTCACTCGTGTATTCTCCAAGCAGCGCTTTGACCTCCATAACTTCACCGGTCTCCTTCATGGTAGGGTTGAATCGGAATTCTACCACCTCTTCTCCAATCTCAAAAGTGAGGAGACCTTTCTTCACATCAATCACGGCACCGGCGGTGGCAAGGAATGGCCGTCCAAGAATGATTGGGACGACGGGATCCTCCGGCATTTCCATCACAATAAAGTCGTTGGGCACAAAGAACTTGCCGACTTGGATAGGAAAGTCGTCGACAATGCCGCTGGGTTGCACACAAGAGCCATCCGCCATATAAAGCCTCATGTTTACCGGGACCAAAGGACCCATGTTGGTCTTGGACCATATAGAAAGAGGGAGGAGGCTAGCACTTGCACCAAGATCACATAGAGCTTTGAATCGGTGAGCACCTATGCCAATGGTAATAGCAAACTTACCCGGATCACCAAGTTTTTCCGGGAGCTCAATGGACCGCACATCATTGGTCAATTCGGACATTGACCGCTTCTTTGACAAGATTTCCTTGAGAAATTTGGTGTAGGTGGGCATCTCGTTCAATGCTTCGGAAAGGGAATGGTGATGTTGAGGCCTTGGAGGACCTTCACGAAGCGTTTGAACTTTCCCTCCGTGAAATCATTAGCCTTTTTGGATGGGTAGGGAAGCACCTTCGTTGTCAGAGGCAAATGGACGGACATCGGGACTCTCTGAGGAGGGTCGGCAGCGACCTGGGGGTGGTCGGCTGCGACCTCCTCTGCAGCAGGGACATGGTCGGTGGAGACCGTTGGGGGGGTCGGCCACGACCTGTTCCAGAGGAGTTTCGTCCTCTTTGTTCGCCGTCTCTTCACTTGCTACTCGGTCCGGCAACTTTTTCCCGCTTCTTAGGTGAACGGCGGCAATATGGCCTCTTGGGTTCTCATCGGGGTGGCCCGGTAAGCGCCCTTGAGGTCTTGGGATTTGAGCCGCGAGATCACCAAGTTGGGAGTCGACATTCTTTCTCCATGTGTCAAGATCTCCCAATCTCGTATGGACTCCTTTCAACTAAGGGGTGAGCTCGGTTCTCACCCCTTGCATCAATCCTTCTTGCAACTCTTGGACTCATGATGGCTCCGTTTGATAACCGGGAGGTCTATAAGGAGGGCCCCTTTGTTCTTGCGGGGGAGGTGGATAACCTTGACCTTGGCCATGGGTATTCCATTGAGGATAGTTGTTGTTCCTCCCCGCATAAGCATTGTTTTGGCCTCGGTAGGGTCCTCTCATATAGTTCGCCTCCGCATAAGTCTCGGCGGCCCGGACTTGCTCCACATTAGTACAAGAGGCGGCGGTGTGAGATTGAGAACCGCACTCTTGACAAGGAGGGCCGGAAGACTTGAAGTAGCTCACTTGCTTCTTGAGCTTGTTGATCTCATCTTGCATAAATTGAAACTTCACATCTTGATCAATTGGCTCGCTAGTAGGATCATAAAGCTTTCTTGGTGGAATCCGGACGGCTTGTTGGGTCCCGTACATGGCATCATAGTTGGTGAGTTTGTCCATGAGACCCCATGCCTCGTCGGGATCCATCTCAATAAAACCGCAATCGGTGTGGAGATTGATGCGGTCTTTTGTTGCGGCATTTATCCCTTGAAAGAATATCTCTTGAAGAACATAAAGAGGTTGTCCATGGGTTGGACATTGCCGAAGAAGCTCCTTGAATCTCTCCCAAGTTTCAACAAATGTCTCGTTGGGAAGTTGATGGTAGGAGGTGATGCGCTTCCTTAGCTCGGTGGTTTTGGCCGGTCGAAAAAACTTCGTCATGAACAAGTCGTGCAAAGCCTTCCATGTAGTGATGGACCTAGCGGGCAAACTTTCGAGCCAATGAAGAGCTTTCCCACATAAAGACCACTTGAACGCCTTAAGGAGAACATACTCGAGTGAGACACCATCGGCGGCGATAGTGTCACAAAGATCGGTGAAGTTCTTGATGTGCTCCATGGGGCATTCGGTGGGCTTGCCCTCATATTGAGATCTTTTGATGAGAGTGATGAAGTGGGACTTGATCTCAAAAGCACGCTCAACTGTCGGGAGTACTATAGCGGACTCGGGAACTCTAAGCTCAGGATGCATGTATTGCTTAGCGTTCCTCGGGATTGCATTAAGTTGTTCTCGGAGGCAGGCGGCCTCCTCTCTCTCTTGCCGCGCAGCCGCGGATTGAGCATCACTCTCCATTTGCATGCGCTCCATTTGAGCGCGAAGTTCGGCCATTTGATGAGCAAGAGCCTCAGCGTCGGCCATCGCTTTTCGTTCTCTTAGCCTTCGACGAAGGGTTCTCTATATTTCTGGGTCAAAGGGGAAATGATCAATTGCCCTTCGAGAACTAGAGGGCATACACCTGCGTACAAAGCACTAGAGAAACGAGTTAGTAACTAAATAAGGGTTCGGGCTAGTCCCTCACCCAAAAGAAAGCTAGACTTGGAAACTAAACTAACTCCCCGGCAACGGCGCCAATTTGTTGAGTAGGGTTTAACCTTAACAAATAAATTTGTCAAGACCCCGCTGAGTATAGCGAAGTGAAGATCATCCATGGGAATTAGTAGTTCTATAGTCTAGCAATCATACTACGAAAGCAAAACCAAACAAAACAAAGCAAAACAAGCAAACAAACGCAAAGCACACGTCTCAGGAATAGGTCGGAGCCGACCCTAGGGAGGTCGCGGCCGACCTAAAACAGAACTTCACAACGCCAAGAAAACAACTACAGAGGAGGTCGCGGCCGACCCTGCAACTGGTCGCGGCCGACCTATTCTGGGCACGACGGAGGGTTTTGTAAAATCAAGGAAAAACAACTAGGGGAGGGGTTTTACCACACCACGAGCATGCATTCAAACAATGATAAAGGACCGACTCAACTCAAAATCTCATGGGTGACTTTCATCACAAAAGAACACATCAAGAGCCTCCACTTACATGAAAGGGTTAACATGCAATCCAACTTGTTCTTCGAAGGGTTCGACTTTCATCTAACCCGGATAGTCCACATTCACAACGAAACCTCTCAATTAGGTTGCAAACAAGCACATTCCCCCTTCTTCAAGGGTTTTAAGCACATAAGAGGGATTTATGGGCAGAGATTTCAAATCAAGCATGGATCCAAACAATCAAGGTCTCGAATGCACTTTCATGGTGGGTTTCACCCCAACCCTAGCAAGCTAACTACTCACACATAATCAAGCACACAAACAACACTAAAGAAGAGGAAAACATCATCCAAAGCAAACGACTTCAATTAATCTCAAGATCCACTTACAAACTTTAGCAAAACCCACAAATTTCTTCAAACACCATTGTTGTCTTCTTCCTAGAACACACCCAACACAAGCTTTCTTCTCTACCTCTCCTTACAAACAACCTTCTCTCTCACACTCACACTCTTCTTCTCCACCATCACCTTCTTCTTCTTCAAACTCCACTTCTTCTTCTTCCTCCTCAGCCCACTCTCTCCTCTCTCTTTTCGCCCTTGAGCCTTTTCCCTCTTGGAAAAGCTGATTAGAAAGTGGGACAAAATGGGGGTTTTGTAGCAGCCCACAAAAGTCAGAGAAGGAAGCTTCCTCCTCTCCACAAGTCTGCCACATCTCTGCCACAAGTCTGCACAGCCACCCTCCTTTTTCGGGTTTCGAAAATCCCGCCAAAAAGCGTTACTTGCAGCGCACGGATTTCTTTTCGGGTGCTGAGAGGGGTCGGCCGCGACCATATGGGGGTCGGCGCCGACCTATAGCAGAACGTGAGATCTTCTTCGGTTTGCTTCGTTCTTGCTCCAATTGGTTGGGCTTTTGCTTGGGGTTTCTTCCCTTTTGTTCCTTGAATTTCTTGAGTTCCTTGTATCCTTTTGAGGCTCCCTTGGTTGCAACCTTGGATCTTGATTCTTGACACTTTGACTCTCGAAAACTAACGGTTCCTAGAAAGCTCCGAAAATGCATGAAAAACTCCTCCAAAAGGCTCCAAATACCTACACAACACGAAACAACACACAAACGACTCCAACCCTCGAAAGAGAGTCGAAATCTTATGCAAAATACACAAACACAAAGGAAAAGCATGCAAAACAAGCAAGAAAACTACCTAGGAAATCAACTAAAAAGCACGACATCAGCAACCAATTCTAAATACAAACTTATATGACCGTTCGTATATAAAAACGTTATTATGACATGTGCTTATTGGAATGTTCGGGGTATTAGGAGGGCCAATTTCTGGGATGAAATTGCCTTCCTACGAAAACTTCATAAATTACAATTTTTATGTTTAGCAAAAACTAAAACTGAAATACATCCTTCAGACGATATCATAAAGAAAATTGGTTTCCACCACTGTATCTCCTCTCCCTCTATTGCTTCTAAAGGTGGTATTGCTCTCTTTATTTACCAAACAGACTTCACTCGATCATGTCACCTTGCTCTTCAAACAACGAACGTTATTATTATGCGAGTAAATGATCCATTTCATCCATACCTCTTGATTTTTGTTTATGCTCCCGCTCGTGAGGAAAACAAGACTCTCTTCTGGGATTGGCTTGAACAAACAATTGCTTCTTACCATCTTCCGTTCCTATTAATTGGAGACCTAAATGAGATTGATTGCACGTCTGATAAATTTGGGGGCTCCTCACCACTTCCTAATAGATTTAACCGTCTCCGAACTTTTCAAAATAATCAAGGGGCTATCAACACTAGGTTCTCGGGTTTCCCCTATACCTGGAGGAAAAGTTCAACGTCAACTGATAACACCTTTGAGCGTCTTGATCGGGTCCTTATTCATCAAGATCTCACAATAACTTTTCCGTCATTACAAATTCATCATCACCCATTCACCACCTCGGACCACTGCTTAATCTCTTTCAACCTAAATGTAAAAAAGAAATTTATAAAATACCCTTTCAGATTTGAGAACGCATGGACCGCTAACCCTGCCTATGCAAAATTGGTTGATAAAGTATGGAAATATAAACTCTCGGGCTCTTTCATGTTCAAAATCTCGATGAAAATGCAATTACTCAAGAAATACTCCAAAGCTTGGGCTAAGCAACATATAAATAATAATTTTGAACAGTTAAAAATTGCGGAAAAACAGTTACTTCGGTTACAAAATGAACTCCTATTGACACCTCAAAATACAATTGTTATCACCAAACTACAACAACACCTGAACAATTATAACGCTTTGATGGATTTTCACCATAAATTCTGGCAGCAACGAGCAAAAACAAACCATCTTCTCAATGTTAACAGAAATACAAAGTACTTCCAAACAATCTCTAAAATAAGAAGATTTAAGCAAAATATTGTTTCTTTCCAAACACATGATGGTCTCGTTGTTTCGGACCATGACTCCATTTCAGCAAACATTACATCTGAACTAGCCTCAAGATTCCAAAGCTCAACTGCTTTGCTCATCTGTAATGATGATTTAGAAGTCATCCCTACCCTTGTTAGCCCACTTCACAATATTTCCCTTGCTAAAGCACCAACTCCTTCGGAAATAAAATTATCAGTTTTTTATCTCGCCTTAAATAAAACCCCGGGTCCTGATGGATTCACTGCTGAATTCTTCCAACACTACTGGCCTACGGTCGGCCAGTCGCTGATTCGCGCAGTCACTGCTTTCTTCCATTCTGGTTCAATGCTTACTGCTGCAAATAAAACATTTATCACATTAATCCCAAAAATCGATGTTTCAGTATCAATCAACCATTTTCGACTTATCAGCCTTTGCAATACTATTTATAAAGTCATAACTAAACTTTTATCAAAGAGAATTCAACATATACTTCCATCAATAATTCATCCCCTGCAAAGTGCTTTTGTGAAAGGATGCCTCATCCAAGATAATATTTTAATAGCTCATGAAATCTTCCATTCTTTTCACAAAAAGAAAAAAGGCCGCCTCGGATGGATGGCCATTAAACTAGACCTCGAAAAATCTTATGACAAAATTAGCTGGTAATTTATTCGTCTTATCCTGAATAAGTTCGGGTTTCATTCCAAATGGATTCAACTTTTTATGACCTGTATCACATCTTCCTCCTCGTCGGTCCTCGTCAACAATGAGCCTGGCACCGAATTCCTTCCTCGATGTGGTATTCGTTAATATCCAAGTTACAACTTCAATGGAAAAATATCTTGGGATCCCCATTCTTAAAGGTCGAGTACAAAATTCCATGTTCAATTATTCTATCTCCAACCTTAAAAAACAGTTATCTCATTGGAAAGCAAATTCCATTTCGCAGGCAGGAAGGGTGGTCCTTATCCAGTCTTGTCTTTTAAGTAAAGTTAACTATCTAATGCAGAGTTTCATGTTACCACAAGGTATTCACAAACAGATTGATAATGTCTGTAAAGCCTTCTTTTGGAACAAATTTCTCCCTAACCACCATCCGCTTCTCAGCTGGGATAAGATTTGCTCACCAAAGCACGAAGGTGGTCTAGGTCTCCGTTCAGCTGAAAACATCAACCTCTCACTACAAATGAAACTTCTGTGGAAATTAGTCACCCAACCTTCCAATGTGTGGGTTCAAGTTATTACAGAAAAATACCTAAAAACAGATTCAATCTTTGATTACCATAAAAATAACTGTTCTTGGCAGTTTGGCCGACTTCTCAATATTAGAGATACTTTCTCCAAAGGCCTTAGGTGGTGTGTTGGTGACGGTACCACTATTAACTTCTGGAAGGACCCGTGGGTCCCTGATATTCACCTATTGCCATTTCTTGATATAGCTGACCCTAATCTTCGGGTTGCAAACTTCATCTTACCCGATCGATCTTGGAACGTTGCGTCCCTCCTACTATTGTTACCATCTCAGATTGTCGATATCATTGCTACAATTAGAATACCGATCACAAATCAGGCTGACCGACTCATCTGGCTTCCGTCTACTAACGGGGACTTTTCTGTCCAATCGACAACGTCAATAATAAACACTACCACAATAGCATGTAATGATGGCTGTTTTTGGATTTGGAAAACTAATCTACCTCCCAAAATTAAAAATTTTCTCTGGAAGGCAACTTCGGATTGTCTTCCCACCACAGACCGGATTAATAGATTCCATAACTCTGTTCCAGATCTTTGTTCTCTCTGTCAACTACAAAATGAAAACCTCAACCATCTATTCTTCGAGTGCACCTTTACTAAAAACATGATTGCCAAATTAGGTACTCTCCTACATCATAAATTTAACATTGCCACGGGTGACACATTTCACAATAATATTCAAAATACCTTAGCGAATAAAAAATTCAACAACCAACTCTGCTTCCTCTGGTGGTTCATTTGGGCCCACAGGAATGCTAAAATCTTTGACCCTGCAAGGATCAACCCAAAAAAACTACCTTTTCAACTTGCCTTTTCGGGTACGCTTGAATGGGAAAGTATCCACAACCCATTTAGGAAAATCTATAGCGTCAGACCAAGAAGGAAAAATAACTCTATATGGAAGAAACCGCCTTATCAATGGTCTAAGCTAAACTTTGATGCGTCCAAATTAAACAATGGTGCTACCCACGCTGGCTACATCCTACGTAACCATGCTGGGACTATTCAGTCGCTTGGTCGCCAGCAACTACCATCTATGTCGATAGTCCAGGCTGAAGCCTCTGCCCTTTTATACGCCCTTAGAAATACTAATTGCTCACAAATCCACAATTTAATCATTGAAGGTGATAACCTAATTGTCATTAATTCATTAAAACGCCAATGGAAAGTCCCTTGGGAAATACATTCAATTATAACTGATATTAGAAATATCATTTCAACTATCCCTTGTGTGTTATTTTATCATTGTTTCAGGGAATCCAACGCTGCTGCTGATTTCCTTGCAAGAAGACCAGTCAACATTCAAAGTCTTAATGCAGCCATCCATCTGTCATCTTCTTCTCTTTCCGCTTCTAATTTATATGTAACTCAGTCAAGGTGTTTGTTGAGTCAACAACCCTTGCTGTTTGATTTTTTAAAGATCATCCGTCGTGATGATTTAGGCTATCCTTGTAACAGATAGGTGGCCTTATTTTGGCTTGTTCGAGCTAGTAGCTCCTCAATCCAAAAAAAATGTAATTAGGCAAAGTTGTGCCCAATTTACAACAACAGTGATAATTTATTATGCAAATTTTCAAAACCCATATAGACCTAAGGAACATCATGCGCTGTCATTATTGTTTGGAAGAATCCAAGAATTATAGATTGTCACTACTCACTATCTCAACATTGTGCTTCCAAAACTCATTCTTTATAAAATAGTACTTTTACTTTTACTTATTTGTATGTAAAAAACGCTCTGAAATTCCCACCGGTGATACCTTGCTCAAACCGCCGTTACGCCCATCGGTGATGGAACCTAGCAGATCTAACAAGAAAACTAAGCGCACTATAGAGGAGATGAATGATTCGCAACGGATGGAGGAAAACTTTCCCTCACTCACTGATGCTAACAGAAGGTTGATTGAGGGAAATCTCCACTCTCGTACATAGACTCGGTGACAAGTAATAATTCTGATGGGATGATGGTAGAATATTCAAATCCGTTTTGGGAGGAAGAGAACCCGGATGAGGACCTGGTAGATGATGTTATGCCAGACTCGGTTGATCCCAAATGTCCTGTGATACTCTTAACAGTTGAAACGAAAAGGAGGATTCGGAAACCATGGAGGAAAGCCATAATAGTCAAAATTTTGGACAAAAGTGTGTATATCTACTTGAGGAATAGCTTAACACAGAAGTGGAAACCCAAAGGGGAGTTTTCAATGATTGATACCGGCAATGACTTCTATGTGATTCGTTTTAGTAATGATGAAGATCTAAATCACGTGTTGAATGATGGTCCATGGATGATTGGAGATAGCTACCTCACAATTCAAAGATGGAGACCAAATTTCATTACTGCGGAGGAGAGCTTGAAGTTTGTGGCTGCTTGGATTAGAGTCCCGGACTTGGCTATGGAGTATTTTGATAAGGAGGTTTTACATTATCTTGGAACAACTCTAGGAAAGGTTCTAAAAGTTGATAGAACCACGAATGCAATCACTAGGGGTAAATACACAAGATTATGCATTGAACTCGATATTACTCAACCTCTGACTTCAAAAGTCTGGATGAATGGGAGATACTGCAAAATACAATATGAGGGGCTACGAATGATCTGCTTCGGTTGTGGAAAAATTGGTCATGTTAAAGATCAATGTAGAGCTACAGATCCGGCCAACCCCGATTCAGGGAACTCCAATGAAGCAACTTCTATTCCTACACCTCAAACAGCCCCTCAAGAGGACTTCGGGGATTGGATGGTGGCGAAGCGAAACAATCGTCGGAGGAATTTGAAGGAAGGTGCTGGTCTGAAGAAAGATGGCTCGCCGGAGCAACACACCGGCAGTCAGAATGTTACCGGAACTCAAGCAACCGCTGAGAATGTTACCACGAAAAATCAGGATCAAAACAGATTTCGTCCCGAAATTCCTCAATCTAATCCCTTGCTTTCCGGCGCTTCGGGATCTCGTTTTCAAATTTTGGAGGAGATTGCGGGTGATCAGGAGCAATCAGGGGAGATGGGGAAGGAGGAACCCGAGAGCAGTAGTATAAGATTGCAAATCAAAGAAACAATTTCAGCGCAATTACAGGGAGATAAGAATGGGAAGGCGAATGCCAAATCAACGACAGACAAAAAGCTAGTGAAAGGAAAGAATCATTTAGGGAAGGAATTGCGCGGGAACAAGGATCTCAGTAACAAGAATGTGGATATTTGAAAGGAGAACTCAGTAGGTGTTGGAAAGGAAAGTTTGACGAAATCACAAAGCAAGAATACAATTACGAAAATCAAGGAGAACGAGAAAGGAAATACTGCAAGAGAGGCGACAGAGGAGGGAAATTCGATCATGATAATCACAAGAGAAAGGAAGGAAAATATTGAGGGTATTAACAAGAGTAATATGGCTAAGGAAATTTCCCTTAGGCCAGCATGGCAATCGAAGTCCCCCAACAGAGATAAATACCCCACGCCAAATGTCAAGAACGACAACAATCACACCATACAGCAAACATATTTCAAACACTCTAAGGATCCTCCTGTAAACGATGACCGGACAATGGAGGACGCTAACTCCTTCCTCAGCTCCAAGGATAGGATCGATCTGGCTATGGACGCCAGAATGGAAGATGCTTCTCAAGAAGTGCAAGAAAGGGGCCCTGAGGCGGCCAACAGCGTACAAGATAGAGATGCCAACATGGTCGATATCCATGGCAAACAACCTCGATAGGTGGTTTGTAGAGGATCATAATCTTTATAATCTGTTTATTATGTTAGTCAATATAATAACGTGGAACGCCCAAGGGGGGCGGGAAGCCATGATTTTCTTCTTGCTTTGAAGGACCTTATTCGGCTTCATGATCCTGCTGTGCTGGTGCTCTTGGAGACAAAGATCAGCGGTGAGCAAGCTGACAAGGTGTGCGATCGCATTGGTTTCGATGGCCGGATTCGTGCGGAAGCCCGTGGTTTTAAAGGTGGCATTTGGGTGCTCTGGCAGAAGGACAGAGTTAAGATAGACTCAGTGGACATCCATAATCAGGTGCTCTCGGTCACAGTAAACAGGACGGGTGAGGGTCAATGGCTGTTCTCGGCGATATAAGCAGATCCGGCTCCAACAAACCGGGTGGCTCTTTGGAACAGGCTGGTGGATTTCAAAGATTCAGTGGCGCACCCCTGGCTCTTGATGGGTGACTTCAACGAGACGAAAGAGATGGAGGAAAGAACTGGTGATTCGGAAGAATTACGAAGACGGACAAGGAAATTCAAACATTGGATTGATGAGAGGATGGATATGTTGGACCTAGGCTTCACTGGACCAAAATTTACTTGGCACAGGGGGTGTGATCCGTCCACAAGTGCTGGGGGACGTCTTGATAGAGGCTTATGCAATGTAGAGTGGCGTGCAATGTTTGAGAATGCCACTATTAAGCATCTGCCGGCCATCCAATCCGACCACTCGCCGCTGCTCCTCTCGGTGAATGGGTTCAAGGAACAGTCTCTGCTCTCGAAACCGTTCCGGTTTCAGGTTGCTTGGTTAACGCATAGTGAGTTCCAGGCCTTCCTTGTGAATCACTGGGAGAAAGGTGTGCCGCTTTGCTCTTCCCTTTCAAATCTTGCGGTGCAGTTGAATGAATGGAATAAGGAGGTTTTTGGCAATCTTTTCCGAAGGAGAGATAGGTTGTACAGGCGTATTGAAGGTATTCAGAGGGCTCGGTGTGATCGTGTCTCCAATGGGTTGATTGTTCTCGACAGAAAGCTGCGGAGACAGTTAGCTGTGGTGCTGGATCAAATTAACATTTTTTGGGCTCAGAAAGCAAGATCAGAGCTTCTCTTGGAGGGAGATAGGAATACTCGCTACTTTCATGCGAGTACTGTGGTCCATAGGCGTCAGAATAGAATTGACGGTTTAATCAACTCGGAAGGTGAATGGATTTGGGATCAAGTGTCTTTGCAACTAATGGCATTTGATCATTTACGCAGGTTATACTCGGAGGAGTGCCCGGATGATGGCCCTTTCGATGTGCCCAGGGGGAAATTTCCGAACTTAGCAGAAGAGGACTTCAATGCCCTGAATAGGAGGTTCAACGCTCAGTTGATAAAGGACGCTCTTGACTCGATGAGTCCTTTCAAGGCGCCGGGTCCGGATGGCTTTCAAGCTGTCTTCTATCAAAGGAACTAGACTCACATTAGGGAAGAGGTGGAGTCGGCTATTCTTGAGTTTCTTGCAGGACAGGGGTCGCCGGAGAAGCTGAATGAGACGTTGATAGTGTTGTTGCCCAAAGTTGAGAATCCGGACTCCATGAATCAGCTTAGACCAATTAGCTTGTGCAATGTAGCCATGAAGATAGCTACAAAGGCGATAGCTGCTCGTTTGAAGCCCATTATGAGCCGGATTGTTGCCCCATCTCAGTCGAGCTTCGTCCCGGAGAGGCAGATAACAGATAATATTGTTATCACCAAAGAGGTGATGCATTCAATGAGGGATGTTCGCAGCAAACCTTTCATGGCTATCAAGATAGATCTCGAGAAGGCGTACGATAGGGTGCGTTGGTCGTTTTTGCAGGACACCTTGGGAGAAGCTAGGCTGCCGAGCGATTTGATCAAAGTTATTATGGAGAGTGTGACTTCCTGCTCTGTGAAAGTTCTTTGGAACGGTGGAGTCGGAGATGCTTTCAAGCCAAGCCGTGGTGTTCGTCAAGGCGATCCATTATCTCCATATTTGTTCGTGCTTTATATGGAGCGGTTGGGACACATAATTGACGAAGCAGCGGGCGCCGGGGCATGGAGGCCCATTACTTTGTCGGAGGGAGGGCCAGCAATTTCTCATCTCTTCTTTGCGGATGATCTCATCCTGTTCGCGGAAGCTACGGAGGATCAAATGGATGTCATTAGATACTGCCTTGATAAGTTTTGCTCAGCTGCTGGGGCAAAAATTAATTTCCAAAAGTCCAAGATTTGTTTCTCCAACGGAACTGTGGATGAAGAGGCGTTGAGGATTAGTGACCGAGGCGGTATCCCAAGAATGGAGGATCTGGGTATGTATCTCGGGGTCCATATGTCGAAGAAGAGGGAGTCTAAGGAGAATTACCGTCATATTTTGGATAGGGTCAAAATGAAGCTAGCGGGTTGGAAGTCAAGGACGCTTTCCCTGGCAGGTAGAACAACCCTTGCAAAAACTGTTATTGCTTCAATTCCATACTATTCTATGCAAACTTCCAGCTTGCCCTTACATGTGTGTTGGGACGATATTAAGGACGTCAGTCGTTAATATCTAAACCAATAATAATCGTCCCTTGTTTTGATAATGACAAACTCAAATGTATTTGATAAGTTGTCCAAGTTTTGATCTCAGGTAAGTCCAGTGGACGCACATGAGCGAAAAGGACAACAAGTGAACAGCAGTCCCTATGCTGTAGGGACGCATGTTACCAGAACTTCCAAAGCTAAACGTAATTGGCGGAGTCCCTGCGCAAGATAGGACGGAGTCCTCATCAAGAAGGGACGCGCGCCAAAATACGGACGAAGTTCAAATTCAAATCAAGGCCGCCCCAACATGATTACATCATCGTCCGGCCTTAGTCCTCAGAAGGAAGCTTCCTTTGTCTGGGCACGTGTAGACAATGCCAAAGACGTCGCTTTCCCAGCAATGGTCCCCTACCCACGCAGAGGCTTCCCAAGCGTCAACAGAGTTGACCTCCTCAAGACGCTCATCGCACCGTTGATCAAAGATCGAGGATCCTGCCAAGTCTCAGAGGACGCTAGAGGACAAGAATCACTTCCGCTATAAATACTCTCCAAGGAGTATGCATAGCGGCATGTGTGTGCAAGAGTGGACTTTGAAGACTTTCTCTCAAGCTCTCCCGAAGCATTCAAGAACACGAACGAAGATCAAGAAGATCAAGTGAGCTTGAAGCAAGAGAAAGAAAGTCCAACCACATCAAATCCAAAACAAACCACAAATCAATTAGAGTTGTAGTTTGTCTCTCACAATGAACCGTGAGAGACGTGAGTGATAGCTTCCTTATAGGTAAGAGTGTTAGGTTACTTGTTAGGTTGAAAGGAGTGTTACTAGTGAGGCTAAGGACGGACGCTTAGCTCAGAGAAGTGTAACGACTCGCCTAAGTTGTAAGGACTCACTCTTAATAAGATAAGGGACGGCTATTGAAAATCCTCCAACGGAGGTAGAGGTTTACCCATAAGACTAGTTGGTCTTAGTGGGGTTCCTCTATAAATACTCGTGTCCACTTATCTTGTATTCTGTTAAGTCTATTTTCCGCTGCACTAAAGGACGCCCTTAACCCAGTTAAGGACGCCCTCATTAACTGACTTACGATCCATCAATTGGTATCAGAGCAGGCGCTCTAGATTTTTTTGTTGAGTTGCAGGTACAAGATGGACATGGAACCTATTGGAATCTCTTTTGTAAAGCCTCCTCGTCTGACGGACGGCAACTTCAACCGCTGGAAGATCCGTTCGAGAACTTTTGCAGAAGTCAGAATTATCAATGCTGGAGAGTGATCATGAAGGGTGACCTTACCATCCCTGATGACAAGAAAGACAAAGAGGACGAGTGGGGTCCTGACGAATTCAAGCTTTTGGAAACAAACGCTAAGGCTATATGCTTCCTTCAAGCGTCCCTCTGCGAAAGGGATGCCACCCGAGTTAGCAATTTGGCAACAGCCAAACTACAATGGGAAGCTCTTGAGAAGTACCATGTGGGTACGGCAGAGATGAAGGAAGACGTCAAGCTTGAAATCAAACGAGAGTTCTATGCCTTCAGAATGCTTCCTAACGAATCTGTCAAGGACTACTCATACCGCTTTGAAGCTCTTGTGACCAAGATGCGAAATTTAGGCATCCCAGAAGCTGAAGTCTCAATGAGAAACAGAGTCGGAGTAGTCATTGATGGGCTTACAGAAAAATGGAATTTTGATAGGACTACGTTCAAGGAGAACACAGCCAACAAAACCCTGGATATGGAAGAGATCTATGGGAAGCTGAGAGGCTATGAAGCGAGAAGGGAAGCTGATATGGCTGAATTGGCTAGAAACCCCCAGACAGATCTTGCTTTGATGACGTCAACTCCAGAGTACACTGAGTATCTGCGCCACCAAAGAGATATTGCCCTAATGGTGGAAGCAAATAAAAATGAGAATCGTGAAAGGATGCGTGCTCAAGCTTTGAAAGAAAAGGAAAGCAAGACTAAGGAACAGCTGGAAGAAGAGGAAGAGATTGCCCTTCTACACAAAGTTGCTCGCTTATGGGGTAAAAAGGCCAGAGATTCCAAGAAACACAAGATGCCTTACAAAAAGGAGAGTCCCAAGTATACAGAGGCAGAGATGAAGGAACTTACTTGCTACAAATGTAACAAGAAAGGACACTTTGCTAAAAGGTGTACTACGGGACTAAACTCAAAAGAAATGAAGATGAAAGCTCTCTTGGGAGCGTGCGAAGCCGCATGGGATAATGTGAGTTCTGATGATGAAGAACCAGAAGGACCAGTGGCGTACATAGCCGTAGAGGACGCCTCAGATGATGAGCAAGTGGCGTACATGGCTGTGGAGGACGCCCCAGTCCTTGAAGAGGACGCTTCTGAAAAGGAACAAGAGGTAACTCGTGAATCCATGATGAACTCCTTAGAGAATTGTTCCAAAACCAAACTTATTAAGCTCATTAAAAGAATCATGGAAGAAAGCGTTGTTATGCAACATAGAATGGATGAACTTGAACTTGAAAGTGAAAATAGGCTAGTTGAATGTGAGAACTGTGCTACAGTTTCGTTACAACTAGAGTCCTCGTATGTCGAAGTTAAATCCCTGAAAACTGAAGTGATGTGCCTTAAGCTAGAGAACGCTAAGCTTAGGGAAGAGGTGAAAGTGTTAGGGAAGAGCCCGGTAACTGAGGTAGTTCAACCAATGGTGTTTGTCCCAGCCAAAAGAGGACTAGGATACGAGTCTGACACTAGGAACTCTCTCCCTAGTGACTTTGAGGCTAGCAAAACCTCAGAACTTGAATTAGAAAGGGAAAAGACCAAGAACCTTCTTGAAAAAATTCGAGTCCTAGAGAGTGGAGAGAAAGGTCAAAGGGACTATTATACTAACTCCACTAGTCATAGGATCTATAAGAAGATTGCTAAGGGGGAAGGTTCAAAAGTTTGTGACCCTCAAAAGATGAAAAAGAACAAAATCCAACGTCCCAACAAGAAGTACTACCTTGGTACTTACTATAGGACGTGTTGGTACTGTGGAAAAGGAGATCACTTCAAATATGATTGCCTGAAACTGAAGAACGACATTGAAAGTGGCAAAGCTGCTAGGAATAACATTGAAAATGATAAGTCCGTTCCTAAGGCTAACCCTGGACGTCCTAGACGATCTAAGAGTTCTTTCAGAAAGCATGCTATTTCAAATGATGTGAATATAAGTGACTACATGCCAGAACCAGAGTTTTATTTCTGTAACGAACCAGGTAAGGAACACCTTGCCTGGGTCGCCATACACTAACCTTGTTTTGGCAGGTGGAAGTGAGGGGACGCCCATGGATCATTGATAGTGGCGCCTCAAACCATATGACAGGAAGCCAGATCCATCTCACTTCTATCCAAAGTAGCGCCACGGGAGGAACTGTCTCGTTTGGCAACAAGGGCAAAGGAAAGATCAAAGGGACGGGAATTGCTATTCTCAATCCGTCTATCAAAGCGACAAATGTTAGCCTTGTTGAAGGACTTGGCTTCAACCTCCTAAGCGTCTCTCAAATGTGTGATCAAGGCGAAAACTTAGTCACATTTGACTCAAAGGAGTGCCTCGTCATCAACAAGAAATCCAACAAAGTCGTCCTCAAAGGAGTCCGAAAGAACAATGTCTACATCTTCAATCAGGAGTTCAAGCCAAAATCTGAGTTGTGCTTATCTGTGTCAAAGGAGGACGCTGACCTCTGGCATCGCCGACTTGGCCATGCTGGACCAAGCACAATCCTCAAGCTTCATCAAAGAAATCTTGTGAAAGGTCTTCCCCAAATTGATCCTGAGAAAATTGAACAGTGTGAAGCATGTATCAAAGAGAAGCAGACAAGAACGTCCTTTAAGTCAAAGAACGATGTCAGCACAAAGAAACCTTTGGAACTTCTCCATATGGATCTTTGTGGACCAATGAAGACGTTAAGCTATGGTGGAAAGAGGTATATCTATGTCCTTGTAGATGACTTTTCTCGATTCACCTGGGTTCTTTTCTTAGCTTCAAAAACAGATTGCTTCAACGCATTCAAAGTCTTCATCAAACAAGTGGAAGTTGCGCTTGAGACGCCTCTCAAATCCATAAGATCAGACCATGGGACGGAGTTTCAAAACTCAGAGTTCGTGGCCTACTGTGATCAACATGGAGTCTCTCACAACTTCTCAGCTCCAAGGACTCCTCAACAAAATGGAGTGGTGGAAAGAAAGAATAGGACGCTGGAGGATATGGCAAGGACTATGCTCTTAGCCAATAGCGTCCCCAAGTACTTCTGGGCTGAAGCTATTGCTACAGCGTGCTACATTATCAATCGAGCCATGATCCGTCCTTTGCTGAAGAAGACGTCCTATGAGTTGCTGAATGGAAGAAAGCCTCGCATCGACTATCTCAGAGTCTTTGGATGCAAGTGCTTTGTTCACAACAATGATAAAGAAAGACTTGGAAAGTTTGACGCAAGAAGTGACGAAGCCATATTCCTTGGATACTCCCTCACCAGTAAAGCGTATAGAGTTTTCAATAAACAAACTCTAAAGCTTGAGGAGAGCATTCATGTTGTGTTCAAAGAAAGTTCTTCTCACAAAGATAAACCAAGTAAGAAAGAACGCTCATCTCCTCTGCAGCAGGATGACTCCGATGATGAAGTTGATTTCGGGTCCTCTGGAAAATACTATGTTCCTAAGGACGCTACTCAAAATCCTGAAGAAGTCTCAGTAGAAGTTCCCAGTGTTGTTCAGGAAGTTCCATCTCAAAGTGAATCTCCAGCTCAACATGAGGTCGCTGAATCAAGCCTACAAGGAGAACAGCGTCAAGAAGAGGACGCTCAACCTGAGGGGGAACTCTATGAAACTCTCAATGAAGACGACGGGTTTGACTCAGATGAATCTGATTGGACGGACCCTAGATGTACTCCTGTAAGGGACGATACTCATAAGGGATCCCATCTTTCGAGACTTCATTCAACGGATCAAATCATCTCAGATATGTCAAAAGGAGTTCAAACAAGATCAGCCGTGAATCAGTCCCTTAATGCTAACATAGCGTTCTGTGCCTTCAACGCCTTTGTGTCCTTGGTTGAACCTAAGAACATAAAGGAAGCACTCCAGGACGCTGATTGGATTCAGGCCATGCAAGAGGAACTTAATCAATTCGAAAGAAATAAGGTTTGGACCCTCGTCCCTCGTCCGAGAAACAAAAACATAATAGGGACGAGATGGGTCTACAGGAACAAGCTTGATGAGAATGGTCGCGTGTCAAGAAACAAAGCAAGGCTTGTGGCTCAAGGCTATAGGCAAGAGGAAGGGATTGATTATGATGAAACCTTCGCTCCTGTCGCCAGGATTGAAGCCATTCGCCTCCTCATCGCCTTTGCCGCTCACAAAGGGTTCAAGCTTTTTCAAATGGACGTCAAGACAGCCTTTCTCAACGGCAAGCTCAAAGAAGAAGTGTACGTCGCTCAACCTCCAGGATTTGAGGACGCTGATCACCCAGATCATGTGTACTTCTTGGACAAGGCACTCTATGGACTCAAGCAAGCCCCTCGTGCATGGTACGATAGGTTTGCGTCCTTCCTCTTGTCCAACGGGTACACACGAGGTAACATTGATAAAACCCTGTTCTTAAAGAAAGTTCTTAAAGATGTCTTAATTGTCCAAGTCTATGTCGATGACATAGTTTTTGGAAGCACTAACATGAAATTTGTAGAGGAATTCAAGAACTTGATGAGTAGTGAGTTTGAGATGTCCCTCATAGGAGAACTCAACTTCTTCTTGGGACTCCAAATCACTCAGCTCAAAGATGGGACGCGGATTCATCAACAAAAGTACATCCGTGAAATGCTTGAGAAGTATGGGATGAACTCTTCAAAACCCATTGATACTCCCATCTCCCCAAACACTCGCCTCTATGCTGATGAAGAAGGCAAGAGTGTAGATCAAAAGCTCTACAGAGGAATGATAGGGTCCTTGCTATATCTTACGGCAAGTCGTCCCGACATCATGTTCGCTGTATGCTTGTGCGCTCGATTCCAAGCAAATCCAAAGGAGTCCCATATGCAAGAGGTCAAAAGAATCTTCAGATATCTCAAGGGACGGGATGACCTATGTCTATGGTATCCCAGAAGAACGTCCCTGAACCTGGTAGCTTACTCTGACGCAGATTACGCTGGCCATGTGGTGGATAGGAAGAGCACCTCAGGAATGGCACAATTCCTTGGCTCATGCCTTGTATCTTGGGGATCCAAAAAGCAAAACTCCGTGGCACTATCAACCGCGGAAGCTGAGTACGTTGCTGCTGCTTCGTGCTGCTCACAAGTCCTATGGATCAAGTACCAACTTGAAGATTATGGTACGTCCCTCAACACAGTCCCTATCTTGTGTGACAACACCAGTGCTATAAGTATTGCCAAAAATCCCGTTCATCATTCTAGGACGAAGCATATTCACATAAGGCATCACTTTCTTCGTGATAATGTTGAACTTGGATTAATTAGAGTGGATCATGTTAGGACTGAGGACCAAGTGGCTGATATTTTCACAAAAGCACTTGATAGACGTCCCTACGAGCACCTCCGGTTGCTCTTGGGGATGATAACTTTTAAATGATCAAGTCCCGTTCTATTATTCCCTCCATGATTGGCTATGTCTTGTTGAGAACTTGTTTTAAGGTGTGTCATGCATTAAAGTCATGTTTAAAGGACGCTAGTCTAAGATATGTGTATTCGCTTGTGTCCTTGAATGGTATTCATTTCGCTTTTCATCTCAAGAGTATCCCTGATCACCCTACCCTCATCATAAGCCGAAATGATGGGAACTCTAAGCTTACCCAAGCCGAGAATCTTGCAAACGCGTCCTATGAGCATTCCTTGTTTCACCTTTACGGGACGTACTTGCTTGATTTTCAAAAATGGTTCTAAGTGATCAAAGGGACGCGTGCTAAGAGCTGAGAGTTGTCTGTACAGAGTTCTAATTACAGAGGTTGAGATCAGTGAATGGGACGCCGTGGTTCAGTTCTGTGTTGTGTAGTGTTGTGTTGAAAGGACGTCAGGTCAGAGTCCTTTGCAGTTGTGAGAAGTTTGAATGGTTGAAATTGGGAAGGTAAACCGTTTTAGCGAATCGTCAGCGAAAATCTCGGGATATGCGCAAACAGTGATCAACAGCTGTATTCCTTAGCAAAGAAGAAAGCCACGTGTGGGAATGCGGGTGGAGGAAGCTGTGTGTAAAGACCCTGTTACCCCTGACCGTCCAACTTCGTCTTCTTCCTATATATACCCACCTGTGAACTCCGAAAACCTTTCTTCGCTCATCTACTGTTTGCACACTTTTAGAAATCTCAAAGATCTTCCAAATCTTCAACCGAATCCCGAAATCTCTCTCCAAACCCTAATCCTCCCCTATTTAAACCATCTCAAAAATGGCCAACACAAGAGCCTCAAAGAATCTCTCACCCTCGTCGGCAGCGAAAAACACTAGCTCTTCGAGATCTCCTCCGGTGAAAGGCCGGTCATTAATGGAGTCGAGAGGCAGACCTTCCGGCCGACAAGAACCCCCTCGCCACCATTCCTCCTCTCAAAGCACCCAACGCCGCCACTCCAACACCCCTCCTCAACCCCTTCGCTCCCAACCTCCTCAACAAAAACAACCATCCCGCTCTCAATCCAAAACCCAGCCGAAGAGGTTCTCATTTCTGGAGAAGCCCTTCAAACCCGAGCCTGAGCCAGAAAATATCACCAAAGCCTCTGTTTACAGTGGCTCAATTGGCCGGCTCCCCTCTCAACCCAAACGCCGTCCTCCCCTTGACCCTCTCATTGAGGACTGGCTTGAAAAGGAGCCTAGGACGCTCGCCAACATTTGTCTTAGGGCGTCCACTCACGAACATCCTCCTAAAATCCAACGCCTCCTCCACTACTTCATGATCACATATGTCAAGCCCCGCCTTCAAGAAACCAATCACACCAACCCACCGTTCATGGGGCCAGGAATCATTTCTGACTCATTTGGTGGAACCGTGGACGAGCTCGCCAAACTACTTCCTGATATAATGGAGTTTGTTGTGGCTCCTACGGGCTCCGTCCCTTCTCAAAAAAGGAAAAGGCCTTCCTCTCCCCCTCCGTCCAAATCGCTCCAAATTAAAGGCCCTTCCTCCTCCCCACCAAAGCCAATCCCTTCCTCCCCTCCTCCTGCCCCAAAACGACGCCTCAAGACCTCTGCTCAGCTTGAGGGCGTCACGGATGAAGAAATGGCCGCCATTCGCCTCTCCGAAATTCAACTGGCAAAAGAGGAGAAGGCGCGCCAAGAACAAGAGCAAGCAGAGAAAGCAGCCGTTGAGAAGGCGATCCAAGCGAGTATGCAGGACCTTCGTCAACTCCCTCCTCCTCCTCCAAGGGTAGAGGACGCTCCTCAAGTCCAGGCCAAGGACGCTCCACAAGTCCAGGTCCAGGCCAAGGATGCTACCCCTGCTACTCTGCCGCCTCCTCCCTCTGCTCCGCTCAAGGTGAAACCGATCTCAGTGGTTCCGCCCAGCTCCTCCTCTGCTCCTCCCCCAAAAGCTAAGCTCCGCACTCCCTCTCCCTCTCCCCCTAGAGCTTCACCTCCTCCTCCTCCTCCGCCTACTCCGGCCGTCGAAGAAGCTGCTCAAGTTCAAGGGACGTCTCCTCCATCCGTTCCCACAGAGTCCTTGGCAAGGACTCTAGCGGTGGACGCGCCTCCCACAGAACAGGCGTCCACAGCTGAGGACACTGCAATGGTTGAGTTCCAAGAACAACGGAACGAAGCCTCCGATGACGAGGACGCCCCTCCCCAGGATGAGGAACCTGAGGAAGAGGAGGGAGATGGAGATGAAGAAGATGCTGGTGATGAAGTGATCGTGAGCAATGGCTCCAAGCAGAAACGCTTCAAGAAAATCCTATCGCCGCTCCTCTTTACCGCCGAGTTTCTGGCAGAGAACCAGCGCCAAGAGTTCTTGGATCTTCTTGAGTTCCAGGGTTGGACGCACTTGGGCGCTGAGGCCGCTGATGTTGACCCTGATGAGGTTCTCCGTTTCTACTCAAAGTTCGAAATCACAGAAGTAAACGGGAAGCCTCAGGGGACTTTTGAAATCGATGGGGACGAGTACTCAGTTGCTGAGGGCACCGTCCGCAAAATGCTAGGCCTGCGTCCTTCTCCGCAAGATATTCTGCACGATCTGCCGTGCAAGAACTTTGGCCGTTTCTCCCAAGATGAAATCCTCAACAGAATATTCAATGGGAGACAGCCAGCTGCTAAGGACAGAGTTGCTCATTGCCTCACCAAGACGGGCGTCCTTGCACATCACTTCATTGTGCGCATGGTCGTCCCCCGCCAAGAGAAGAAGTCCATTGTTCAGATCACTGATAGTATTCTTTTGGACGCTTTCTTGGAACGCAAGCCGATAAACTTGCCCCGAGTAATCTTGGAACACATGGGCAAGTGCACAGGAGGCAGGCACTCTCTTCCTTTCCCCGGCTTGGTCAAGCAAATTCTGAAGCAGCAGGGACTCTATGCTCCTAAACAAGAGCGTTCCTTTGGCATTCATTGGGACGTCAGGCAAATTACACTCCCTCCAGTTGGGAAACTCAGGTGTGATGAGCCCCTTCCGTCCGTTAAGCGCCAACTGGAAAAGGAACGGAAAGAGGCTGAAAGGAAAGCCAAAGCTGAGAGGAGAGCTCAAGCTGCTGCTGCTGCTGAACCTGGAGAAGGAGATCACGAAGCTGAAAATGTCCAAGTAGTTGGGACGCCAGTTGAGGACGCTGCTGATGACGAGGACGAGCTCGATGGTATGAGCGTCCCTGATGAGGCTGAGAGGCACTCTACGAAGTATCTGATGGGCATGATGATCGAGAACCAGTGCATAATGATTGATCTAATTCAGCAGGTTCACGACACACTTCACGTCCACACAGACCTTCTTGAGCGCAACAACGAGCTCCTTGCCCAGAACAACCATCTTCAGGAGCAACACCTCAAAGCCCTTGGCAAGCGTCCCAGAAAATGATCACCTCCCCCTTTTCTAACCCTGAAACAATTTATCATTTCTTGAGTTTTTGTTAAGACAATGGGACGCTGTCCCCGTTTTGAACACTTGTTGTGAATGTCTGTAATGAACGTTCTCGTTTCTCATTCTGAATGCCATTCACTACATTTGTGCTTCATTTTGTCTAAGCGTACCTTTCTTTAGTTATGACTTTGTGCTTGCATGCTTTTCGACTTGTTCTCCTTTTCGATGATGCCAAAAGGGGGAAGTATAGTTTTGCAGAGATGCGATTGTCCTTAAGTTATCATAGAAAGCATGTGTTCAGGGGGAATTTCGGCCAAGTCAAAAGGTCGTTAGTTAGGAATAAAATAGAACGCTCTTAAAAGAATGTGTTGCATGCCAATCTAAGCTGAAAAGAAAATCAAAGTGTAGTTCCTCATGCTAAAAGCTTTACTTCTGTGTGCATTATTTGAAAGAGTTTGTCATCATCAAAAAGGGGGAAATTGTTGGGACGATATTAAGGACGTCAGTCGTTAATATCTAAACCAATAATAATCGTCCCTTGTTTTGATAATGACAAACTCAAATGTATTTGATAAGTTGTCCAAGTTTTGATCTCAGGTAAGTCCAGTGGACGCACATGAGCGAAAAGGACAACAAGTGAACAGCAGTCCCTATGCTGTAGGGACGCATGTTACCAGAACTTCCAAAGCTAAACGTAATTGGCGGAGTCCCTGCGCAAGATAGGACGGAGTCCTCATCAAGAAGGGACGCGCGCCAAAATACGGACGAAGTTCAAATTCAAATCAAGGCCGCCCCAACATGATTACATCATCGTCCGGCCTTAGTCCTCAGAAGGAAGCTTCCTTTGTCTGGGCACGTGTAGACAATGCCAAAGACGTCGCTTTCCCAGCAATGGTCCCCTACCCACGCGGAGGCTTCCCAAGCGTCAACAGAGTTGACCTCCTCAAGACGCTCATCGCACCGTTGATCAAAGATCGAGGATCCTGCCAAATCTCAGAGGACGCTAGAGGACAACAATCACTTCCGCTATAAATACTCTCCAAGGAGTATGCATAGCGGCATGTGTGTGCAAGAGTGGACTTTGAAGACTTTCTCTCAAGCTCTCCCGAAGCATTCAAGAACACGAACGAAGATCAAGAAGATCAAGTGAGCTTGAAGCAAGAGAAAGAAAGTCCAACCACATCAAATCCAAAACAAACCACAAATCAATTAGAGTTGTAGTTTGTCTCTCACAACGAACCGTGAGAGACGTGAGTGATAGCTTCCTTATAGCTAAGAGTGTTAGGTTACTTGTTAGGTTGAAAGGAGTGTTACTAGTGAGGCTAAGGACGGACGCTTAGCTCAGAGAAGTGTAACGACTCGCCTAAGTTGTAAGGACTCGCTCTTAATAAGATAAGGGACGGCTATTGAAAATCCTCCAACGGAGGTAGAGGTTTACCCATAAGACTAGTTGGTCTTAGTGGGGTTCCTCTATAAATACTCGTGTCCACTTATCTTGTATTCTGTTAAATCTATTTTCCGCTGCACTAAAGGACGCCCTTAACCCAGTTAAGGACGCCCTCATTAACTGACTTACGATCCATCAATGTGTGTGATGATTTAGAAAAGAAAACTAGAGGTTTTGTGTGGGGTTCTACAAATGAAAAGAGAAAGATCCACCTTATTAACTGGGAAACCGTGAAACGTTCTTAGGAGGATGGTGGTCTCGGGATGAGAAGCATGAGGCAAGTTAACTCTTTCATGGCGAAAATGGGCTGGAAGCTCATGACGGATTCCGAATCTCTTTGGTCGAGAGTGTTAGAGGCAAGTATTGCAATGGGAGGCAGGATCGTGATATGTTCCAGCGAAAGAGTGGGGCGTCTAACCTTTGGAATGGCGTGGTGAAGGCTAAAGGGCCGTTGCTGCAGAGGGTCATGACGAGAATCGGTGATGGAAAAAAGACTCTGTTTTGGGATCACGTGTGGGCTGTGGATAGGCCATTGATTGAGCTCGCGACTGAGGTGGTTAATCAAGAAGAGATTGGCAAAACGGTGGCTGAATATTGGGAAGATGGAGACTGGTTGTGGGAGCAATTCTCACATCTTCTACCTCTAGAGGCTTTGGAGGAAATTGCGAGGCTCAAGGTCGCAGAAGAGGTGGTGGAGGACAACTTCTATTGGAAAGGCTCGGTCTCTGGGAACTTGAGCCTAAGTTCAGCATTGGAGATCATCAAGAATGAGGCTAATAATGAAAGGGAGCAGCTTTGGAAGACAATTTGGAAGTTGAATGTAGCAGAAAGAGTCAAGACGTTTTTATGGTTGGTGGCGCATGATTCAATCATGTGTAATGTTAACAGGCATAGACGTCGGCTGTGTATGGATGCCAGCTGCGGGGCTTGCGCTGGTACGCCGGAATCCTCTATCCATGTCCTTCGTGATTGTCCAAGTGCTCGGGAGGTGTGGGAGAGTCTTCTTATTGATAGCAGGAAAGGCCACTTCTTTGCTAGTGATTTGAAGGATTGGTTGTTTCATAATCTGAGTAGGGAAGGTAGTTGGCCTAGTGTGTTTGCTTATGGGACTTGGTGGAACTGGAAATGGAGGAATGAGAGAGTTTTTTGGAGCTCAGCCAAGTTTCCAGGGTGACAAGCATTTGTTTGTGTTACAAAGAGCTAAAGAATACATGGAGGCAGTTGAAAATAGGAAACGGGCAGTTAATTGTTCCAACTTATCCCACTGGACGAAGCCTGAAGCCTTATGGAAAAAGCTCAATGTTGATGGCGCCTTCTCTGTTGGGCATGCACACATTAGTGCAGGTGGGCTGATTAGAGATGAAGATGGGAATTTTGTGAAGGCCTTTGCTGTCAAGAGGCCGGGTAATTCTGCTATTCATGCCGAGCTGCTGGGTCTATGGCAAGGTCTGAAGCTGGCTTACAGTTTGGGCATTGGGAATTTGCTTGTGGAAATAGATGCCTTGGAGGTGGTCAGGGCTGTTGCTGAGGATAACGGGCAGCCGAATGAGTTCTGGGAGCTGATCACAGGTTGCAAGAAGCTACTGAATGATAAGAAGTGGAATGTCAAGGTGAACCATGTCTCTCGAAGTGCTAATCAGGCGGCGGATTGGATAGCTAAGTTTAGTGATGGATGTAATGAGGATTTTGTCGTGTTTAACGACCCGCCTGTGGGTCTCGTGTCGTTCATGGGAATAGATTCCTGGATGAGTAAATATATTTATGATTAAATAAAACGGGCTTTTAGCCCTCCTTTGGATAAAAAAAAAACATTGTGCTTCCAAAAAACATAGGACAAACAAAGGAGCATGTGAACAAGCATGTAGGACTAAATTGAACATGTTCTCCTTTGGTGAGGCACAAAAAGTTCAACCCCATATAAAAACCTTAAGGTAGATTCTAGATATATGGTGAGGTAACAAGAGATAGAGTTGAAACTGTATATTGGCAAAGTTAAAAAGTGAAATAAAAAAATTTCAATCAGATGTAAGTATAGAAGTTTCAATCAAGATTTGCACATATGAGTGTTCATCCTTCGCAAACAAGCGAACATTTTCAAGTATAAGAGACCGAAATCACTTATACAGAAATTATGGGAAACCCTAGACAGGAATTATGTGAATATACATCCCGAAATTTTCGAGGAAATGGTCAATGGGCAAAGAACATGCACCAAAAAGCCATGCCAATCACACCCCTCAATCGAACCAGACCGGAAGCAGGAGATAGGGCATGATGGATAGATGGATTTACAAGATGAGTTGTTGCCATGGAAGGAAAAAATAAGATCAGAAAAGCCGAAGCCACCAAAGAACGACTATACAACCACCAGAGAACAAGAATTAGTGTTGCAAGCCAACGTCCTTTGTAGCCAATAGTTGAGTATAGGTGGTTTTGTGGAGAGTTGTAATAGCTTCACTTTGTTGTTTACCTACTTTTTGTCATCTAATCTAAATGTTGGCTCCAATTTTTGGTGCAATTTTTATCAGCGTTGTTCGTCATTATGATTTGGGTGTGTTGATGTGACTATGAATTAGTAGGATATGCAATCGAACAATATGGTTTGGTGTTATGTTGATTTGGACATCAGACAAGGAGAATCTGTGTTTAACTAGTGCAGATAGAGCGCAACATATGGAGGATTTTTTTTAAAAAGAAAAAGGCATTGGATCTCTGATAAACAAGGCAGAAAACTAACAATTAAAATTTCTTGTTCAAATCATTTAGTTTCATATTCCAACAGCCTTAGAAGATTAAGCCTGTAAATATTATATTTAGTGTCATACTCTGAACTCCAAAAGCTGAAATCTCAGAAAATTATGCAGATTATAAAGCACAGCAAGCTCTACCTGGAAGTCCATTGTTTTCTACCAGCTAGAAAGCTGCTTTTGGACCTTTGAGCTTTGTGAGGACTTTCCACCCTTGTCTTTGTATGAATTCCTCGACGTGGTTGTCCTCCTCTTGCCATGAGCTGCTGCAATTGCCCGTCGCCTTTGCTTGCTCAGCCGCTTCATCAGCTCAGCATCTTCATTATTATCTTCTTCATCTTCACTACTAGCTTCCTCCTACAAGAAACAACACCGAATTACGACTCCAATGCAATATTTGCAAATCATCCAGAGACAATCATATGCTCTTGCTCCCTTACTGATCTTAATCATTTGGGTACAAGAGCAGAATAATCATACCTTGTCAACTGCAGGTTCTGTCTCGTTGTCATCACATTGGTCAGAAGTAGAAACTACTTGATCCTCCAATATACTGCTATTCTTATTCTGCCAAAGTGAATAAAAAAAAATAAAGCTACATGTGTCAGATTACGATAGCATGCAGCAACACAAAGTGGGTTTTCTTTCTTCAAAATTAGAAGTTAAAGGCCCCGTGGCCCATTTCCACTGTAAAGTTCAAGGAACCATGGATCAAGTGATTACAAGAGCAAGAAGTGCCAAGAACAAATGCACGTACTATATTGTACAGCAGACACATGCATGTAAAGCAATGGAATAAAAGTAAAAAAGCAAGGTTAAAAGTTCGTCTAGTAATGCTCCAATTATGAAATTACAAATAATTTTAAAATGACGGTTAAGTTCACTCTATGTTATAAACAACTTATGATCATTCTTCCTCATAAAATGAAAACAGCATCTCTTCGCTGCAATCACCATGATGTCAATTAAAGCGTGTAATATAACCAAGTCTTTAAGTTGCTTGTTCAAACATATACTTCAAATGTAAAACTAGAAATCTACCAAGGAGAAAGAGGACATATTGATAAATTATCAATGATAACAGCAATGTTTTCAACACTGAATAAATATGACCTTTCATTGATCTCGCATGCTAATGGGTCAGCAATTTTACCCTCTTAACCAAAATGAGGTACCATGCATTGATTTTGCTTTGGTGAATTTATTAATAAGTACTAATTTTTGGAATCCATATGGCCTTATGACATATTTGATTATACTACAAAGGTAACAAACTCAGAGCATGTACTGCGAAGTGCGAATCTAGTGAAGTGTAGAAATAACAAGCAGTCTACATTAAAAAATGTTTTCTTAGAGGAAAGGCACTAAGAGGAAACCTGATTAGACAAACTCAATGAATTTAAGTTTTCAGTATTTGATTCTTGCTGCATGGTAAGCTCACTAGGCTCTTCATCAGAAACTGACTCTTCATCAGTGCATTCTTCATCAGAAGAACCCAAACTATTATCATTCTCAAGCTCAATGAACTGCAGAAAATAACAAATGTCTATCAGTATCAGGTGCAGTGAAGACTCGAGTAGAAGTAAAAAGAATATCAGCAGAAGACAGGATCAAAACTTGTTGAAAAAAAAATTAGAAGCACTTAGACCACAATATTTACCAAATAGTATAAAGTAACAACAATGAATTGAGAAAGGATCTCAGGAGAGAGCATGTGGCCCTAAAACCAAAAGGTATCACTCTCTGGTAGACAAATATCATGGAAGTAACGACAGGGATTAGAAGAAATGATGAAGCCAATATACATAAATTATTTGACTGGTTCATTTATACAGAATAAACACCTCAGTTTTATATTGACTAGGATTTTTCTAGGGAGGTGCTAATAAGAAAGGTTAATATGTTTAGAATGTGAATCTCGTATGATAATCAAGAGCCATACTTAGGAAAGCAGAACAATATCCAAAATATTTAGAGAATCAAAAAAATATACCTCTGTGCCTATCAAAAGAATATCAATCCTTCAAATCCCTCTATGATTTGAAGGGATTGCTTTCTTTTTGGAAGGCGAAAAATAAAAATAACCCTTCAAATCATAGGGTAGTGTCCTCTGGAGGATTGGCATTGATACGTACGGAGCTATATTTGTTAATTCTCTAAATATTTTGATTAGTACCAAATCGATGCAGAACTTTTCAATGGCCCAAAAAGAGTGATGTTGATACTAACAAAAAAAGTTCAAATGTAACTTACAAAACCAAGAATGACATTGAAACCATCAATAATTTAAGATACTGAGATAAAGATACAAGAGGACTCATGAGGGCTTAAGTTTTCCTATGAGTACACATTATGGTAGAAAAGAGGTACAAAAATTCTAAAAAATAGGACTTAAGCCAGATCTATTTGCTATGGAAACTTTCGAAGTGGTTCAAAAAAGTGAAAAACACTAAGAAATACTTCCCATTTATATGCTATGGAAGTTAAAACATGTGTGATTTTACAAGAGACATCTTTCTTGTTGATAAAAAAATTTTAAATTACTCATTCATTGTCCCACAGTAGGGCGTCAATAACAAACATGATAAAAAGTTCAGTATAAAAATCACTTTGCATCATTTAGCAGGAAATAACTTCCTCATGCAATATAAACTAGTATTACCTTCTCCATCTCAGCCTGATCTTTCTTGGTAAACCCACTGGCAGCGAGTTCCTTGTCTAGGAAACAGTCATCCTTGGAGATAGAGGATAAGCATGGCCTACCATCACCATCTGCATCAATCTCTGATGCATCCAGCTCATCCCGTTGTTCTTGATAAGTAAGGTTGAATCTGGACATTGAATATGGTAAGTCTCAATCAAAAGCCAAAGAAGTGTTGGTGCTAAAACAAGAAACCAGCATTGAATATTTGAAGGATTCAACATCCTGTAGATATAATCAACATATGTATATGTATACTTAATATGATATATTCAGTGTAGGTTATTTCGTCCACACCTAAACTGACATGATGATGGAAGATGGTATAAAAGAAAGCAAGTGTAATACATGTCAGTTGCCATTATAACGGTTGACTTGTTTCCAAAACGAAAATACAGATTTACCCTCTTGTATAATCTCTTATGTGCAAGAAACGCTGAAGATATGTACTCCCTCCGTTTCACAATAAGTGTCGTTTTAGCTCTTAACACAGTTTTTAAGAAAAGCAATCATTCACTTTAAAACTTACAACTTTTTCTTAATCTTACCACTCATTACATTTTTTTGGCCAATGAATGAACAACTTTAGTCAACAAATACACATTCCAATAAAAATTATCATAATTCACCCCTAATAAATCGCTTTGAAAACCTAAAACGACACATATTATGAAACAAATTTTAAGTGCTAAAACGACACTTATTGTGAAACGGAGGGAGTAACATTTAGCATTCAGCTGCCTAAATGCATCTCTATTTCATGTATTTGAAGCAATGTTTATGTCAATAATCAATCTTGCGTTTTCTAATGATCAAGTATGTTTATGAAAGTTTCCTTCCCTTACTTCTCTCATGCATTTCAGACTAACCTTATGGCATCTGTTCAGTGTCAAAGGACAGCTTGAATTCTAAAAAACATTTGTTTTACAACAGGCTCGGCAATTTGTAAATCCATGGTTACCATGTCTTAATACCTTCCCTTCCTTTCCTTTTCTAATAAGGAGAACCTGATTCGTGTCCTCATCTTCAAACATATCTTTCAACACTATCAAATATACAAAAGGCCTTTAAAGACTAAGATAGATGTAAGACATCATGTATATTAGGCAAACGAAATGAATCAAAAGGTTCATGTTACAGTGTGTAAATATTAACTGCTCGTGGCACCAATACTAAATAGTAGTGTAGAAGAGTTTACTTTTCAAGTGCCTCTTGCATCACACGGTTCACACCATTCACTTAACTTCACCAGTCTATTTTCCCCTATTTAGAGTGTTTAAAGGAACATTTTCACCCAAAAGAATGTTTAGACTTTAGAGAAACAAAAAATTCAGAGATATTTCGATTCGTTTTAGAAACCAGATACACATAACAAACTGGATGACTTGGTAAACAAAGGCACACTGATAAGCAGTTCAAAATAAGAATAACTTATCAAAACAGTTAGCAAGAATAGCTTCACTTCAAAAAGTAGATATCAGTGTTTCTGCCAATATTTACTCTTTAATATTTCATTAGTTATTTGATTATGATGGATGTATTCTAATCTAGGTGATGGAGCATGAAAATTATCAAGTTTACATGAGAGTAAATTAAGCTAAAAAGAGTAAATTAAGCAAACGATAGCAAAAAATCAAGTTTACATGAGATATTTATCCACAAAATTCTACCAAAAAAAAAACACAGAAGTTCGAACATTAGGAACTGACAATTTACCTTTTTCTGAAGAACTTGAAGACGCATTCAACATCCCGGTCAAAATACCTTAAGCAGACAAGTGAAGTCACATTATTGCTCTAATGCCTTAAGTTACATCATTCATTATTTCATTAGTGAACATTAATTAAATTGACAGGTTCTGATTCACATATTAAACACTAGAAAGGTCTTGATACATACATCTGTGCATTACGGTGAGACACTGACACCATTTGGGGGAAATCAATCAGAGTGATTTTCTCATCATCGTCAATCATTATGTTGAACTCATTAAAGTCACAATGAATAAGCCCATGCTCAGCTAAGCGCACAATCAAAGCAACTATAGTCTCAAAAACCACATCTGGGTTTTGCAACTGCTTCACCTGCACAAGGGGATAGCCTGGGACAAGTGACATAATCACACAATGCCGGTTGCAGTCAATGGCATTAGGTACAGGAAAATCGTGTTCTTCCAACGCCTAAAAAAGGAGTCAATAAAATTTCAGTCAGTCCCAAGAAACAGCAAAATTGTTTGTGCAGATAAATTGGTAAGCTCCAAATGTGAAAGAAACCCAACCTTCATAAAAGCAAATTCTTTCAGGGCAGCAAGTCTTGATAAATATAACCAATTAAAGCTGCTCCTGTGTTTCAGGTAGTCACGCTTAGACTTGACTGCCCTGAAGGAAACTCTACCCAACCTGTGGAGCTTCATGGCCATCACTGTCCCATCTTCATTAGCAACCTCAAATATATCTACAGCCACATGAGAAAATGTTAAATTGCCTCCATCCCTAGTTGTGGAAATAATAACTTGAGAAACAAAAGTTGAAAAGGAAGAGACTTACCAGATTCTTTCCCAACTCCAAGTTGGCGGCCAACAGAGCTGAACACCCCACGATTCACAAGAGTTTTAATTGCAAGGAAATCATAACCAAGGTACGTTAAGCGGTATCCATCATCTGAACAGAAAAGGCCATTAAACAGATATGAGCACCAAAATTATAAAAGGAAGGGAAAAGAAAAGCTTGGAAACACGAAAAAGCTAGTTACTGACAACGAGAGGAGTCATGGTGCAAGAGCTTGAACTTGAGCAGGTTCTTGAGCACCTTGTAAGCTCCTCCATGCCTAAACAAAAAACCGGAAAGTACAGAAGATTAAAAAGCTTAAGTTTAAAATTTGGAAAACATTAGTGCAAGCCTAGAAAGAGTGAGATGGTTACTTGAGAGATGCAATGCGGCCTATGAGCTCGACGGGGACGATCTCATGCTGAAATGGAGGCATCAATAAGAAAATTGAGAAAGAGGAAAACCAAATCAACTCAAAGTATGGGCGTGTATGTGAGAGGCAGAGAGAGAGTACGGACGTTGCGCATGCCCATCTCAACGGCCGTGAGAACCCTAAAATCATCCTTGGAGAGGTGTCTAAGCACATTAACATCCAACTTCATGGCTGGTTAATTGTTGTTTGATGGAAAACACCAGGGGATACGCCCCTCTCTCAGCAAAATCGTCGAACAGGTGGTGTGCGAAGGAAGGCGTGAGAACTGGCAAGGAGGGCGGCCGACGAGGGCTTTGAGGCGTGAGGACGGGAAGTCGGGAAGAGACGAAGAGGGGCGAGGGCTCTGCTAGGGCTTATGGGTAATTAATATTATTCTAAAAAAAATACGAACCGAACCGCGTTTTTTTTAACCTATTTTACCACGAACCGAACCGAACTGCTTGGTTCAGTCAGTTCGGTTCAGTTCTGTTCAGTTCGGTTCTTCGGTGTTTCGGTCCAAAGTCTAAGTCCTGACAATTAGGGCTGTTTAGGCTAAATTACACAAATCATCGTTACTACCTATACTATAAAGCGGAGACAATGTCTTCACAAAAATTTGCGTCACGTGTCATTTCAATAATAAAATAATCAATCGGCCCTCCTTTATACAAATTAGGTAGTTAGAATCTAATATAATCTTATCCCGTAAAAATTAATTAAAATTTACCAAAAATTATGAATTATCCCGAAAAAAATAAATTATCACTTACCAAGAATTAGTTATAATTTTCCCATAAATATTACTATTTAATAAAACATGATATTTATCATAAAGTAATTTTAAACAAATCCAACTTATTTATATTATGAGTTGATTCACTATTGATAAAAAAACACTAATCATAATACGAAGATAAATATATATGATCTTATAATTTTAACATGATCATTGACATTACATATCTATATTATATTGGATTTATAATTACATTATCAGTACATGGTACGGGGGTTAAACTAGTTCTCAATTTATGCTACAGTATTTTGCAAGGCCCTATCATTTGGGGACACCCCCTATTTTTCACCTTAGGACACCCTATTGGATATATAAAAAGAAAAGGGAGAAATTGCAACCCAACCCACATTATTTTATCCCCAACTCTCTCTTTCTCCCCGCACTCTCTTCCTCCTCTCTACAATCTCTCTTCCTGTACAATCTCTCTTCGTGTACAATCTCTTCCTCCTTTCAACCTCCATCAACAATGAATTTCAACTCAAATTCCTTTGCTAAGCTATGTAATCTTTTCAAAATCCACTTTGAATTTGCTAAACCTAACTTAAATGCCTCACAATTAAAATCGAATTTGCAATTTAAAATTTTAGGGTTTATGTTTGAAACTTGAAATCTCATGCTAATATCACTCAAATCTTATCACATCAATCATCAATAAACCTATAAAGAAAGGTTTTGAGCGTAATTAATGCTACGTATATTATACAAATCCCTATAGTTTTCAGCCCTGATTTTTTCCCTTTGTATCTGTATTGAATGAGCAAGATATGTGTGCATTGTTCTCTTTCAAACGTTTGAATTTCAGTGGTGGCAAAACTGCCGGCCACCTCACCGTTTAAATTAGCCCATAAAAATGGTGTTATCATGATTGTGTAACGGGTGTTGCCCATTTATTCACTTTTGTACATAAATGCTGATTAAATCCCGTGGTTATCCAACCGTTTGAGTTTACCTCCCCTTCCCCAAAATTAAAACGCTTTTCTCCTTTCTCTCTTTTATTTTCTGCTTCTTTCTTTCCCGATTTTCTTGCTTCTTCCCTCTTCGAAATTTCCTTCATGTGCTCGAAACCGCCGACCCCCCATCGGCCCATCGGAGTTGCAGATGCCGGCCCGAGCAGCAGCCACGCCGGCCATCCCTGACGACACGCTCGCCCCCTCCCTCTCACTGCTCGCTCACCCTCGCATCCGCCGCTCGACGACGACGAAGAGCGTCGCCGTGTCGGGGACGACAGTAGATCCCAACCGCCGCTCCTAATCAGGTACGAGTTCTGTTTCGAATTCAGACCTACCGGAACTAACACCGGGGCTACTTATCCCGAAGTCGCTGAGGATCCCGCCGCCCCCACCAACTTCGATCTCAGGACCAGACGACGGACCAATCGAAATTTATCGGGAAGCTCCACTAGTATAAAAACACGTTTTTATCACCCTTATTTATCACGGTTAGGTGATAAATATATCTTTTATCCCGGTTATTTAAAAAACCGTGATAAAATATTCCCACTAGTACAAAATTAGTTTTTTATAAATGTTAATTTATCTCGGGTCCGTGTAGATGAGTGATAAAAAAAATTTGTTTTAGTCTTTTATCACGGTTGTTTTAATACCCGTGATAAAAATAATTAAAGTAATAACTTAACTTGTGTTTTTTTGAGTCTTTCACCGTCTCTCCCGATGCAGTACAATCCCCCCAACTTCACATTCCTAACCCTAGCCTCCTCGCTCGCATCACCGCACACAACACCATCATCTCCCTTTCACCGTCTCTCCCTTCGCTGTGACGACAAGCCACCTGGAGTCTGTCTGGGACGACACCGGTGTCGTCTTTGAGATCTCGATCTCCCGATCCGTTGTCGCCAGACGCCTCCTCCACAAATCTGACCTCCTCTGCGCTGGATATGGCGGCTGACTCCACTACACGGCCGCCTCTGTTGCCGATCTCAGTTTTGTCAGGGATCTCGATCGGAACCCGATCCTTGTGTTCGGCGAGGGTAAGTACGGCCTCACCGAGGAGTAAGAGCCCCAAGTATGATTTCGCGGTTTCGCCGAGGTTTGGGAGGGGGATAAATCGGGAGGAGCAGGGGATGTGCCTTGTGGATTCAAGTGGGGGGTGGTGAATAGAGCGGTTCACGCCGCTGCTCCAAGAACGTTGCCTTTAACTGAACTTGTGGCAAGATGCTGGTAAGAGGGTCTTGGAACTGCTCTGGGAGAACTCCCACCCTATTTTAAATGCAGGTTAATTGTTGAATCATCTTATTTGCATGGTAATTAATCAATCATGTTCTTGTGAATTTCATTCATGCTCCTCTATGACATATGTGTAGCTGCGTATTGAACTATATATGTTCTATATGAGAATTTTCTTTGGTTTTTTTTCCTAGTTGCTTCCATTTTTTTATGTTGCTTGCTGTTTGTTCTCAATTCCATTTGGTTTTATGTCCTTGCATTTTCATATACCTAATCGACCACCCTCCCTCCTTTTCAGGTTTCATTATATCCTTATAATTTTTACATATTAGGATTCTAGTAATGGCAATTAAAAACACGATTATAAAGTGTAGTTTGTTTCAATTTTTTCAATAGAGATTTTTATCTACAAAAAAACCTAACATTATAGTGATTCATATAACTCGTTACTTAATTATACTTGTGTGTGAATCATATCAATTCGTGCACTTTGAAATTGATGTTATTTGCAATTGTTCTGTTTACTTTTGTGTTTTATATATTTTTTGAAAGAAGTAGTTTGTTATCTGAGTATTATACTTATAGGAAAATTCTATTGCATCTAGCTTCGCTGGCAGTGAAGTGAATCCCATAGAAGAATTGGATGCTTCCTTGGCTGAGAATAGTGGGAGTATGGATGCCCATACTTTTTCCTGCCATGTATGTTTATTTGTGAATTTTTTTTCTAGGAGTACGTTGCAGCCAACATTTGTTGAAAAGCTATAGTTCCCTTTAACTTCTCATACTCATGTTTGTTTTTACATACTTAGTTCAACGGTATTGGATAATAGGGTTTCCTTGTATGTTGGTGTGTGGAAAATGGAAATAGCCTATTTGGAAAAATTTACTTGGCCAGATATATTGAAACTCGGATGTTTTTTTTTTCCATGGAAACTGTCAGTTAAATTCAATTTTCCATGCCAAATGTGAAGTGTATAGAGAATGAGACAAGCTAATTCTCTTAGTGAGTTGATACTGATGGTGTCTTGACAGACACCTCCTTATGAATTCATTCCATTGTTCTGTTTCTCTTTTCCTTTATGCACATAAAAGTAACCTTGAATATACACCTGACTAATTTTTTCCACCATAGGGTATATGTAATAGTCCTAGATGGTGATCTATTTGGATAAAAATGGGGTGGATATTTTTCCTTTTCTCCTCTGTACACTATGTTTCGGTCAACCCTTTGGTTTTAATTTTTTGGCTCTCATTATGAAACAGCTGCCGAACCCGCTATTTGATCTTGCTGGCATTTTGTGTGGCCAATTTGCGGTTCCCTTTTGGGAATTCTTCTTAGCAACCTTGATTGGGAAGGCACTAGTCAAGACCCACATTCAGGTTTGCACGCCTCTGCTGGCAGAGGCCAGATTGAGGTATTCACTGTTTTTTAGCAGTAATTTGAGACTTTTAATACTAGAAATTGGTTTACACTTGCTTTGAGATGCATTGTTCTAATGGTTTCAATCTCTGTGCAATTCTAAAATGCTGACATGAAAGGTCTTTATACGTTACTTGTACTCTTCTAGGCGGAGATATATTATCAGGTCTTTATACGTTACTTGGAGTATATTGCTTGGCAATGGTATTATTTGGAAGATGTTATTGCTACTTGTATTATGAAATGTAAGTATATGTTTTTTCTTTTTGCTTCTATGTATACGTAGTGGTAATCGGTGCATCTAGGCCATCTTGGTTCTTTTTAGAACCAGGATGGCTATTTTTAAAAAAAAAACGGATGATCTTTTATCACGGTTAAAGAACCGTGATAAAAGCTCAAGTATAACATTCAAGGCAAATATTTATACCGGTTGTTTTGGCCTTTTATCACGGTTACAGAACCGGGATAAAAAATATCAATTATCACGGTTCTGTAACGATTTGTATTTTATCACGGGATTTTTTATCACGGTTAAAAACCGTGATAAATTAATACACGGAACCGTGATAAAAGAGTAATTTTGTACTAGTGCTCCTTCGATCTTCGCCACCGACGACACCCCTCCGCTCTCCAAGTCTCCACTAGCGTACTCCTCTTCCAACCTCTCTCTTTCTCTCTGATTCCAAGCTCTGAATGCAATGACCCTCCTGACCTCCTCTTCCGATCCAAATCGTAGGGACCCTCCCAAGGGCTGAATTTGAACCCGCCTTCTCCCCCCGTCTTCTCCAAGTCTGAACCAGAAGAAGACGAAGACATTCCGGCCGACCACTCTCAGTTCCCGATCGTGGAAATTGTGCTGGCGGCGCTCAGGAAGTCGCTGGTGACCTGCAGTGTGGAGAAAGACGGCGTGGCTTCTTCCTCTATGGAGATCGGTTGGCCTACGGAGGTCAGGCACGTCTCTCACGTCACCTTCGACCGCTTCAATGGCTTTCTTGGTCTTCCTCTCGAGCTCCAGCCCCAGCTTCCCCGCAGAGTCCCTAGCGCAAGGTTAGAGCCTTCTTCTATTGGATCTCGAGTCTTTGATTGAGATCTTTCTTGGTGTTCTTAATTGCATTTCATGTTCTGAGGAATTGGGGTTTTTTCACTCCCAAGATTTGTTGCTATGGGGTTTAACAACAGTGATTGTTGCTTTCTTGTACATCTCCGGCGTAGATGATTATAACATTCTTCAATTTAAACTCATAGTGAGGGGTCTCTGAAGAAAACACTCAATTTTGGATTGAATTTGGGGAAATAGGCATACATTGCCGTTGATTTTGGTATTATCTGCCATTGCTGCTTTGAACTGGAAGTTAATTGGTGACTGGTGGTGGTCTATTAGAGATTTAGGTCCTCGAGTGCAAAGAAAACACTCAATTTTGTCTTAGCAAGATATTTTTAAGTTCTCAAGGAGCTGGCATGCTTGGCTTTAACCACAATTATGTCTAGGCAAGATATTTGTATTTTGGACAATATGTTGATGATTTATAATATACTTATTGGATTTGTAGTATGTTTTTTTGGGGTTTTCATGTCATATTCATATCTGTTTATTGCTCTTTTAAGAGGATGTCTTGCTCCTGATTTGTTTGATCTTCATATTTTTAAGAATTAAATCACAGATGTAGGTGGAGATGTTCACCAAGAAAATGATGATGATGATGATAATGAAAATCAAGATGTGTTTATTGGTGAAGATGATACTTTCATTGGTGTAAAGAGTGAGTATACAGGCTGTGATGACATCAAAAATGGTACTTCAATTCATTTCATGTATTCAATTGAAAACAAGTTCCTTTTCTGTAACAGATTGTGGTTCATCTCTGAACCAGTCCTGTGATGATCCGCTACTGGAGCCGAGCAAGTGGGCTGCTGATGGCCATTCCTCAGAAGCAATTCCAGCAGCAAATTTAGATTCAGGTATATTTACAACCTCCATGTAATTCTTCAACTAATTTGGTGGTATAGAAACAAATCAACACTATATAATAAAATGAATTGACTGCTGAATACACGAACAATTGAAATAAGAGAACATTAAGAATTTATAGAAAATAAAAACAAACCATAAATCCCTAAAATCAGATACTTTGGATAAATGGCAACTCCAGTATAGATACTTAACTTTGAACTTAGATAAGTGAGCTTCAAAGGTTAATCTATTGATAATTCAGTGGGATAACTCTGGAATTAATAAGAATTTTAGTCAAATAATGATCCGTTGAAGTTGATATTTGATGTTTTTTTCGTCGTATGGGACCACATTTAATGGCTACCATTACTTAAAGATTTTGAAATAATATATATGACGTGATGCTAAGTGGTGCTAACATAACATGTTTCTAATATGATGGGTAGGTTTCGAGTCAGAATTTGTACCTTCCAGCTAAGGCTTCAGCTGATACAAGGTATGGATGTTATGAAAGGTTCTGGTTCTCTGTTCAGCTGAGACGTTTTGCACCTTTTGTGTTCTTATTATCATTCACTTTTTTTTTTTGTTAAAATTGGGAGAGAATGGTTTGCTTTTGTTCATCATTTTTTCAGTTAGTTTATGGATGGCTTGCCTAATGTTTCTACTTCACAGGTGCTTAGGGACATCTTTTCAGATCAGCCAGGGTCCTGAGTGCAAAGGTAATTTTTGAGAGAGGGACTGGAAAATCTCGAGGTTTTGGATTTGTTTCATTTTCATCAGCTGAGGAAGCAAGAACTACTATTGACAGCATGAATTGAGTGGTGAGTATAATTTTAGCATGCATTACTTGAATCCATAAAATCAAGTTGTGAAATGATGTTAAAGACATTATTGGATTTGTCCGTTTGTTTTTTGTTTTAGGACCCGCCTCTCGAGGAAGTTCATAAAGCACTTGCTGAGTGCAGGAAAGCCGAGATCAAGGTTATAGTGGTCACAGGAGGTAATAAATCAGCAGTTGAGGCTATATGCCTTGAAATTCAGCTGTTTTTAGCAATCTCAAAAGAACTTCCATCCGTAGGGAGCAAGCACTACAAATCTGCAACCCTAGATGAAGAAGGCCTGCACTCATATAATTTAAAACATGGATCATTGATCCTGCAAAAGAAGTTAATGGAGGTGAAGTGTATAATTATTCTGAGGGTGAGGAACGTTTGGTGGCTGAACAGGTAGAATCAGACCCCGTACCTGAAGCTGTCAATGAAGTTCCAGTTGGAGCAGAGGTTCCGCTGGAATCCGAGTCAAAGTCGAAGGAAGCACCTAAGGAGAATAATTGACAGCTCCTCATTGCAACAACTTCCTGCAAATCCTTAAGCATCCTCACAATTCTGTGCTTTAAAACTGGATGGCCTGGTTATGATCTTCCTGGAGGGTAACACTCCAACCTGTCATCTGCCTGAGTTTCATAAATTTTGCCATGTAATCCTGTTTTTATGCTATAGGATCTTTCCCCTTGGGATAAATGGAATGCTTGCTAGATCTGCAACAGTTTTCTTTGCTTACATTCGTTTTGATTGCATAGCAAGCACTGCTGAAGAGGTATGAATGATCCCTTTATATATGTTTTTAAGTTTATATGTCAAAAAATGTACGATTTTCCTTGGAAAAGTTTTTTTGCGAATTTCGTTTGTTGAAGACCTGCTCATTTTGTCATTCAATAGATGAAAATCCCACAAAGAGACCTACCACTGGGTATAACATTTGCACTGTCGATTTGATGTGAATTGGCCATCAAAGGATACACGATTGTGTTTCTAATTTTTGTGCAGGTTGCAAAACAAGCTTCAGATATTGTGTTAGCAGATGATAACTTTAGCACCATTGTTTCAACAGTTGCAGAGGCCCGCCAATGCTGGGTTATTGGACTAGGCCATCAACTTGATGGCTGATGTTGTTCAAGAGGAGCAGTACATTCAGATGAATGAACACAAATGCACAATATGGATATGGTGTTTGCATCAAACATGACATAATAACATTGGCTGATGTTGTCTCAGTTTTGTTACTTTAGTGGCAAATTCTTCTTAATTGTATTTTATCTGAAACTGTCTATGACATAATAACATTTGTGAAAGCACCTTTGGTAGGTTGGATTTATCTTTTATTTTAACAATTTATGGGACATAATCATCATCATTTCTTTCGAATTCTATACTAATTTGACAATTATTTAATGGCTATGGGCAACTTGAATATCATCATTTGTTTCGAGTTCAATACTAATTCTTTCCTTACTCGGACAATGGGCAACTTTTGAATAAACTCCAGATGGAGATGATGGTAGAAGTTGACGGCAAAAACACCCTATTAAAGTCAATACATAAGCATAAGCGGCCACTCTCCCCAGAAGAAGCAACAAATTTGTGGATTTACACACAAGCAAACCAAAAAAAGCAAAAAAAATATAAGGGACCTTTCGCATATATTGTTATGAAATTTAAATATCTATGGGAACGTTTAACAAAGAAGAATGACAATAACATCAATCTATCAAGTAAATGCTTAATTTTTGTTTGTAAATAATGTTTGAATAATGATTATAATGTACTTATATATATAATACTCCTACCAAAAACAAACACATTTAAAAAATTTGGAAACATCATGCCTCAGTCTCGGAGATTGTCAACCTCAGCTCCGGCCAATAGTATCTTCGTACAAATGTGTTTATTTTTAGTAATTTATACAATTCATATCATTGTTCTAAGAGAAATTCTAATTCTAGATAATCATGTTCATGTGTTTTGATCGGTGTGTATGGGGGAGTAATTTTTATTTGATAAAAAAGTAGACGAAAATATGTTTTATAATCGATTTCAGGTTGATGTCGAGAATTTTTATTTTCTCATTCTTCCCTAGGGAGAAGCTAAATTGAATAATTTATTTTCGTCAATAAAATTAAGAAACTTCCTATAATTTAATACCTAAATGATTTATAATTTGTTAAGAAATTCTTAAACGAGATTTTTGACGAAGACTGAGTAAGATTAGATTACATAAATCTCACTTTCTTAATTTAAAAATAAGAATAAAAAACAGAACGATGGGAGGCACCCAGAGACCCAATTATATTATGCAGCATACATACTTAGGGTTTTGCAATTCAATCCGATGATTCTGATCTATTTCAATGTGAAAGACATACTACAATCGTTTCAATTATATTTTTCCTTCTAAATCAAAATACATAAAGTGAAAACAATATTATATAACACGCGAAAATCAAATATTTTTTGAATAATATAGAAAATAATACGTTCAAGGTAAATATTTTAAAGATTATTTTCTTACTAATATATGAATGTACACAATTTATTTCTAAAACCCTATAAGAAAAATTTATTAGTGAAGTCAATATAAATGAGATGTTACCGCACACAATTTATTTAAACCTGGAAATAAACCAACAAGATTTATCGGTCCATGTTTTCGTAGTCGTTATCACTACATGTTCATAATATATAAGCTAAGCATCCATTTTGGTGAATTTCAATTCTTGAGAAAAATGACCAACGGTACAAACATAGTCCATTAAAATGAGCTTATATTTATAAAGTGATCCTTCAATAATAATACGCCGTGAAAACGAAAATGCACAACATAGCTAACTTTCATGAGGTGCATATATACAAAAACATATTTGCGATAACTCTATCAAATGTATTTCAACATTTACACCAAATTACATGACTTGCGTGTACCACCAACTCTACCCTGTGCCTACGGCACAGGCCGGAATACTAGTTTAATATATAACAACCTAAGATAGCTAGATCTACCTTTTTTTTGTTGTATTTGAGTACAAAATAGAGCTCAAAAAAGCTAGCGCGATGTTGAAGACGAGTCGCAGAGGCGTCCCGGCCCGTTACGGTCGAGGCGTCCCGGGCCGTGACGGTTGTAGCGTATATATTTCCACTTGAACCTTTTCGTCTTTCGATTATTTGTTTTAGTCTGATTGTTGGTTTTGGTATTACAGATGTCAGATAGGAATCGTCGTGCCGAGCTTAGGCAACAGCCCAGCTCGTCTCATCCGGCTGCGTCGGACAGTGCGGTTGAGGAGGTCGATATGGTTCCTGTTGCTTCCATGGATGCATCATTTAGGTAATCAAAAAGTCAATTACCTTTATATAAAATCGTCAAACATGTCGGTTCGATCGGGTTAAAGTTTGGTTATTTCATGTTCGGGTTGGGCATATTTTCGAGTTAATGGAGTAGCGGGTCAAGTTGGATCTGTCATGATATGTTACCGGGAGGTCCGTGTCAATCTAACAGATCAAGAATATCTACTTTTTTTATGATCTTATGGTTAATAGAATATTTGTTTCACAGTTTTTATAATACTCCCTCCGCTCCAAATTGTTGGTCCATAAAGTACAGTTGGAGGTAATATATAAGATTGAATAGGGTAATTTTGTACTTTTATAGGAAAAAGTGATAAAAGTGATGAAAAAGTTGGATAATGGGGGTAATATATGAGATTGAATAAGGTGAATATGGTAAGAAAAGTGTGATATAAATGGAGACTTGGAAAGGTAGACAAACTTTTTGGTACAACCGAAATGGAAAATGGACAAACATTATGGGACGGAGGGAGGTAAATTTAATAACGATATTAAAATAGAATGTTATATTCTTCATATATATTTAATCAGGTCAACACAATGGGTGCGGGTTGGATTCAAGTTTCAACTTTCGGATTTGATTTTTTTCTTTGCCCGCTGATTTTTAAGTCGGGTTTGAACCTTAAAATTCTCAATTGGTTCGGCTTTACTAGACAGGTTGAGTTATGACACCTCTACCTTTATACATTCTCTTGCTAAAGAAATTTAAGGTATAATTATCTTAAATGAATTGGATTAATTTCATCGGATAATAATTTCGATTTCACCAAAATAGTATGTGCACAATATTCATGATTTTAGAAGGACGATAGCTACCCAATAAATAAATTATGTTGTTTATATTCTTAAATTTTCAATTAGTAACAGTCTAAGATAACAAAATTTTTACAGAAATTATTAAATTCATAAATATGGGAATATTTAGCATTATTTTCTATCAAAATAGATAATTTGAAGAAAATAAAAAAAGAAGTTGAAATCGCGACCCACCCGTTATCTATATTAAATGAGACTACTTAGGCCCTGTTCGGCATACGTTTATGGAGGTTTTTGAAGGTTTGTACAATTTAAAACCTACTTAAATAGATATTTGGTAAGACAAGGTTTTTTTAGGAGGTTGAGGTTTTAGTAGGTTTTTGATGAGGTTTGAATGGATAAAATAGAAACTTTGATAGAGATAGGTTTTAGGAGGTTTCCGATTTTTTTTAACTAAACGTTTTTGTTTATTATTTTAATTAATAATATTTTTGGTAATTTTAAAGCAAAACCTACGTAAAAACCTTGTAGTACCAAACATCATATTAGGTTTTAGCAGGTTTTAAAAAAAAACCTCTACCTACTAAAAAACCTACACCTATCAAAAAACCTCTTAAAAAACCTACACCTCTTCAAAAACCTTGTTTTACCGAACAAGGCCTTAATGATCATAATTCTATTAAGAGAAAATTGCACTAAACCACCCGTTAAATAGGCGAATTTACACTTAATCACGCGTTATGCACAAATTTGTTTTAAACCACCCAAAACATCAATTCCGTTAGTAAATAGCCACTCATGACGTTATTCCGTAAAAAATGTCGTTAGATCGTGTATAATTACCAATTTGCCCTCAACTGTTCCAATAATTTACATGTTACCTAGTCAATTTGGGCATTTTAAAAAAAAACCAAAGAAAATACATTTTTCATTTTGACTTTACATTGTTATTCAATATATTGAATTAAGTTTAAAATTTTCATTTCATTCAACATAGCCTTCGTTTAGTTAAGATGTGTAATAATGATCGGATTGTACTCGAACTTTGTTCATATGCTATCCAACTTGAGGAATATGATCGAATTTTGTTGGATTGTCTTACAACATCGCAATGATCTTGTCGTCTTACACGCTTAGGCCATGAATATCCATGATCCCCTAATACCCAAAAATTCATCACTTTTTACATTTCTCTCACCTCCACATCATCTCATACTCCCTTCATATTATTTTGTGATACCTACTTAAATATCAATGAACCTCTAAAACTCATTTATTCACTTTTCGACTTTCAAACACTTATTTATTTACCTATACACATTTATAATTATTCCCTTATTTAACTAATTCACAATATTTATTTATATAATTAAATATCACTAACTAATTCAAAGTTTTTTTCTAATTAAACAACAATATTCAAATCTTTATTTTGACAAATAACTATTTTTTTACAAGAATAAAACATATACAAAATTGATGTCTATGGGTAGATTAATTTTTTTTAAGAATGATAGTATGTTTATCATGTTTTTATTTTAATTAAAACTTGATAAAAAGGGCAAAAATACCTTAATCTTTATTTCACCTTCCATGTGGGACCTCCTCCTCCTTTGCAATTCCTTCCTTTGGCAGTTTCGTTCAACGATCCGTATCAGCCTATTTTTCTTTTTCTTTTAATTAACGTTGCTAATGATTCCCATGTGATAGGGAGGTTGATGCTCCGATATTCATGCTCTTATATGCATTCAAAATTTCAGAATAAAAAAAAAGGCAATTGTTGTCTACAAGCAAAAGAACTTCATTTGGAAAATATGTCGTAATGGACTGCCTACTAAAATTAGACTTGCTGTGAACCACATTGCGGTCCCACAAGGCTGTGGTTTTTGTAACTTACCAAATGAAGATGTTTTTCACCTCTTAATAGAATGTAGTCATACACACAATGTCATAAATGCATTAAATCCTGATCTTGCCCAAAAAGTAAGTCGATTAGACTTAGGAAACCGCCTTCCAATGTTTTTTATCAATGAGCTGCGCTCTCTTTTAAATAAAACTGAACTTGAAACTCTGTTTTGCCTGTGGTGGTGTACCTGGTACCTCAGGAACAAAAATATCTTCATTCAAGGAAATCAACTGCAAATAAATCCCAGTACCATCCTCGAACTTACAATAAGACAATTGGATGACTGGAAAAGAGCCAATGAGGCCAAACAAGCAAGCAATATCAATCATTTTAAGGATAATGCAGCGTTAAATCAAAAGCAACGCAGAAAGAAGGCGAAATGGATCAAACCCACGAATGACTATGTCAAACTCAATTTTGATGGGGCGGTTAATTCTGGAGTTTCTTCCTTTGGTTTTGTGATCAGGGACTCCAGAGCCCGCATTATTTCTTTGGATGGTGGTTTTCTCGGACGGCGTTCCGTTGTGTTTTCCGAAGCGGTGGCTCTTCGGCAGGGGATTATTGAAGCCAGTCGGCGTGGCATTCCCCGTTTGATGATTGAAGATGACAACATGCAAGTGGTGAATGCAGTGTTGGGGGATTGGAGCTGTCCGTGGGAGGTGGATCTCATTCGGTCAGACGTTCAACTGTTGCTTGGAAAGTTGCAGAGTTGGGGCATCCGGCATATCTTCCGGGAAGCCAACAGAGTAGCGGACCACATAGCTGGCTCGTTTTGCCGTGTTTCACATTGTACTCTCGATTCTGATCCGGTTCTTAGGGACCTCATCCGTCAGTATGCTCTAGGATAACCCCCGGTTTGTGGGGGCTAGCCTAATTTCTTTCCTTTATCAAAAAAAAAATATACATATATATTAGAACAGCAAAAGCCTGGAACTTGTTTCCAAGCTCAAAGCTAGCCAGTGATGGTATTCATCTAGTTATAGGGTGCTGTCTAAAAAAGGGTGTTGCTTTTTAGCGCAGGGGTGAATCTCGTTATAGCGCAGGGTATAAAAACACTTGTTTTTACAGAAATACCCTCCTCTGCAATCCTCTTTCAACTCAGCTCAAGAATGGCGAACGTCGAACAACGAACTAGCAGCCGCCGAGCTCCAATTCCACCCTCTCCAGAGAGCACCGATGCCTCTTCCTCCAACTCCGATCCGCGCGCACCGACACTAGCCACCAACTAGCCGCCGGCCCACCTCCTCCAAGTATAAACCCTAAGTTCGATTTCATTTTCGGATTTGCGAACGGCGAACTCCACGTTCTGACAAATCGTCCATTATAAATAAATGGAGAAACGCGATATGTCCATAAAAATACCATGGACAACGTTTAAAGGTCCACATGTTTGTCATGGACGAAAATCTAATGTCCATTAAAAAATGTTGGACAAGATTCTTGAACTAAGATTGTAACACTCGGCCGTTAAAAATGTATGGACAGTATTAACTTGTCCATGAGTTTTCTGTGGTCATGTATGAACCGTTCATCCCTTTTTAATGGACAAAGGAGGTGCGTTATAACGAGATTTGGGGGTGCGCTAAATCGAAGAGCCGCTAAAAAAGTCGGAGACAGTGAAGGAGTAAATCCCATCAGCTCCCCATGACGCTTGTTGACAGACCGATCGATGGAGGTCTGACTTTGCAACTTTTGACAGCTATTTTGCTTCAAGATCAGTTAATTGGATCTCTCTCCATCACTTGTGTTCCGCATCTGTTATTACTTTCAACACTTGCTAGTCTATAGACATATGTAACACCAACTTAGTTTTTGCTGCTTGGATGACTTGTGCAACGTAATTAACTTACACAGGAGCTATGGGAATCTTGAACAATGAATTCAAGGTATTGAGATAATGTCACATGTCCCCTCCTTGTGATTTAGTGCACTGTTACATGCATTAAAAGTCTGAATTGCATTCTTCACCTAACAGTCATCAATTTGGTTAAGCTGGGAGGCATATTCTCTGGATATGCTTTGCTTGTGTTCTTCGCCCTTCTTTCCTTTCTTTATACAACATATTTGTCAATGTGCCGTACATAGTTGTTTATTATACGCTTACTCGCCAGCCAGCCACCCACCTATTATATAGTACTAATGTTCATCATCCCTTAGGATTCGAGACAGTCTAAAAGTCCTCTCTTGGCATATACGTTTTGCTGGGTACGTGATTTGCAGGGTATGAATTTGTTTCTGTTGATGGTCACCTAACCGTCCATTGTCGCCCCTAATCTTCCACTTCCACGGTTGAGATTGATTGATTATAGAGGGGGAGATCGATCATGGTTAGATGACCATCAACAAACACATTCATACATGAAGCTGCATCATCCATCGTTAATGTGCTCGATCATCATCGCTCTTGCAAAGACGGATCACGGATCATGCGTCCTCCATACATTCCTAACAGCCCGGGTATTCAATTGTACGCTCCTCCCTCTGTTTAATGTGTGTTCATTATGTTATGTGCAACAAACTTACAAACAGAGTGTTCTTATTCTCACCAATACTCTAAAACATACTTCATTAAACACATACAACATTCTATATCTATATAAACTTAGGAGGTGTCCTCGATCGTGCCGGCCTAACCAGATAACTTAGTTAATTATGTGGGGAAGCTGGAGCCGTCAACATGCTTGATCTGGACGTGGGAGAGCGTCCCGGGGTCGACGCACTTGTAGGTGATGGCGACCCCGTGGGGGCTCGAGCGCGGAACGTAGAAGGAGGTGATCCCGCAGACCTTGCAGAAGGTGTGCTTGGCGGTGTGGGTGGCGAACGTGTAGGTGGTGACGAAGTCCTCCGAGCCCCCCAGCAGCTCGAACCGCTCCGAGGGGACGGTGAAGTGGAGGTTCCCCCTCATGGAGCAGTCGGAGCAGTTGCACCTCCACACCTTCACGCTCGACGCCGCTCGAGCCCTCCACCGAACCCGCCTGCAGTGGCACCCGCCCTCGTGCACCACCTCCCGCGGAAGCGGATCCGCCTCCATCTCATCACCCATCTCTAGCTTATAGTTATACGCACGTACGTGCCCACGATACACATCCATCAATTACGATCGGGGGAATATATATATATATATATATATATATGTGTTCAAATTGAATGTGTCGGTGGTTTTAATTTGTCAGGCCCGCACCGCCGCTTAACAATCGAGGGTAACAAGCCACTTGTTTGGGTCTCTAAATGTTGTATCTCCACGAGTCATCAGAGTAGATAAAGACTACGACGATAATGCTATATATCCAAATTTAATATTTGAAAGATTTGGCTTATCTTAACTTGTTCGAGGTGTAGTATTCGAGATATTTTTTACATAGAGTTAATACTTGGGTTTAAAATTATCACTAGTTATAACACTGGCCTTGTCCGCGACTTTTTTAAATAAAATTTAAAATATATTAAAATGTATATGATATTAATACTATAATTTAAATATATACCAATTTATATATTATATGTGATACATATAGTGTGAATGTCATATTTCTACCTTTCAAAATCTATATATAAAATTATTTAAATATAAGTAGACATTTTATTATTAAAATAAATAAATAAATCATAATTTTTTTCGTCATCAAGTTGGTCTAGAGCGTTAGTTTCAAACGGAAGTATAAAATAGTCAACTTTCTTTACCAGGTGGTCAACATAAAGTTGAAAGAAAATCATAATGAATTAGTCCAACTAACCTATAATATTAATGGTGTAAACCTATACTTATTTCTGAACCAAATTGACTGGTCTGAACCCAACTGAACCAAAATTGCAATGATCCTACCCAATTGACATGTAGATTTTAACAATCCAGACTTGTACTCAATCTGAATTCAAATAAACAACGTACCGAGCCAAACTTATTAATGGATGTACTCTCCAAATATAACATCCCAAACATGTATCCAATCCAAATTCAAAATGATCAACCCATACTGATTCTACCAATAGGTTTATTTTTCATATGTAACAACTCAAACATGTTCTCAATCTGAACTCAAAATGACCAACCTATCTAATTGACCTCATTCTTAAATATAAATGGGTAGAAAATTAGTACAAAAGTCCGTTATTTAAAATCGATGTCAAATAAACTATATATTGTTTAAACTAATAGTAAGTTCTTTGATAAAACAATTGTATTTGAAAATGCTTCTACGCAAAGCGCGTGTCATATATTTCTATAACTTTTTAAGACTGATATATATATATATACATATATATATATATATTATCATGATATATATTATATATCTCATTGAGGTTGAAACCCTACATGAAATTCAATGGGTCAAATAAAGATCCAAAATCAATCGGAATTCTATTTACTATTATATTTGATAAAATATTTATGATTCTATTTACTATTATATTTTAATATGAACTATTGAATATCTTTTTCATGATTGACTTATTTTAATATTATTTTTTATTTCAACCTTTCGAATTTAGAAAAGAAATCAAAATTAAATTAAATTTCAAGATTGTCTAACTTTTTTTTGTATACGGGTATAACGTATAAGTAAAAAAAAAGAGATATAAAATCATGTATATTCTATCCATAAGCAACGTATGGAGAGAATTAAGATAAATCTTCATATTGAGTAAAATTGTTATCATAATCATAAATAGGGTGATCGGCATATTAAAATTTAATGATAAAATCATCCTTACCTATTTTAGGTTTAAAATTATATTATATATTGTTGATGATTGATTAGTCGTTCATAGTTTACCCTAAGTTTTCGAACAAAAAAAAAAAAATAGTTTACCCTAAGAAAGGAATTGTCTCTATATGTTGAGATCATTCTCTTTGTGTTGTGTACGTATGGTGAAAGCGCTAAGAATTAATTCCTTTTCTTTGATTTAGGAAGTCCATAATTTATTGGATATAGACCCTCGTTCTTCAAAATCATATATCTCTATACAATTAGATATATGATTTTAGTAAGATGTACACTTATATGTACGCATGTATGTATCATTTGATGTAAAACGATGGGAAACAAAAAAAAATATGATTATATTTGATGTGGTCAATTGTAGTCTATTAAATCTATTTTATATAAATGGATAAAAAATAAGTATAAAAATCAGTTATTAAAAATATGGTGGGTGGTTTAAAAAAGACTTAATGACAAAACTGTCCTAAACTGCTTCAGGTTTAGAAGTATATATATATATATATATTAGTATCAGTCCCGTGCCTTGAAGGTACGGTTTTGATTTAACTAAAAACTTATTTTAAATTTAAATCTTGTAGATATGATTTCAATGATATATTCTTTCATATTTTACAAACATATGAGTCTATAATCAAATTTTAATGTTTATTTTCTTAAGAAAATAAATAAAAAGGGAAATGAATAGGTGAGAGGAAATCTAATGTAGGGTCTACAATGAAATTTCAACCAATTAAACAAATTGAATACGTTTTATTTAAGATGGGTGATGCGGTACGTCAAATGAGAATGTGACATATGTCGGGCTAAATATTAATCCCTAATTAACCTCCGCTTTAGTATTGATTGTATATTGTATATGTATATTGTATATATTATATGTTTATGATGATTAAAATTGGCCATTATTATAAGTTAGGGTACTAATAGCATACGGTATGCTTCTATAACAATAGCATACGGTATATTAGATTTTTTGTGCAACGCATATTGTTTTATTTCAAGCAATATATTAGATAGATTTTTTTTAAAAAATTTGGCTAGATAAGAAGAAATTTAATGTGGGGTCAATGAAATTTTAATCAATCAAATAAATTTAATTGGCTAGATAATAAGAAATCTAATGTGGGGCCTACAACGAAAATTCAACCAATCAAATAAATTGAATTGTTTTATTAAAGATGGGTAACGCGGTCCAATGAAGAAGTGTCACATGTCGGGCTAAATATTAAATCTAACTTCCACTTTAGTATATAGTTATGATGATAGATAGATAGATTTAAGTAAGAAAAGGTAAAAAAAAACTAACTTCTCTCTCTTTTTTTTCTAGCCGAAAAACTAACTTCTCTAATCACATAATTACTTAATATTATTTTATTAAGATTGTTCTTAGTGTAATGCAATCACACTCCCTATATATATATATATATACTAGCAGATGACCCGTACCTTGTACGGGGGTGTTATTTATTTATTTATTGCTTTGTATATGAATTTACTATAACAATTACAAATATTATCATATGTATACTTTGTTTTAAAACGACGCTTATTTTTGGAGTATACAATGACATAATTCTTGTATAGCATCATATATATAAATATATTTTTATTTCAATAGTTACTTTTTATACATACGTAAATATATTTATTAAATAATTGAGAAATAATGACATAAGATAAGATGCATTATCACATTTTATTAACAATTTATAGAAATATTTTGGCATTTAATTAAATTATGTAAACTAACTTATATAATAAAATCAATAAGTTTAAATAAAAACTCGGAATAATATATTATAATATTGAAGATATAGATAATACTTAGTAAGTTAAATAGAAAACCAAATTATTTTGTATATATATTATTGTTTTTTGAAAAAATAATTAAGTAATGAATATATAAATATTTAATGAAAATGTTAACGAATTATTATCTTAGTTTAAATCTATCTTTTTTTATCTAAAGCGTAATCAGTATGCAATATTAGCGATATATATGGTAAATATAACATCTATATTTTTTTTTTGATATTTTTATATGATACGATAGTAAAAATGTATTTAATATATTATTTTAATAGAATGAATATTTGTCTTAAATATAGTGGTAGAATTTGCTAACATTGATGATTTTTAAAAAATACCATAATAAAATTACGAAAAATAATTTAAAGTTAATATGATATATAATTAAATGGGTAATATACTATGATTACGATTTATAGATTATGACGAAAAAAATTATTTTTTTAAATAAAAGGTTTATGATAAATCTATGTATTAATTAATGTGTACAATGATAAGATAGAGATTTATATATTTGGATAGAATTATTAATTAAACAATTCAAATTCTAAGATAGAACTAATATCTTAATTAAGTATGTATAAGATTATGATAAAATCAAGATTTAATAAAATAGATTTTTAAATAAGGGGATGATGTGGCGCAATATGGTGGCAGAATTTGCTTCCGCTTTAGTATATAGTTTGCTATTCGTCGCCCCGGGGGCGATAAATAAAATTCCAAAAATAGAAGTATATCTTGTTAAGAGATTTCAAATCTATATTTCAAACTATTAAAAATAAATCTTTCCTAATACCTAGCTATCATATCTAAATCTTGATTAATTAATTAATATATATAAGATTTTCTCATTTTAGATTTTACTTAGTTGTTTTATCTTCTTTTGACTTATGGAACCCTAATAATACACTGAGACTTTTCACTTAGTAACAAGTTCTGCCGTCACTAGTTTAGTTCAATTATCTATCATGTTAGTTGCTCTTTCCAACACTAGTTTAGTCCAATTTTTTCTCTAAAATATTATTGACCTTATTTGTTAGTTTAAATCTATTTCTACTAGTTACTTTTTTTTTAATCAAATTTTACTTGCTAGTTTGTGGTTATGAGCTACTTTGTACGGTTGTACCCAATATTTCTCGTGCTGCTACGTGCATTTTGTTTGGAGGGAATATTTTCACTTTTTTATGAATAAAGTAATTGTGCTTTTATTTGCTTTGATTGTACGTACAAAATATTATAGTCTTTTGATTTTTTATTTTTATGGAAATTTTAGAGTAAATATCCCCAGAATCAAAATTAACCAAATCTAAATCATAACTAATTAATTAATATGTAATTATGGTAATTACTTGTCAAGTCTAGATTTGAAACCTCTTAACAAGATACCCTTCTATTTTGGGGATTTTATTTGTCGCCCCGGGGGCGACGAATAGCAAAACCCTATATATATATAGAGTTAGGTTCCAGTGAGGACTCTCTTATGGTAAGGACAACCCCTTACGGTAAGGAGTAACCTCATCCATTGGATTTACCTCCTTACCTTATAATTTTTTAATTAATTTTGATTAATTTTCATTTTCGAATAAATCGAATAATATAAAAATTGAACTTACTTTAATAAAAACTGAACTAACACTAAGAAAAAATTGAACTTATTGTACAAAAAATTGAACCCGTACAAAACTACAAATTTCAAAATTGAACTTAAAGTACACATAATTGAACTTTTAACATAATAAATTGAACACTTTTGTTCTAAAAATTGAACTACCACATTTCAAGGTTATAATCATTGTATTTGTGAAGAAAAGTATTATTTATTTATTTTTATTTTTTTAGTTTTCATTTATGTATTACAGAAAAAATAATTTTGAATTAATAAATTATTAAACTAAAAAAAAATTATTTTTGTGAAAAATCGAATTATACAAAAAATGAATGCAAAAGATATAAAAGTTGAACTCATAGAACAAAAAATTGAACTAATAGTTCAAAAAACATATCGTTTTCGTAAAAAAAAAACTCTATCCTGAAAATATTTTTTTAAAAAAAAATCTGGACCGTTCATTATATAATAAGGAGGTAAATCTAATGAATGAGATCACTCCTTCCCATAAGGAGTAGTCCTTACCATAAGAGTAATCCTCACTTGAACCAAAACCTCTCTCTCTCTATATATATATATAGATTAAAGTTCAATAGTGGACAATTAAATATGAGTGAACAAGTGAACAATTGTAGGCCTTTAGATGCTATTCCAATGGATGGTCCAGATTACATATCAAAATTTGACCCAAATTCAAATTTGAACCACATCCCTTAATTATAGCAACTATTAATTAATTTTCGGATTTATAGAAAAATCACAAAAAGGAATCCCTTAATTATAGCAAATGTTACTTAATTTTCAAATTTCAACTCAATCTCGTAATTATAGCAAGTGTTAATTATATATTGGATATCCACACGTCTTGTACGAATTATTAACTATATATACATGTTATAGTCTTGTATATACATCTTGGGATCATTATATACACTATATTACAGTGCTCTGACAGAATTGGTTGTACGATTAAACATATGAATACAACCCAACCACAACAAATTTTGTATATACATTCCTCAGGTTGTCATATACAATATTACTGTATATATATACATTTTGATCCGTAGAAATAGGTTACATAAACAATCCAGCAAAAACAAATTTCGTATATACATTCCTCATGTTGGCATATACAACGTTATTGTACATATATACATCTTGATCCGTAGAAATAGGTCACATAAACAATCCAACAAAAACAAATTTCGTATATACATTCCTCATGTTGGCATATACAATATTACTGTACATATATACATCTTGATCCGTAGAAATAGGTTACAAAAACAATCCAGCAAAAACAAATTTCGTATATACATTCCTCATGTTGGCATATACAATATTACTGTACATATATACATCTTGGGGGGCGAAACTCCGACGGAGAAAGGGGACCCGAACGAAGCTCGACGGGCGGTAATGGGGGGCGAAACTCCGACGCGGTTCAACTAGGGGCTACGAGAAGCTGGCGGGAGGGGACCCGAACCTACGGACGAGCACCGACGACGGGTAGAATCGGGAAGCAACCAACGTCGGGCACCAGATCTAGGGCGTAACAACATAAATTTCCGTATATGTTTGAACACTTAATTATAGCAAACGCTTCAATTCATCCTTCTGTGTTATAGCATATATGTTATTACATTATTATATATTATCTTATTGTAATAATCAACATAACACATCTTTTTTTTATAGCATGGAATATTCTCTTCGAATCTCACCGTAATAATATGACACACCCCTTAAAAGTCTTTGTAATTAAAGATGACATATTCACATTAGACTCAAGCCTCTTATAAATCATACCTACATGTATTTTTGTATTTTTTGACAATAAATGCATACATTTGATGATCAAATTATCATTGTCATGTCATCATTACTACACTATTTGTATATATTAATATTAATATATTTCCTCAAAAAAAATATTAAAATATAATATATTATGTTAATTGTTTGATTGCATTCAGACCTCTCAAAAGCTGACCAGACCAACAAACCCAAACTGACCCAACCTGAAATTTTTTGGTTTCAACTCGAAATCTTAGACTCGTGACCCAATTTCAACCCGACCCAATTAAAACCTGAACCCGTTGGGCTAAACCGGAACCCATTGGCTCGAGCCCGATTTATTATAATTTATAATATTACAATTTATATAACTTATTGTGAAAATTATGTTATGTATTATTATTAAAATATTTAAAAATAATATTTTATTATTATATTTTATTATTTAAATAATATTTTATTTAAATTTTGGTAAAAACATTGATACTCTTGACCCGTTGAGTTGATCCGACTTGACACGAAAACCCGCAACAACCCGACCTGATTGACCCGTGACCCGTTTTGACCCGAACTCGAGATGACTCGACCCGAACCCGATCGACCCAACCCGATTAACAAGTCTAATTGGATTTTATGATTTAGGTACAATTCTATAAATCATTTGATTATAGTTGTAGCGATTTTAATTTGAACAACCCCTCATATGGAGCATACAGACGGATAACATTGTCTAACGAATTATTAAAACCAAGACAAACTGTTTATTTTTATATCAAGATATTAATCGACGAAAGTACAGACATAAACATACAATTAAAAACCAAACTAATATTAAACTACTGGTCCGAGCAATGGCGGGCGTAGATGGCTAGTTAAGTAAATCATAAGATATAAAAATTTTAATGAGTTAATTATAATAATAATAATAATAATAATAATAATAATAATAATAATAAAAATAATGATGATGATGATGATGATGATGATGATGATGATGATGATGATGATGATGATGATGATGATGATGATGATGATGATGATGATGATGATGATGAATGTATGCATCTAATAAAATCTACTAAGGGCAAATCATATCATAACTATATACTAAAGTGGAGATTAAAAATAATATTTAACACAACATGTGTCAACTTCTCATTGGACCGCATCATCCATTTTTATTAAAACAATCTATTTGTTTAATTGGTTGAAATTTCATTATTGATGTCTTCATATTTGGTGGTGTTTTAGTATGTGCTTTCCTTTGTAATTTTGCCTTTTCCCCCTCTTTTCTCGTGTGTTTTGTTCCTTTTTAGCTTAGTAACCGTATTTCTATGAGATTCGGAAACTATGCGAGTTTTGTTTATATTTTGTAGGATTTTGGCAAAGAATCAAGGATCTTCTTGGAGGCAGATTGAAGCATGGAGCAAACCATGAGTAAAAGGAGGAAGAGAAGGACCAAGCAATGAAGAAACAAGAGGAAAAGCAAAGAAGAAGAGGTGGCACAAGCTGTGGACCGAGTTGGAGCCAAGTCGTTCAAGCAAACGAGAGCGTCAGCCTTGGACCGACTTTCCCAGCAAGTCGGGCCCGAGGTGGGTCCCGTGTCGGTCCAACTCGATTTGTGGCTTGAGCACCAAGGCAATGATGATCACTCTTCCACATTTGCCCCTTATATATAAAATCCCTTTTGTTCTCTTAATAGGAGGGTTTTTTTGGCTACCACACACACAATTTCTAAAGACAACACTTGGGGAGCAAGGAGACAAAGGAGAGAAAAGGAGAAGAAGAGAAGAGAGAAGAGGAAGATCGGCCAAGGAGGAAAGGAATTCTAGGTTTGATTGCCTAGTTTTAGCTGGATTTTGGTTTGTTCTCTTTGGATTTGGCAATTTGGCCTTGAGATTGTGGACTGATCTTGTGATTGTTGATGAAACTTGCCTTGGATTTGAATTTGATGATGATGATTGTGATGAATTGTGATTTTGTTGCTTGCCAAATGGAGTAGATCTCCTTGATCTTGGGTAATGGGGGAATAATCTTGCTAGATTGAGCTAGAAACCCCAATCTTATAAGCCTTGAGTGCTTGATCTAGGAACCCACTCTACATAGAGCTACAATCCCTTGTGAAAGTTGGGGATCAAGGCTCGTGATTGGCGAAGTAACGGAAGTGAAAAGCATCCATCACGAGACCTTGCATCGAAGGGGAGAAGAGAAAGCCAATCGACCCCATGTTCGATGTGTAGAGTGGTTTGGACGAAGTGAAAACCTCTCGATCCAACCTAGATCATCACTTGTTTCTTGAATTGGGGTGGAAAAGGCTCAATCTACTAGAGAAGGAACCCAAAGCCCAAGATCTAATCCCATCATTTGAGTTCGACTTTCCCAGGAAACTCGGGCCCGACTTCCAGTGTGTCAGTCCCAACTTCCATTTCCCAGCTAACTCAGGCCCAACGTGACATTAACTCAGTCCCGGTTGCTTCTTCTCGTTTTCCCTTGTTTTTGTTCTCTTTTCTCGTTTCCTAGTGTTGTGGCACATCAATCGAATAGATTTCCCCAGTGTTCGACACCCACCACCTACTACATCGGGTTCGGGTTCAATCTCTAGACCCTCGCATTTGAGAGTGATCGAGTCAGATTGGCGCCGTTGCCGGGGAAGTCTAAGTGCATTGAGTGCCAATTAGTTGAGTCTTTTGTGTTTTGGTAGTGTTTTGGGTGAGGGAATAGCCCAAATCCTTTGTTGGTTTTTGATTCGTTTGTTAGTGTCTTTGCTTCGTAGGTGCATGCGAGCTCGTTCCTCCCGAGGAACCTTTGAGCTTGAGTTTGTAGGTGATCCCGAGAGTATCATCAAGCAAGCACGAAGAAGAAGAAGGATGGAGAATCAAACTCTCCACGGTGGTAATCAAGCTCTTCCCCATGATGATGAGTTGGCCCGTCTTAGCGCCGACATGGCAAGGTTGCAAGTGGAGCGGGACAACCAAGAGACGATGATGAGGAGAGAAAGGGAACAAAGGATGAGGGCCGAAACTCAACTCAATGCCCTACCCCGGAATGCACGTCAATATATGCATCCGGAGTTGAGGGTCCCCGAGCCCGCCATCGTGATTCCCGAAGTTGCAAAGAACTTTGAGATCAAGACGCAATTCATCTCCCTTATCAAGCGAGACCAATTCGAGGGCTGTCCACACGAGTGTCCCATAGAGCATGTCAAACGCTTTGTGGACATGTGTGAGACAATTTCAACCGATGAGGAGACCTTGGAGTACGTGTTATTGAAGGCGTTCAAGTGGTCTCTTGGGGGTAAAGCCGCTCATTGGCTTGAAAGCCTAGCCCCGAGATCGATCACTACTTGGCGAGCACTCCACGACTCCTTTTTGATGAAGTTCTTCCCCCCCTCCAAAACTACCGAACTCCGAAGGGAGATTGCTAGTTTCCAATAAGGCCCGAGTGAGCCTCTTTCAAGTAAATGTTGCGCCAATGCCCCACTCATGGCCAACAACCTTATGTGCTTCAAGAAATTTTCTTTCAAGGCATAAATCCGGCGACAAAGGACAAGCTCAACCTCCACACGGATTGTGGATTCATTGATTTGACACCGGATCAAGCATGGGAGCTCCTTGACAAGCTCGCCGACTATGAAGCAATGTATGGAGATAGTCAAGCCAACAAAGAAGTGAAGTCTCAAGGCAAAGGTGCAAAAAAGTTGTATGACCCGAAAGGTGAAGACCTCGACAAGGATGTCAAGCTTCAATTTCTTGAAGAAGAGGTGAGTAAGCTCAAGAGGCAAGTCAACTACTACAAGCAAAATGCCCGAGCATGTGAAGAGTGTTGATCTTACGCACATGCGACTCAAGTTTGTCCAAATGAAAGCCAAGTGCGCTTGACCGAGCAAATAGAAGAAGCAAACTACGTTCGTGGTAACTTTGGTGGTAGAGGCAACTACAACAACGGTGGTAATGGAAGGTGGAACAATGGGCAAGATCAAGGCTACAACAACAATTTCCACCAAAATTAGCCAAGAGCACCACAACCACCTCCATATATGCCACCCGGGTTCAATGAGCAACCACCGTGGTTGCAAGAAATGAGAGAAGGATTCAAGGAAATGAGAACTCAATTCAATGAGTTCGGAGCATGGAGGATACAAGTTGACAATCAACTTGTTCAACTAGCAACTCAAGTCCCAAGAGATCACGGGAAACCCCCGGGCCGCCCCGAGGAGAATCCCCGAGTTCAACACAATCAAGGTGAAGTCCGTGCAATAGGATTGAGAAGTGGACGTAACTTACCCGAGCCACACATGCATGAGAAGAACGAACAGAACCGGACCGACATACCCAGCAAGTCGGGTCCGAGTTGCCCAAAAGCCGGATTAGCTCCTCTGCCACGAACCGAAATGGAAGGCGTGTCGGGCCCGAGTTGCCCAGACATCGGACCGGCTACTGTGCCTCCACTATGCCCTAGTCCCGAGACTCAGAAAGTCGGGCCCGATGTAGTGCCTACGTCGGTCCAACCTGAAAGAGTTGCAAGTGAGACGGGCAAGTCCAAGGAAGTTGATTCAAGTAAGATTCCAAGTGCAACACCTCTTCCCTATCCTTCAAGAAATCTAAATGATGTAGTAGAAGGAAATTTCAAGCGATTTTTTAAGCTCTTGCAAGGCTTGAACATCACCATTCCTTTCACCGACGTGTTGAGTGAGATGCTGTCGTATGCAAGGTTCTTGAAAGAGATTTTAAGCAAGAAGCGGTCAATTGTTGAGATGCAAGACGAAGTCAAGACTTTAGAGTCGCCGCAAAAGTTAGGAGACCCCGGTCGATTTGCTATCACAATTGGCGTGGGTTCACAAAACTTTCAAGCCTTGTGCGATTTAGGAGCTAGTGTCTCGGTGATGCCCACAAGCATATGGAGAAGAGCCAACTTAGGAGATATTGAACCGGCCGACATGTCTTTAACCATGGCCGATGGTTCAATCATCAAAGCTCAAGGTATTTTGGATGATGTGCCCGTGAGATTCGGGAAGTATTTTGTGCCCGACGACTTTCTCATATTGGACATGCATGAGGATCCTTTGGTCCCGATTATCCTAGGCCGTCCATTTTTAGCCACGGCGGGAGAAAAGTTTGACGTTAAGAATGGCAAGGTCTCTTTTGAAATTGGTGAAGAGAAAGTGGACTTCCACTTCAACAAGGCTTTAAATGAACCCGATGCATTGGCGATTCTCAAGCTTGAGGAGAATGCCAAAAGAAGTAAAAAGGATGTTGAAGTTGCTAGTGAAGTTGTTGCCTTGAGAAGTGACTTGAGGTACAATGAGCAAGTGCAAGCAAGAGACTCCCAAGCTCAAAGGGAGTTGATTGAGCAAGCTGTGAAGCATGAAGAACCAAGAATTGATCATAGCCCGAGTAAAGATGAAGAGTATCCTTCCCAATATCCTTTTGATGTGGGTGATGATCATTCTTATTTTAAAACTTGTGATTCTTCTACTTTTGATAGCTACATTTGTCTTAGTGATTTGAAGGATGATTTGGTAGATTCTTCTAGGATTACTTTGAATGACATTGGTGTAGGGAAATTTGAGCAAGATGAAGCAAGCAAGGAGGAGGAATCTTATTCTTTGGAGGAGTTTGATGTAAGAGGATGGAGAAGCCCAAGATCGCCAAGACGCTTCGACGAGCGCGAGAGCCATGCTTATATTAACCATTATTGGTGGTTCTATGGGTATGAAGGTAATTGGAACGAGCAAAACATTGGTGAGCAATTCAACATCTTTCACCCGCCATGAAGTTGATTGTGAGAAAGTCAAGCTAATGACTATAAAAGAGCGCTTCTCGGGAGGCAACCCGTGTTAGTAGCTTTATTTTCATAACTTTAGTTTGAATTTTTCATAGCTTTAGCCTAGATTTTCTCTAACCAATCCCTATCTAGTATCTTGTGGATCTTTGGTGTGGTGTTTTGTTCAAGGTTGTGTAAAATTTGAGGTGGAAAATGGATGGAAATGAGGAGAAAGGAGTTGCAAGAAGATTGAGTGAATTGGGTGGACCGAGCAATCCCAAGTCAAGCCCAGGTAAGTCGGGCCCGACATAGGAGAGTCGGTCCACTAAGTCGGTCCAAGCCCGACCGGTTTAGTGAGAAGAGGTTTCTCGAGCTTCATGAGTTGGGAGAGTTGAGGTTGAAGGCCTATGAGAACTCCAAGTTGTACAAGGAGAAGACCAAGAAGTGGCATGATAGGAAGTTAATCCCAAAAACATATCAAGCTGGTGACAAGGTTCTCCTTTTCAACTCAAGGCTTAAACTCTTCCCGGGAAAGTTAAAGACGAGGTGGAGTGGACCATTTGTGGTTCACCATGTTTGCCCTCATGGTGCAGTGGACTTGATTGATGAGCAAGGAAACATTTTCAAAGTAAATGGTCACCGAGTGAAGATGTTCTATGACAAGACCGATCCAAGCGAGGAGGTTAGGGCCATATGGGCTCTCGTCTCCGCTGATTGATTCTAGACATGCCAAGAAGAATAAAAAAAATTGTGAGCTCTTCGTATTCCCTTTTCTTGCTTTTAGTTTTGGTTTCCTGATTTGATGGGGACATCAAAAATTCTAAGTATGGGGTGGGGGAAGTACTCATGATTTTGCTAGTTTGTGTTTGTGTTTTGCTTTGTGGATATTTTGTTTTTAGCTTATGTGTTTGGGATGGTAGCTTCTTGTTCTTGGATTGAGGTTTGATGAGTAACATTGATGATTGAGTTTGGTTTTGTTTGGATGAGTCTTTGGTTTAGAAGAAAATATTTGCAAAAATCCATAAAAATTTGAAGCAAAATTGTGTCGAAAACAACAAAAAGATTTTGTATTTTGTAGTTTTGGACTAGAAATCCCCATCTTAAATGTCCAAAGGTGATTATTAATGATGATGCGAGCATGTAAATTCCTTTGCATATTTTTGGATTGTTTAGCCTCTAAAATTGATGTTGCTTTTGATGTGATCATGATGTCTTGCTTGTTTTATTGAGCATGTGAGTTCTAGGATGAGTCTTTATGCAACTAAGTTTGTGTGACCCTTGTGAGATTGATTTTCGGCCATTTTAGGGATGCTTGTTTATATTTGCATATCCCTCATGTATCTTGTGTGATTAGCTCATGCATGCTTAGTAAAACTTGCTATTGTGGTGTTTATCTATTTTCCAAGACCGTCATGAGAATAGCACTAGCATTGTCGCATTGATTTGAACTTTATTCTTTTAGTCACATAAATGTTTCATATCCTACCATGAAGTTAATCCCTTGTAGCCCCGTTCTAGCCTAGGCTTTTGTTTGAAACTCCTCAAAAATATTATTGCTAGCCTTATATGACTTGACCCTTATGGGATTGAACTTTAGAAGAGAGGTTTGGATTGTATTTGATGAGTTGAGACTCTCTTGGGTTTAAGGGCAAAGAGTGGTGTTATGAATCTTGTGGGTAGTGCATCTTTGTTGTGTGAAAAGTGTGAAAAAGAAAATGAAAAAAAAATGTTGGAAATGAAAAGTGGAATGAAAGGTGTGAAAAGCTTAAGTGAAAAGGGTCCGAACGAGTTAGAGACTATATCGGACCCGAGTTTGTGTGTAAGTCGGTCGTGTGTGGAAAGTTCTGGAAAATCCAACAAAAAGGCTAAGTGCAAAGATGAAGTGGAATGTAAAGTGAAAATTTGGGTTGAGAGGAAAATTCTAAGCTTTTGGGATGAGTGTGAAGTTGATTGTGGAATTTTGGTGAAGTTGGTGAGAGTTTAGGTTGTTCAATCCCCATTATAAGCACCACAAGACCAAATAATTCCCACCTTGAGAAATACCTAAAGCCCCATTACAACCCGGCCGAATGGAACCTCTATGAGGACCTCCATTGAGCCAAGTTCGAATTCTTTGTGTACTTTGTAATAGGCATCTCTAGGTGGAGGATTTGGTGATATTAGCTTCAATAGTAAAGTCCTTACTTGCATGATGTTTGATCTTGAGTGTCCATTGCTATACCCATACACACATGATGAGTGATACACATTCACATATCCTTAAAGTAAGGCTTAGTTGCATTGACTCTATTCCTTTGAGCACTTAATCATGTGTGATGATGTAATCTTTCTTGAATATCTATCACTTGCGTTTAATTGTGTTTTTCATATGAGGCTTTACTTGAAGATTATGTTTCGGTCTTGCTTACACTGTTATTGCTTGTTCTTGAGAACAAGCAAGTCTAAGTATGGGGTATTTTGATGTCTTCATATTTGGTGGTGTTTTAGTATGTGTTTTCCTTCGTAGTTTTGCCCTTTTCCCCTCTTTTCTCGTGTGCTTTGTTCCTTTTTAGCTTAGTAACCGTATTTCTATGTGATTCCGGAACTGTGCGAGTTTTGTTTGTATTTTGTAGGATTTTGGCAAAGAATCAAGGATCTTCTTGGAGGCGGATTGAAGCATGGAGCAAACCATGAGTAAAAGGAGGAAGAGAATGACCAAGCAATGAAGAAACAAGAGGAAAAGCAAAGAAGAAGAGGTGGCACAAGCTGTGGACCGAGTTGGAGCCAAGTCGTTCAAGCAAACGAGAGCGTCAGCCTTAGACTGACTTTCCAGCAAGTCGGGCCCGAGGTGGGTCCCGTGTCGGTCCAACTCGATTTGTGGCTTGGGCACCAAGGCAATGATGATCACTCCTCCACATTTGCCCCTTATCTATAAAATCCCTTTCGTTCTCTTAATAGGAGGGTTTTTTTGGCTACCACACACACAATTTCTAAAGACAACACTTGGGGAGCAAGGAGAGAAAGGAGAGAAAAGGAGAAGAAGAGAAGAGGAAGATCGGCTAAGGAGGAAAGGAATTCTAGGTTTGATTGCCTAGTTTTAGCTTGATTTTTTGTTTGTTCTCTTTGGATTTGGCAATTGGCCTTGAGATTGTGGATTGATCTTGTGATTGTTGATGAAACTTGCCTTGGATTTGAGTTTGATGATGATGATGATTGTGATGATTTGTGATTTTGTTGCTTTCCAAATGGAGTAGATCTCCTTGATCTTAGGTAATGGGGGAATAATCTTGCTAGATTGAGCTAGAAACCCCAATCCCATAAGCCTTGAGTGCTTGATCTAGGAACCCACTCTACATAGAGCTACAATCCCTTGCGAAAGTTGGGGATCAAGGCTCGTGATTAGCGAAGTAACGAAAGTGAAAAGCATCCATCACGAGACCCTGCATCGAAGGGGAGAAGCGAAAGCCAATCGACCCCATGTTCGATGTGTAGAGTGGTTTGGACGAAGTGAAAACCTCTCGATCCAACCTACATCATCACTTGTTTCTTGATTTGGGGTGGAAAAGGCTCAATCTACTAGAGAAGGAACCCAAAGCCAAAGATCTAATCCCGGCATTTGAGTTCGACTTTCCCAGGAAACTCGGGCCCGACTTCCAGTGTGTCGGTCCCACCTTCCATTTCCCAGCTAACTCAGGCCCAACGTGACATTAAGTCGGTCCCGGTTGCTTCTTCTCGTTTTCCTTTGTTTTTGTTCTCTTTTCTCGTTTCCTAGTGTTGTGGCACATCAATCGAATAGATTTCTCCAGTGTTCGACACCCACCACGTACTACATCGGGATCGGGTTCAAATTTATCTCTAGACCCTTGCATTTGAGAGCGATCAAGTCAATTATACACCCCACATTGGAACTCTTCTTATCTACTAGTTTCCATTTTAAATTTATAAAATATTAAACTATAAGTTTTATACATACTTCTTGATCATTTATCAAGAATTCTATAATTTGATTGTTTGCTCCAAGTATGCATACCTACGTGAAACACATGACTTGAAGGATTCTACATAAAGTTTGATCATTTTATTAAATTGTATTGGTTGACGTTTAATTGAATTAATTTTTATTAGTTAAATTTTTATTGTAGATTCTACATATATAACCATTATATGTATACATATAATTTAGATTATATTTTTTTTCTTCAAAATATCTATAAAATAAAAATAATTATTATAAATAAAGAAACATAATGATAAAAACATGTATTCAATCCTTATACAAAAATTATACTCCTCAAATCTTCGTTCGATTAAAAGAATATATATTATAACATAAATATTGTATCATTAACATAAATCATCTAAAAAGAAAATAAAATAAAATAATATAAGATTTATATCAAACTATTTTTTTGAATAACTTTATATAAAATTTTAAACAAGTTTTTAGTTAAATCAAAATCGTGCCTTCAAGACACGGGACTGATACTAGTTAAATATAAATGTAATTGTGGATTTATATCTCTAGCTAAAGCCTTGAATCATATATAATTATGTAAATTAATCTTAACCTAATCTTCTTTAGCCGAGAGCCATATGCTATATAAGTAATCAGCCTTTTCCCTATTTTCTTCTTCGTTGTACACCGAGTTCTCCCGCAAGTCCAACACCGCCGTCAGATTAAGTTCTCGGGCTCTTTCCATTCAAGCTGGAATCGTGGGGTGAGCAAGTTGTGCAACCTATTCATTCAGTTCAGGGTTAATCCAGTCTTAATGATTCTCCTAAAATGTACCTTAATAAAAATAAAAAAAGAGACGTTTAATAATTTTCGATGTATTGTTGGGAGGTTGTTCGTTCTAGCTTGTTGCAATTCATCGTTCGTAAAGAAATCCCTATGTCTTCATGGTAAGTCGTTATGTGACTTGCTCGGCTCTATTCAATTCTTGTTGGATTCCATACTGTGCTGGTAGGATTGGTTTTGGGGAATTAGTCCGTAAAGTATTATTTCAGTAAAATATTGTGTTCGTATGTGTGTGTGTGTGTGTGTGTGTTTGTGTGTGTGTCTGCGTGTGTGTGTGTTTGTGTGTGTGATCATGTGCGATATGTGTGCAATTGGCGAGTGCTTTAGTAGGGACTCGACCGTGGGTTAGAAGTTGTGTGTGGAAAAGAGATTGGCTGGAGGATGCCTTAGAGGCGGGTAGCGTGGGTGGAGGCCGTTAACACTACTCCGCAGAGTACTATGTGTGTGCGTGTGTGATTGTGTATGTACAAATGATTTAAGAATGTGATTATACATGAGTAACTGGACTTAGGATCGGACTAGAATTATGCGTGTGATTGCGGACGTGTTTTTTGCTAACCCTAGGAAACTCGTTTTGAAACGTTCTACTAGTGCCGTATATTTTCTGACTTGAATTAGGATAGTGGCTGACCTTTCGAGGAATCTATTTTTCAAACTCCATCTATTTAGGAATTCGTGTAGGAGACTCGATAGATTGGATGTGCGGAGGGGCGACGTGAGTCATAGATTGCTTTGAGAGTTGGGAAGTGTTGCTAATTATTTTAATTCATGTTATTATTCGATTATCATGTTTAGTCTTATATCGTAAGGTGTTAGTTGATGTGCATGGGGTTTGGGAAGTTCGTATTTTCTATAGAGCATGCATAGTCATGAGATATAGAGCATGCATAGTCATGTTAATTAATATGAGACGGCCATGTTAAGTGATAGTCGTGTGGTGCGTTACATTGTCCCCGATCCTTTGAAGCACCTTGAAAGGTCCATCTCCAGGCAGATCCAGTTGAAGCACCTTGAAAGGTCCATCTCCTTGAGGGGATAGCTTGCTCTTCCTTTGCTCCGGGAATCTCTCCTTCCTCAAGTGAACCCACACCAAATCGCTGGGCTGGAAAACAATGTGACGCCTCCCATGATTAACTCTCGTTGCATTGTACCCGGCCTTTTGCTCCAATGTCAGCTGATGTCGTGCTTCTTAGTTAGTTTTCATAGGTTGTTCTCTAGGTTGTTTTGCATGTTTTCCTATCTATTCGTGTGTTCGGCATAAGATTTTAACTCTCTTTCGAGGGTTGGAGTTGTTTGTATGTTGTTTTGTGTTTTGTAGGTATTTGGAGCATTTTAGAAGAAGTTTTCATTCATTTGGAGCATTCTAGGAAGTGGTAGTTTTCAAGAGTCAAGATTTCAAGAGTTCTTCAAAACAATCAAGAGACAAGTTTGCAATAAAAGGTGCCTTAGAAGGAGTACAAGAAAATTAAAGGAATCAAGGAACGAGAAAGAGGAAACACCGAGAAAAGGATCGATCGTTTAGAGCAAGTTCAAACAAAGGCGAGAAGAAACATAAGAACCAGATGTAGGTCGCATACGACCTGCCCATGGTCGGCTTCGACCTACTCTGAGCTGCAATGAAAGTGGTCGGCCTCGATCTGCCCATGGTCGGCCCGTGCGGGAAAATCCTTTCCGCCCAAGCAATTGCCTTTTTGGGTGTTTTAAATTTCGAATGGGTGTAGTTTTCAAGGGGGACCTTTGTGTACCTCTGTTTAAGAAGCCTTAGTGGTCTCTTCCTAAGGTTGGCTTTTCTCCTAAGGGAAAGGGGTGGACATGGAAGACAATGGTTTTTAGGGAGAACTTGTGGAATTGCAAGGCTTGTAAGGTTGGATCTCTTGTTAATTGAAGTTGTTTGTTTGTGATCATGTCTCCCCCTTCTCTTATGTTGAATGTTTGCTTAATAATGAGTGAGTAGTCCTCTTTTCTAGGGTTGGGGTAAAACCCAACATGAGAATGCATGTTGAACTTTGATCTAAACTTGACCTTGTTACCTCTATCATTTTCCCTAACTTGTATGCTTAATTCCTTAATGAAAGTTGAGGCATGTTCTTGTTTGCAATTGAATTGAAAGATCGTGTTGTGAATTGGAACGATTGTTGGACCGTTTTGAAGCTCTTGTCACCAAGATGAGGAACTTGGGCATTCCAAAAGCTGAAGTTTCAACGAGAAACAGAGTTCAAGTGGTCATTGATGGACTTACAGGAGTCTGGAACTTCGATAGGACTACGTTCAAGGAAAATTCAGATAACAAGACTCTAGATATGGAAGAGATCTACGGGAAGTTGAGGCAGTACGAAGCAAGGAGGAACTCCGATATGGCTGAGCTAGGACGGAACCCTCAGACAGATCTTGCTTTGGTAACAACAACACCAGAGTACGCTGAGCTATGGTGGAAAGAGGTACATTTACGTTATTGTACATGATTTTTCTCGATTCACTTGGGTTCTTTTCTTAGTGTCCAAAGCAGATTGCTTCAACGCGTTCAAAGTCTTCATCAAACAAGTGGAAGTTGCTCTTGAGACGTGACTCGGCTAAAGTCGTCGTGCCAAGATCAAAGATAAATAACCCAAACAAACAAACTAGTATAGTAAGCAAGTAAGGGGTCGAACCCAAGAGAACTATGGCTTCTAGTACTAATATAATTATCAACTAAAGATAAGGGGGGAAATCAAAGAGATATCTAAACTAACCTAGGAAACAAATAACAGACAAATAAACAAATAGATAGGAGGGCAGGTTCATTCAAAAGATCCACTCATGAAATAATCACTCGATCGTAGATTTATCCATTGATTTCATTCACACCTATGGTCAATTCCTATCCTGATCATTAACAATCGCAAGTCCACGGTCCAAGCAATTCTATAACCCTAGGCAAGGACGCTTAACCTAGAATTAGCATAGAGAATAAGGATATTAGGAAATCAAATCATGCAATCAAGCTACGAGTCTCATGCATAATTAAACCATTGAATACTCTTCCCTAAACTAGTCCACGGTCCTAGAATAGAGTTGTTTCGAGAATAGGAAAGATGCATAGACAACAACCAATCCTAAATCAAACGATAGATCTAAGATAATTAAACAAGTTGGCCAGACTCATAAAATCAAACAGAGATCATGGGATGAAGCACAAGAGTATCAATATTAACCAAAGGATAGAAATCAATTACCAAAACCTCACAAGTTCATACATCAGAGCTTCTCCCTTGAACAAACCCAAGGAGACTAGCTCTCCATAACTAAACTAAAAGAGAAGAATTAAATTATATGAAAGAAGATACTAAAAACCTAAGGCTGACTCCTCCTTAAATAGCCCAAGGAACAAGCTCCACGAGATAGATAAGGAAAGAGGCAAAAGATAGAAAAGGAAACAAGATGGAAAGATTTCAGCCCGCTTCGGATTCGGCATCACCGCGGTCGCGTCGCCATCACCGCGCCCGCGCTTTTACGACAGAGAATAACTTCGTCTCTCGGCAGCCACCGCGGTCGCGGTGGACAATCCGCGGTCGTGGAAATCGGACAGAACCTCTAGCGTCACTTCGGAGGCTGTTTTGACCATCTTCGGCTTGGAATCTGACTTCGGTGTAAAAAGAGGAATTGAATCCCTTGAAGTTAGCTTTCCAATGGCACCCGAATCAAGTCAATCCGACCTCTGTAGCTCAAGATATGGCCTTCACAAGCAAGTGGTGTCGCGCAGACAGCTCAAAACGCCTTAAAACTCTTAAATCTTGCATTCTTGTGTCTTCGGTCTTCGTATTACAATAATGCTCAAATCTAACCTAAACACTCTCAATATATCCCTAAAATACAAGAGTTAACCTATACAAAATAGAGCGAATCAATACGCCTCTCAAAGCCATAAGATCAGACCATGGGACGGAGTTCCAAAACTCAGAGTTCCTGGCTTACTGTGATCAACATGGTGTCTCGCACAAATTCTCAGCTCCAAGGACTCCTCAACAAAATGGAGTTGTGGAAAGAAAGAATAGGACGCTTGAGGATATGGCAAGGACTATGCTGCTAGCAAATGGCGTCCCCAAGTACTTCTGGGCGGAAGCTATTGCTACAGCTTGCTACATCATCAATCGTGCCATGATCCGTCCTCTGCTGAAGAAGACGTCCTATGAGTTGTTGAATGGAAGGAAGCCTCGCATTGACTATCTCAGAGTTTTTGGATGCAAGTGCTTTGTTCACAACAACGACAAAGAAAGACTTGGAAAGTTTGATGCAAGGAGTGATGAAGCCATATTCCTTGGGTACTCTCTCACCAGCAAAGCATATAGAGTTTTCAACAAAAGGACTCTAAAGCTTGAGGAGAGTATTCATGTTGTGTTCAAAGAGAGTTCTTCTCACAAAGAAAAACAAAGTAAGAAAGAACGCTCTTCTTCACAACAGCAGGATGACTCTGAAGACGAAGTTGAAGATTGGTCCTCTGGAAAATACTATGTTCCTAAGGATGCTACTCCAAATCCTGAATAAGTCTCAGTGGATGCTCCTAGTGTTGTTCAGGGAGTTCCATCTCGAAGTGAATCTCCAGTTCAACAAAATGTGGCTGAATCAAGTCAACAAGGGGAGCAACGTCAAGGTGTGGACGCTCTCTTTGAGGGGGAACACACTGAGGACGATGCTCAAGATGATAGTGATGATTCTGATGGAGACATTCATCCAAGATTCGTTCAACTTTTCCAAAGGGAGTCCCGCTTCTCTAGGGACCACCCAACTTCTCAGATTGTCTCAGATCCCTCTCAAGGAGTTCAAACTAGGTCAGCTGCAAGCAAGTCCTAGAGTGCAAATTTGGCCTTCTGCGCTTTTAATGCCTTTGTGTCTATGGTGGAACCAAAGAACATCAAAGAAGCACTCAAGGACGCTGACTGGATTCAAGCAATGCAAGAAGAACTCAACCAGTTTGAAAGGAATAAAGTTTGGACCCTCGTTCCTCGTCCCAAAGGCAAAAACATCATTGGGACGCGCTGGGTGTTTAGAAATAAGCTTGATGAAAGTGGTCGTGTTTCAAGGAACAAGGCAAGACTGGTGGCTCAAGGATTCAAGCAAGAGGAAGGAATAGACTATGATGAGACCTTTGCTCCTGTTGCTAGAATTGAGGCCGTTCGTCTCCTTATTGCCTTTGTCGCTCACAAAGGATTCAAGGACGTCAAGACTGCCTTTCTCAATGGAAAACTCAAGGAGGAAGTGTATGTTGCTCAGCCCCCGGCTTCGAGGACGCCTCTCACCCAGATCATGTGTACTACTTGGACAAAGCGCTCTATGGACTCAAGCAAGCCCCTCGTGCATGGTACGACATGTTTGCGTCCTTCCTTTTGTCTCATGGGTACACAAGAGGTTCAATTGATAAAACTTTGTTTATTAAGAAAGTTCACAAGGACATTTTAATTGCCCAAGTCTATGTTGATGATATAGTCTTTGGTAGTACTAACATGAAACTTGTAGATGAGTTCAAGTCCTTAATGAGTAGTGAATTTGAGATGTCCCTCATTGGAGAACTCAATTTCTTCTTGGGACTACAAATCAACCAACTCAAGGAAGGGACGCGTATTCATCAACAAAAATATGTCCGTGAAATGCTTGAGAAGTACGGGATGAATACGTCCAATCCAGTTGCTACTCCTTGTTCTCCAAATTCGCGTCTTTACGCAGATGAACAAGGAAAGGAAGTTGATCAAAAGCTTTACAGAGGAATGATTGGCTCTTTACTTTATCTGACCACAAGCCGTCCCGATATCATGTTTGCCGTTTGCTTGTGTGCACGTTTCCAGGCGAACCCAAAGGAGTCCCACATGCAAGAAGTCAAGAGGATCTTTCGCTACCTCAAGGGACGCGATGATCTTTGCCTTTGGTACCCTAGGAAGACGTCCTTCAAGCTTGTTGGCTACTCGGACGCTGATTATACTGGTCATGTGATCAATAGGAAAAACACTTCAGGAATGGCACAGTTCCTTGGTTCATGCTTAGTCTCTTGGGGATCTAAGAAACAGAACTCTGTGGCGCTTTCAACTGCGGAAGCCGAGTACGTTGCTGCTACTTCGTGCTGTTCACAAGTCATCTGGATCAAATATCAACTTGAGGACTACGGTATCAATCTTGAAACTATTCCCATTCGCTGTGATAATACAAGTGCTATTGAAATTTCTAAGAATCCTGTTTTTCATTCACGCACAAAGCATATTCATATAAAACATCATTTCTTGCGTGATAATGTTGAACTAGGACTTATTAGTATGGAGCATGTAAGGACTGAAGACCAAATAGCTGATACTTTCACTAAGGCGCTTGATAGACGTCCCTATAAGCATCTAAGGTTGCTCTTGGGGATGATAACTTTTAAGTAGCAAGTCCCGTTCTACTATTCCCTCAATGATTGGCTATGTTTAATAGATTCTAAGTGTTTAAGGACTGTTATGCATTGAATTCATATTTGCAAGGACGCTAGTCTAAAACTTCATGTGTTTGCTACTTTGGAATGCCATTCAAATTTCTCTATTTGTCTTGAAAAGAGTATCCCTGATCACCCAACCCGCATCATAAGCCGAAACGATGGGAACTCTAAGCTTACCCTAGCCGAGAAATCTGCAAAAGCGTCCTATGAGCTTCATATTTTTCTTTTACGGGACGTACTTGCTTTGTTCTCAAATGGTCCGCAAGGTGATCATACAGGGACGGTTGTCATGGTTCTTGGTTTGCTTAAAGAGGTAATTTTTGCTAAGTTTGAGAGGACGCCAGTCGTTTGTAAGGGAGGATGCCAGTTCAGTTTTGAGAAGAAGTTGAAGAGTCAGAAATTTGAAAATTTGAACGTTTGAACAGTGACCGTTATACTTGCTCAAATCTTAAGGGGGAAGTTATGCCACGTGTCGCACAGAAAATCAGTGGTAATTACAGTTTGTGCCACCGCTTCCTCTATATAAGGCAGTAACAGTCGCTATCATTCATTTACTCCTCTCAACAACTTCCCTGCTCTCAAACAGCTCTCACCTCTCTCTAGCTTTCCGACGACTTTCTCTCACTAAAAGCTATCAGAATAATGTCTCAGCTACTAGGGAACATAGCCGGATCTTCTGCCGGCGGTAAGAGAAGGAAGTTGGTGAAGTCCGACACCATAGAGAAACTCAAGCAACTAGTTCTCAATGAATCTCTTGTGGACTTCATCAATAGGAAGCCCAAGACTCTCTACATGCTTGTCAGAGAGCGAATGGACCGAGAGGACGTCAAGCAGGACGCTGTCAAAACAAGGAATTATGAGAAGTTCATAGAACGCTTCGTCATCCATGGCCTTCATAAAAATGACTACAAGGACTTGCCCGGGAGAATGGAGGACGTGCTCTTTTTCTCGCAGTACGGTGGTGAGAATCTTGCTCCCTTACATGATCTCATTCCCGATATGCATAATGCCGTCCTTCCTGATTTTCCCATGTACCCAAAAGACTCCCCCGCCTTCCAAATGCTCAAAAATAGATTGCCAAGTCCTTCTCCCCCACCTCCTCAAATTCCAACCATAACCGCAAAGAAGCTTTTGCCATCCAAACGTCCAGCTCCATCGTCCCCTCTGTCAAAATCTTCCAAACCCTTTTCCTCCTCCAACCCGACAGAGATAGTGGACAAGTTTCCCAAACACTTGTCGGAGGGATGCTCCAAGAAGAAACATGACCCAAGGCCCCTCAAAAAGGCCAAGTCAACTACCGTCCCCTCCTCCACTAAAAGGCCAAGCTCCACAAAAGGCCCGTCCAAACCTTCTAAGAAATCCAACCTTGCTCCCCAACCAGCTCTTAAAATCGTCCAACTTCCTACTCCTCCCCGTTCTCCTAAACCTTCCAAGGCAAATGCCCTCATTCCCTTCCAACCTAATCCTCATTCCTCACCTCTTAATTTTGCCAACTTCCCTTCCGCCCCTACCCACATCTCCCCACCCAAGGACCCTGAGACTCCTAGGTCCCGCCGTCCTTCTTCTGAATCCGGCCAAGAGAACGCTAAGCAACGTCCCGCCCTTGCACATACTTTTCAACGCCGGAAATCCGGTGAGACTCCAAGGGTGATGGTCGAGGAAGTGGCAGAGCCAGAACCCATCCCCTCATCAAATTCCTCCTCGTCAAGCTCTTCTGAGAAGAGTAACCAAGGAACTCCTGCCGGTGAGTCTTCCCCCTTTGTCGATATAACAGGGGACTCCCACGATGAGGCTGAAGGTGTTGAGACTGCTTCTACTACAAAGGAGGCAGAAATTGTTGAAATTGTCGAGGACGCTGGTGAGCACCAGGTCGCTCAAAAGGACGCCGAGCCTACTCTCTTTGATGAGCTCGAGCGTGATGCTGTTGAGATCCCACCCTACAACCAATCCCTTCCCATCCTCAACCCTCATCCCACCACACAAGAAAACCCCTCCCCCACAATCCAAACAGAATCCCAAGTCCCTACGGACGCTGAGCCTGCCACTGAAAAACAAACAGAGGCCCAGGACGCTGTCGAGACGTCCCAAGGCAGAGCTCCTTCTGAAACTGAACAAGCCGCAGCTGGTGGCAACGATGAAACTGCCCAAGACACAGAGGAAGCTGGTGCCCAGGACGGCGAGGATAAAGAACAGGAGGACACTGAGGACTCAGAGAATAGTTCTGATGATGATGATGAAGACTCTGCGTCCCCAAAGCGTTCTAAGAAGAAGAAGAAAGGTGATGATGAGCCAGCCAATATTCTAGGCCCCTTGGTCTATTCTGAAGAATGGCTTGCATCATTCACTGACAAGGACGTCAGGGAATTCCTTGAACTTCTCCGCTTCCAGGGATGGCTAAGTGTTGGACCAGCGCCCGTCGAAATTAATAATGATCAAATTCGGGCGTTCTTCAAGTCTCTTCGCTACAAATCCAAGTCTGGGACGCTGCACTTCAAAATTGATGATCAGCCGACTTTTGTGAATGAACGTCAAGTCCGTTCCTTTATGGGACTTAGTACTCAGAAGCCGCCATCAAATGCTTTAAGCTCCCTTCCTGAGAACGGCTTCGAGATGACAGATGATGAAGAAGTGGCGCTTCTTGAGAGGATTTTCCAAGGAAAGAGACCTTATGGGACGGACAGAGTTGCTCACGTATTGAGCAAAGTTGGCGCTATTGCACATTACATCATCTGTCGCGCCGTCCTTCCTAGGCAAGAGAAGCGTTCTGTAGTTCAAACTCATGACTACATTTTATTGGACGCATTTCTCGACCGCCGCCCCATCAATCTTGCCAGAATTGCTATGCAACATTTGGCTAAGTGTGGGAGGAAGAGACACGCTTTGCCGTACCCAGGTCTGGTTAAGCTCATTCTCCAGTCTCAAAATGCTTATGATGACTCTGCTCCGACTGAGACGTTGGGACTTAACTGGGATCAGAAGAGAGGACTGCTCAAAATCAGGCACAATGAGGAACTACCGTCCGTTAAGAAGCAGTTAGAGGCAGAAGCAGAAGCCAAGAAGAAAGAGCAAGAACGGCTAGCTCTAGAGGCCGAACAAGAACGCCTTGCCTCTTTGAATAAAGAGCCCGCTTCTGCTGAAGAGCCCGCCGCTAACTTTGCCGCCCTTGATCAGCTGTTAATGGCGAACTCTCCTCCTCCACCTCCTCCTCCTATGGACGCCCCTTCCTCAAGCAATGCTTAAGCCCCCATTCCTCCTCCTGAAAACCCACAGTTGTATCCGCCCCAAGAGGTTATGGCCGCAATAATGCACAATCAATGCGTCCTGATACAAACTCTGAAGGAATCTGCAGAACTCAATGCCAAGCTTCTCAAGTTCTTCCAAGAGTCCTCTGACAGACGTCCTGAATGATCGCCGTCCTCACCCTTTGTTTTGCCTTTGCTTCTTTTCTTTTCAAACACTTTGCTCTGGGTTTGTAATAACCATACTCTAATTTTGTTTGAATGGCAATTCAATACTTTGCTTGCATGTGTTTGTTTAAGCGTTCCACTGCTTATAGTTGTGTTTTTGTGCTAACGTCCTTATCACTTGTTATCCTTTTCGATGATGCCAAAAGGGGGAAGTGTAGTTTTGCAGAGATGCGCTATACAATAGTTATCTAGAATAAGCAAGTGTTAAGGGGGAACTATTAAGTGAAAGGTCTAAGGAACGCCATGCTGGAATAAACAAGAGGATGCTTAGAAAGTTTTCTAGGACGCTACTCTCTCCTTAAAATCCAAAAGTTAGAGAATCAAAGAATAAAAACTTGTGCATACTAAATTTCTCTAAGTGTTAGAGGACGCCTCTAAGTTTTCATGCATGATAAGTTCCAATGCCAAAACTATTTTGCTGAAGAGTTTGTCATCATCAAAAAGGGGGAAATTGTTGGGACGCTATCAAGGACGCTTGCGTATTTAGTAGTGTGCCCACACAAACCGTCCCTTAGTTTTGATATGACAAACTCACTTTGATTCTAATAAATTTGTCCAAGTGTTCAGGAACGCCAAAGTGACAAAAGGACAACAAGTGTGTGGAGCGTTCCCTAGGCTTAGGGACGCCAGCTAACAGGAAGTAAGGACCAGCAAGAGACTACTTCAGCAAGGACGGAGTCCTAAGCAAGTAGGAACGCAAGAAGAGCGTCCTTACTCACTAGCCGACAGGATGACATCACTCGACAACATTTGATCATCCAAGGACACGTGGAGACCGATCCTATAGCAGAGTCCAACACTACTTGGCGGACGATCTTGTAGCAGAGCTCATCAACACGTGGCGGCAGATCCTGTAGCGGAGTCCATCACACACAGCTGGATACAGGGTGCTTCCTCATCACCGCCCTACTACGTGGAGGAAGATCCTGTAGCCACGAAGGGCATGATCGTCAGAAGAGAAAGACGCCCTTCCCCAAGTCCTATAAATAGCCCAAGGCATTTATTGTGACGTTAACGCTTTCAGAGAATATTCAGAGTAAATCAGAGGAAAGCGACTCACTCAAGAACACGAAGAACTAGCTCAAGAACTCTCAAGAACAGTGCTAGGCTTGTGCTAGATCGAGTGAGAATTGTAACCCAAAATCACAACTTGTTTGTACTCAGATAAACCCAAAAAGAAAGAGAGAGTCCTACGAAGTACTGTAGGACGTAGGGATAGAAGTCCTTTAGAAGATTAAACTCGCTTAAGTTGTAGGCTTAGAGGAGTCCTTTACTAGTGGACTTAGGAAGAACGCTAAGTACCAGAGAACTGTAAAGACTCGCCAGTACAACTGTAAGGACGTTTAATATAAAGGAAAAAGCTATTCAAAAATCCTCCAAGGAGGTAGAGGTTTACACTCAAGGACTACTTGGTCTTGAGTGGTTCCTCTATAATTCACTGCGTTCATTATTTCACCTGTTTAGTTTCAATTTCCGCTGCACAACTAAAGGACGCCCTTACACCTCGTAAGGACGCCTGACCAAGGACGCCTTTACATAAGTAAAGGATGCCTCTCAGTTATACTAACGATCCAACAATGATTATTCGGGTAAAGATGAAAGTTAAAACCCTTAGACAACAAGTTGGATTGCATGTTAACATCTTCATGAAAGTTGAGATCTTAATGTGTTCATTTGTGGAGAAAGTCACCCATGAGATTATAGGTCGAGTTGATCTTTGATTATTTTTTGATTGCATGATTATGTTGTGGTGAAACCTTGTCCTTAGACATTTCCCCGTATTTTTACAAAGTCTATTTTCGTACCCAGATAGGTCGGTCCCTACCTCATTTAGGTCGGCTGCGACCTCTTCCTGAAAGTGTGTTTAGTTAGATTTCGTGTCCAGTTGAAGGTCGCCTGTGAACCCCTAAGGTCGGGTGTGACCCATCTCTGAAACGTGTGATTTGCGTTAGTTTGCTTTGTTTTTGCTTTGTTTTCGTAGTTTGATTGCTAGACTATAGTTTCTTCTATCTCCCGTGGAACGATCCTGACTTCGCTATACTCGGCGGTGTCTAGACAAATTTATTTGTTCAAGAATAAAACCCTTTTAACATCAGCTTGGTTCGAGCATGTAACTCCCTAATAAACTCCATATGTTTTCCTGCATCAAAGTTCTCATTTTCCCTCATTGGCAATGGGGTAAGATCTAGTGGGGTTAGAGGGTTAGCACCATAAACACATTCAAATGAAGTCAATTTAGTAGAAGAATGGACAATCCTATTATATGAAAACTCCACGTGACGTAATGCCTCTTCCCACAGCTTCAAATTCTTCCTAATGATAGCCCTAAGAATCATAGCTAATGTCCTATTGGTCACCTCGGTGTGCCCATCAGTTTGAAGGTGACTAGAGGTAGAAAACAACAACATAGTCCCTAGCTTGTTCCATAAGGTTCTCCAAAGATGGCTAAGGAACTTAGTGTCTCTATCACTAACTATGGTCTTAGGAACCCCACGCAATCTGACTATCTCCCTAAAGAATAATCCAACCACATTAGTAGCATCATCGGTCTTATGACATGCTACAAAATGCGCCATCTTGCTAAACCTATCCTCTACCACCATGATTGAATCCCTCCCCTTCTTAGTCCTAGGTAACCCAACTATAAAGTCCATAGAAAGGTCCTCCCAAGGGGCTGTAGGCGTGGGCAATGACGTGTAAAGTCCATGTGGCATAAGTCTAGATTTAGCTCTAAGACAATCAATGCATCTCTTAACAACATTCTCAACATCCCTAAGGATATGTGGCCAATAGAAATGAGTCCTAAGAGTATGATAAGTTTTGTCCCTAACAAAATGTCCCATTAGGCCGCCCTTATGGGCTTCCTCAACAAGCAACAAACGCAATGAACAACGAGGTATACACACTTTATCAACTCTAAAAAGGAAACCATCATAGATATAGTATTTTTCATCACAACCCTTTTCACGACAGCCCTTAAACGCATCACCAAAGTCAAGGTCAGTTTCATATAACTCACGAATATAAGTGAATCCTAATACTCTAAAGTCCAATAAAACAAGTAAGGTGTGGCGTCTAGACAAAGCATCAGCTATAATGTTATCTTTTCCTCTTCTAAACTTAATCACATAAGGGAATGTTTCAATAAACTCCATCCATCTACCATGCCTCCTTTCCATCTTATCTTGGCTTTTAAAGTGTTTCAAGGATTCATGGTCAGTTTTAAGCACAAATTCCCTAGGCCAAAGATCATGTTGCCATGTTTTAAGCACTCGATACAAAGCATACAACTCTTTATCATAAGTCGAGTAGTTTGAACATTCACCTTTTAATTTTTCATAAAAGAAGGCATTGGGGGCATGAGCATGCCCCCAATGCTGACTCCACTTGCATCGCACTCCACCTCAAAAGGACGTGTGAAATCCGGCAACAATAACAAAGGAGCTTGCGTCAACTTGAGCTTCAACGTGTTAAAGGCTCTCTCCTGGGCACGTTCCCACCTAAACTCACTCCTCTTCTTGGTGACCTTCGTCAATGGGGCTGCAATTGTACTAAAGTCCTTGACGAACCTCCTATAGAAACTCGCCAGCCCGTGGGGGTAAGTCAGCTGGTATCTTATTGGGGAATACATCCTTGTACTCCTCAATGAGCCCCAACATGCATGGGGGTAGTGACGCTTTGAGCTCTTCACTTAACAAGCTCAACTCCTTGCACAAGAGCATAAACGTTGTTTCCCCATCTAAAAACTCGTCTTCTAGCTCCCTCTTGGAAGCTAAAAGAGTGGAGGGGGTGTAGGGCCGAGAGGTTGGCTCGTCTTACCCCGAGCATTCCCCTTCTTCCCATTCTCCCCCTCAAGGTCAGAACATACCTTCATACCTTGATGCTTCCGGTGATCCCACTCCTCCAAAACCTGGTAAGCGTCATTGGCTTAAGGACTATGGTATGGCCGTTGTGTGTAAAGGTGTTTCAGTTGGTGAATCCATCATGCGCAACCTTCCTATCGTATTGGCATGGACGTCCTAATAATATATGATAAGCCTGCATAAGTACTACATCACAAAGAACATCATCCTCATAATGTCCTAGCTTAATAGGAACCTTTACTTGTTTATGTACTTTCAATTCACCACAATCATTGATCCAATATAACTTATAGGGTCTAGGGTGATGAGTCATACATAATTGCAGTTTATTATATTAACCATTTCTAAGCTAGCAATATTGCAACAACTACCGCTATCTATCATCATGTTACAAACTTTCCCTTTGATCAAGCATCTAGTATGAAACAAGTTTTCTCTTTGATTATCATCACATGCTTGTGGTTTAATACGCAAAGTTCTTCTAGCAATTAGAGATTCACCAGAGTCATACTTGATCTCATCATCAACATTATCGTCTTCATGCAAATCATCATTAGGTTCATCATGTTCATGCTCACTTTCAGATTCATATTCACCCAAATGATTGATTAAAAGAGTTTTCTTATTAGGGCAATCCCTTGCTATATGTCCTTTACCTTGGCACTTGAAACACACAATGTCCTTAGTTCTATTAGAAGAGTTCGAGTTAGGATTACTCCCCCTTTGAGCTGTTGAAACTCCACTAGAGTTGCTCTTGATGTATGGTGTAGGCGTGGAGCTTGTAGGATGTTTGGCTCGACCAGCTTGGTCACTTGGACCGCCGGTTGCATGGCTCCTCTCCTTATGGTGAGTGACCTCCTTCCCATAGGAACCTCCTTGCTTGCCACGACTTCCCTTCCATGAATGGGGTTGGTTGCTCGTGCTCTTCCATCCTTGGTACCTAAGCTTATTTTTCCTTTCTATCTTCATAGCTAAATGCAAGAGTTCAGTCATTATAGAATAAGGAAAAAGATCAACTTCATTAGATAATGAGGGATTTAGAATACGAAGAAGCCTGGCCATTGTGGTTTCATCATCCTCAACCACATTAGCCCTCACCATCGCCACTTGCATGGCGTTGTAGGCCTCCTTGGCGCTCATAGAGCCTTGCTTAAAGCTCTCCAGCCGCTGCCTTATCTCTCGGGCGTAATGTTATGGTATAAAACGTCCTCTCATCAACACCTTCATTTGATCCCAACTCGCTATGGGTGCATCCAAGTTGCACCTCCTTTTTTTCACCAAGTTATCCCACCATATTAGTGCATAACCGAAGAATTCAAGGACCGCGAGTTGTAGCTTTTTGGACTCGGCGAAATTGTGGCAGTTCCACACTTCTTCGATCTTTGTCTCCCACTCCAAGTAAGTGTTCGGGTCACACTTGCCTTCAAAGGCGGGGATCTTCACCTTGACCTTGCCAACTCCATCTTGCTCCTGCTCCCTTGGCCTTCTAGGACACCTATCTCTACCATCTCGGCGTTCCCTCTCTTGCCTCCTTGAATAGTGCTCCCAGTCATCGTCCTCGGCATCATAGTCATCAAAGGACGTCTCCATGTCACTAGGTGCACTACCTTGCCCTTGAAATCCTTGATAAACATTAGTGGGAGGGAACCCATCCCGAAGGGGAATGGGCTGGGCAACATTAGGGACTCTTCGAGCAAAATTGCCCATAGAGTTATGTAAATGAGAAGAGTTACTCTGGTCTTGAAAACCATGGTGTTGAGATGTGGACACCAAAAGGGGATCAACTTGGGGCTGCTTGCCCGTGTTGATCATGCGTTTCTCGAGGCTAACGTCCGTACCGTGTTGGTGTGCCGCTGGAACGACACCCGGTGCTACGCTTGGCACGGTGCCTTGTGTAGGCAACGCCAACGCCCTGGTCTCCAATGCCACCATCCTAGAGTTAAGGCGAGAGATGTTCTGGTTGAGTGAGTTAAACACGTTAAACACCTTGAGATGGATAGGCTCCGGACTTCTGGTGTGACATGGGATTCCTTCAATCTCGCTGGACATGATTTTGCAACACGCAACAGAAGACACTTCAATGCATACTTGTTAAGTTAGTTTAATCCAAATCAACCTCACAACTCACTCTCACTCTTGGTGTGCGATCGAGCTCGTTGTTTCAATCTGCTTGGAATGATCAACAACTCAATGAGGTTGGGGAAGAATCGTCCAAGAAAATAAGACTCAAATGTGTTCATGAATGGAGAAAATAGAGAAAGAGATCAACCTCGATTAAGCCTTTTTCACCTCGATTTCCGTAACCAAGTATGAACTTGGATCAGTAGGCAACAAAACACGAGAAAATGAGGTTGGGGAAGAATCGTCCAAGAAAAGAAGACTCAAATGTGTTTAAGAATGGAGATAATAGAGAAAGAAATCAGCCTCGATTAAGCCTTTCTCACCTCGATTTCCGTAACCAAGTATGAACTTGGAGTGGTTTGTTTGGGTGAGGGTAGGGCTCAAAAATGGAAGGCTTGAAATCAACTCCAATGGTGGCGTCCAAGTCAAGAGATGAAGAAGAGAAGAGAGAAGATGATATGCTTGCACAGATTTAATTACAACTATGCAATGAAATGACATGCAACACTAATACACTATATTATGATATAAATGAAATAAAAGAGAAATATCAATCTGATTTTATTTTTTTTATTTTTTATCAGAAATAATCAGAATAATACAAATAATTTCGAAAGTAGAATATTAACCTAAGATGCGAATATAATCTGCAAAATGATATAGAAAGGTGGCGGTTGAGTTTGAAATGGTGCTGGACGAAATCCCTTGTTGTGTGGAGAGCAAATAGGCTGTAGAAGCTTTTGAATTCAAAAATGGGTTGAATGGTTCTCCCTTAAGAATAGGAGGTTGGCGTGGATTTGGTGGCTGGTGATATGAAAAAGATTTGGTCAACCTTAAATGTAGTAATGGACTTAGGAGCTTGAATTTGAATTTAATTAAATTAGATTATACATCTAATTTAACTAAAATTCGTGGCTGACTTAAAACAAAGGTGGTGGACAAATTTTGTGAAGGTGGTGGGCGTTGGTGGCTGAGGGTGGTGGTTTCTCTTGGGATAAGAATGTGTTTGGCTAGGCAAAAACAAACCACTACACAAGAACAAACCGATTAGTACTTTCAAGTTCAATTCAAAGAGATTAGATTAATCGAACCTGATCTCCGGAGGACTCTTTTTGGTGTTTTTGCAGACTCTTTCTGGTGGAAACAAAGAGAACGTGGTAAACCTGGCTCTGATACCAATTTGATACGGGATGAGCCATTTGGATGCCCGATCTTCGACGTTCACAACTCAAAAGGAAACACAAATGGAACAATGGTCAGAAACGAATGGAAATGAGACTCGAAAATGAAAACCACGACTCAATAAAATGGAAACGACGCAACAATGGGAAAACAAATAGAACGATGACTCAAAGAAGGAAAACCAACGCGAAAACAAGAAGGATAACCCTCCGAGACAACTATTAAACCCTTGGTGTATATTTCAACCAAGATCCTAATAGAATGGACGAAGAACCAACCTTATACAATCCTACACAACAAGGAACGAGACCTTGAAGCACAAGAAGGGGGCTCGTGATCGTTGCAAGGCACCAATCTTCAACGAGTATTGACACAATTCAAACAAACCAAGCTGCAATACACACTCAATGAAGCCCAGCTTCGAACTCTCTCTTTTCAAAGGGAGAAAATGATTTCTATTTCCAAAGTTGTCTAAGTATCGCAATCTGAAAAAACCATACTTATATGTTCCAAATTCTGAAATAAAGACAATAAATAAAAGTCTAATTAAACTAGGATAAGTAGGCTCAAATATAAAGTAATCGGCCCAAAAGAGGTTAGCACACCCGAGTGCCTAAAACAGGCACACTTGTGCCAAAACGAGGCACTTTCGCGCGCTGGCACGCGGCCCCGGCCCGTGGCCTATGCGACGCCACTTCCCTTGCTTGTGTCGTTGCCTTGGCACTCTCCATGGACAACGCCAACACTTGCTAGGCAAACAGCCTTGGCTTGTGGCTCTTTGTTCTCTCTCATCTCCTTAGCACAAATATAACACACAAAAGCATGCATTCCACTTTGTCGCTTCTTAGCTCGGGATCTAGTGATTAGCCCATCAAAGAGTGTAGGGGCACTTGGAGGTGGCTGACTAGATGATCCTTCATCACTTAGAGACTCATTCTCACATGAACATCCCGTTTATCTAAAAAATACTTTTATCTTAGAAACTATTTGTCCACTTCATCAAAAATAAGTAAGTAAATATTATTTAATACTTAAATATATCACAAATTCCCTTTTCATATCAAGTTATGTAAGAAAATATTTCTAAAATTTCATTATGATAATAATGAAACATTGAGATCTTGTTTTATTAATAAGTGATGTTTATATGTTAAAAGTTTGTAGAAAATATTATTTTATCTTATTTAATAAATTCATTGTATTTTATCATTCACATAATAAATCATATTTTCCTTCACAATATATAAATACTGTTTATATTAAATTATATTTGTTTTCTTTAATAAAATATTTGAAGGCATTAAAATCATATAGTGTTAATTTTATACTATATAAATCGACCTGTCAAACGGATCAATTCATTGGAATTCGGGTTCAGACTTTTCGAGTTTGAATTAAGTGCGGATTCGACTTTTCGGGTCAAGCCCGAGTCAGGTCATAACAGGTTATCGTGCGGGTTCGGGTTGGTCAACGGGTCAAAAATGTTAAATATTTTAATAAAATAATATTTTGATAAAATAATAATATCTAATAAAAAATTATTTTTATAGTCTTTTATAATATAATAAATCATAATTTTACAATTGCATAATAAATCGTGTCGATGGGTCATATTGGGGTTTCTACCCAATAACATTTGAGTTAATTGGGTTTGGTTTTTGTAGGTTTCGGATTCACTTTTATGAGTTTCAACCCATTAATTTTCGGGTGGTATCGGACGATTTTTTTCAGGTCAGATTTTGTATCATGATATATTGAAATTGTATTATAATTTATTATCAATATCCTACTTGTGAACCTAGTCTTTTGCATGACACTAAAGTACACTAGTTCAATTATGTATTCTAAAAATTTAACCAAAGTATAATAATCAAGTATCCTAAACAAAATTAGTTCAACTATTAGGTGATCACGTTCTTCTTGCCAATTATAAAGAACACATGTGGCCTCATCTCTCTCGTATGGTCATGGGTCATTATCTTCCAAACTAATAACATTTAGTGTCATCTAAGATTCCCATATCGAGCTCTTCAATATTCATTTTACAATACAGGTGAGGTCAATGATCATGACAATAACAACAATTGCCCATAGTTTATATACATACTAGGTGGAAAGCCCGTGCGTACCGCACGGGGTTATCAGGTTTGAGCACGGAAAAATAGGTAATAATAATTTGTATCATGTGTTTGTAGTATGAATATTGTATATTGTTACTACTTTATAGTTCGGTTGTTGTAAATTTTATAATAATCAGAAATATTCATACTACCATCCCGACACTCCAACTTGAGTGCTAGAGAATTAACCAAGATACACATAACATAATTTTAAACTCAGTTGGTCCATAAGCCAAGGGAAAGCAATTTTACCCACATAAAGGCCTATAGTAGTCTGTATTAAATCTCAATTAGATACCCTTTCCCTAATATATACGAATGAAACTTAATGTAGAAAAGAAACGCATTTATTAGAATGGTATTTAGCCTTACACCACACAGTCACGAAAACAAAACTAAATAATCTGCATGTTTATAAACTAAAAGGCTTAAGGTGCAACATGGTATAACTCAAAAAGAGTGTCATTTGTTTACACATGTATGCGAAAATATCACTATGCGCGGCACGGGCCAGCTTATTTACACCAAACCTTTTACAACAACCGAACTTGCTTTCTCCAGTGAATGACATATACTACTGTCATGAGATGCCAGGAATTCTTTGCTTGTACTTTAGTCTTCCCTGTTAAACATCATCGGGAGGAAATCAAAGTTTTCCCCTTCAATGACATCAAAAGTTGATGTAAAAGGATAAATAACAGTTAATTTAAATGTATCAATAATTTTGTTGTTGTCAGTTAAAATAACTTGAGTTCTTGACAGTAGTAGCTAAACCTGCATACGCAAAAGTTTTACACTCAATGTTGTGACTCCTGAGAAATTAGATCCCACTTTCCGCTTGCAAAATAATAGCCTTGTGGGTTGCACCATTTGTAGAGACAGTTCAGTCAACAGGGGGAAAAATTGAGCTGGATCTTGAAATAAAAGGAGCAAGACAACAAAATCACTTGCATGAATTAATGGCAATGTGTTAGGTCATAAGAAAGTCCATATTAATACTTTAAGAGTACAAAATCTAGAAAAGAACATCTTACAGGAAACAAAAAGAAGAAAAAACAATCAATCAGCAGGTAATTTTAAGCTGGTTGGAAGGCCTAATGATAACACTCACCGGTTCTGATCTATTCCATTCACAAAACAATCAATCAGCATTCAAGTGAGGATCATCCTGAACAACACATACAAATCCAACTGGAAACATAACATCAAAAGCCATGTCAGAAAAGTAAAAGAATGGAATCTTAAATATCTGAATACCAGATGCAATTAAAATGGATTTTTCCAGGCAAAGAGAAACGAAGAAATACCCAGTTTGATCCTTCCAGTTGCTGTGTAGCCTGCAATTCCTGATGTAAGTGCATATATGACAACCAGAGCGGTAAACAAAGCTCCTCTGTTATATGGATAAAATACTCCCACCAGTACAATCTAGAAGATGAAGATCGTTCTGACAGGCACCAAAAAATGCAATTTCAGATTAACATTGAAATTATAAAGGTATAAATAGAGTACATTAAAAGAGGGAGGGTACTCACAGAGTGAAGAGCTTGGAACCAGATCTAAGAGCTATTGTTAGCAAAGATTTATGCTTGGGATACCTGTTTACATCTCCATGGATGTATGTCCATCCTGTTTCTTCTTGATCCTCAGCTGCCTCCTCGTCATGTGCATACCTATAGATTAGACAGAGTAAAGCATCAATATATAAGGAAAGAAAAGGAAAGAGAACTAAGATATTGTATGGAAGTGGCACCAACATTGTAATCCTGCAGGTTACACAACAAATTAGAATCAATTTGAGTAGAATGAAACTACGTTGTTTGAGTTGCAGTAGATAAAAATTACCTTTGCCAAACATAATCAGAAGGAAGCTTAACCAATGTGTGATAAGAATGGTGAAGGCTAAGATCAAACTTCTTAGTAATCACCACTCCTTCCATTTGCGCCTTCACTTACCAACTTCCGTAGTCGGCGACATGCCTTTTCCGGCGAGAATTGATCGGCAGCCATTCCGCTACCCTCTCTGTTCCTTCCTCCTTGTCTCTGAACATCAAAATGGAAGCTTCACGTTGTGTGGTAATTTTGAAATTGAGAAATTCTCCAAACTCTGTTCTTCACTGCTTTAAACTAATTGCAGAAATTCCGTTTGGGGAGACAAACATGCAAGGAAGGAAATGAAAGCTCAAAAGATGGTAATAATTGATTTTGTCTTTATTGCAGAAGACATACAAAGAAGAGAAGATGATCAAATCTGGGCCGGTTTCCACCAGAGATGACATAGCTTCCATGAACTGGAGAATAAGCAAATTAGTTGTTTGAATTCCCTTACCTGTGAAGTTGTTTCAAATTGTTCAGAATCCAGCCCGGATGACCGTGACGTTGGGTGACGTCAGCCACCGTCTTCAACAATACGCTGCTGAAGAAATTCCCGAGGCCGAGCGTGGTGGTGGAATACGAAGTCCCGAGGGGTTTCATCTCCCATGAGCTCGAATTGAGGCAGAAGAATGAAGATCGTGAGCGGAACCTGGCCGACGATCTCAACAGTTTCGTTTTCCCTGGCGATTCGGAGCCTATATCCCCAATCGCCTCCCCAGACCTCTCCGACGCCAGATCCACCATCAAATCCCTGGTTTCCAACCCTATATCCCCAATCTCCCTCCAATTCCACAACTCCCTCCCCCAATCCTACTCCACCATCTCCCCTACCTACACCAAATCAGTCTCTCTTTTCACCCTCCATCAAATCCCTGGATTACTAAGCCGTTTGAGAGGGGAAGAAGAAGGAGGAGGAGGAGCGAGAGATGAGCGGAAATGAATGAGAACGTAATTAAGCGGAAGAAAATCGGGAGAAGAGGAGCAATCGGCTTAAGAACGTAATTACGCAGGGAGATAGAGGGGTTTAAACGCTTCAAATCCGATTCCTCCCAAACACCATTGATACAAATGGCATTAAAGAGAAGTGGGTGTAGGCAGTAATGGAGGGACGCGAGGCCAAACGATTCAATGGGAGCACAATAAAGAGAGCACGGTAAAAACAGTATTTCCTAGTAAGAAATCAAACAAATCGCATGAAAATGATAGGATTATGATAAAATGATGAGCATTGATTGCGGATAAAAATCGTAGTTTATAGTATTATAGATAGATGGTTAATGATATATGGATGATATGAAGAGAAGAAATTAATATAATTTCCTCAGCGAAGTTGCATAAAATCGATAAAAAAATTCAACAGTCAACTACTCACCCGATCGGGCGTCCATAACACTCCAAAAAATCGATAACAATGAATAAATAAGATAAGAATTATTTGGCACCAAATTCCACTTTAAGTGGAAGGGGGGCTTCCCTTTATCGGGAATTTTTTAAAAGAGGTATGCTATTGTAAGTCATCTTTTAAGTTTCCTTTAATTGAATGAAATCACTAATGTATTTTAAACATTTGTTTTTTCAATTAAGTGTACTAACTACTAAGACACATGCATCGTAAGAATACTAAATTGAGAAACCAAACCCTGAAGAAAAAATATTACACTTATCGAAAATTAATTACTAAAATCCTAAATGAATTTGAAGTATTTATCACATCTTTCTAAAATTAGCCTCGTGTATATATAGAGGTAGGTTCTATAGTGAACAATGTTTTATAGAGAACAAATCTCATCCATTGGATGAGATTTGTAATGCATGGTGAGATTAGCTATGACAATATCCAAAAAAAGAAAATAGCAAAAAATCAAAAATAGGAGAGATTTTTCTCCCATCATCTACCAATTGTAACTACCATAATTATAATTCTATAAAATCAAAAATTAGGCTCCATTGCAGATCCAGAGAGACGCTCCATTGCAGATCCAGAGAGACGCTCCATTGTAGCCTCTTGAAAATCGTTGGCTCCCATTGCAGCCTCCACCACTTCGCCGCCATACCGTCGCCGCTCAACCTCTCGCCCTAGCGCCTCCCCTCTCCAGGGAGTTTTCCGGCGACCACCCGTCGCCACTTGCCCTGCACCCCGCCCGACCGGATCCCCCCTCCAGATCTGGGGTTTTGCCCGTCCCCCGGATTCCGCCCTAGATCTGGTGCCCGACGTTGGTCGCTTCCCGATTCTACCTGTCGCCGGTGCTCGTCCGTAGGTTCGGGTCCCCTCCCGCCGGCCTCTCGTAGCCCTTAGTCGAACCGCGTCGGAGTTTCGCCCCCCATTACCGTCCGTCGAGCTTCGTTCGGGTCCCCTTTCTCTATCGGAGTTTTACCCCCCAAGATGTATATATGTACAGTAATATTGTATATGCCAACATGAGGAATGTATATACGAAATTTGTTTTTGCTGGATTGTTTCTGTAACCTATTTCTACGGATCAAGATGTATATATGTACAATAATATTGTATATGCCAACATGAGGAATGTATATACGAAATTTGTTTTTGTTGGATTGTTTATGTGACCTATTTCTACGGATCAAGATGTATATATGTACAATAATATTGTATATGCCAACATGAGGAATGTATATATGAAATTTGTTTTTGTTGGATTGTTTATGTGACCTATTTCTACGGATCAAGATGTATATATGTACAGTAATGTTGTATATGCCAACATGAGGAATGTATATACGAAATTTGTTTTTGTTGGATTGTTTTGTGACCTATTTCTACGGATCAAGATGTATATATGTACAGTAATATTGTATATGACAACCTGAGGAATGTATATACGAAATTTGTTGTGGATGGATTGTATTCATATGTTTAATCGTACAACCAATTCTGCCGGAATACTGTAATATAGTGTATATAATGATCCCAGGATGTATATACAAGACTATAACATGTATATATAGTTAATAATTCATACAAGACGTGTGGATATCCAATATATAATTAACACTTGCTATAATTACGAGATTGAGTTGAAATTTGAAAATTAATTAACATTTGCTATAATTAAGGGATTCTTTTTTGTGATTTTTCTATAAATCCGAAAATTAATTAACAGTTGCTATAATTAAGGGATAAGGTTCAAATTTGAATTTGGGTCAAATTTTGATATGTAATCTGGACCATCCATTCGAATAGCATCTAAAGGCCTACAATTGTTCACTTGTTCACTCATATTTAATTGTTCACTATTGAACTTTAATCTATATATATATATTATTGAACTTTAATCTATATATATATATATATAGGTTTTGGTTCAAGTGAGTACTACTCTTATGGTATGGACTACTCCTTATGGTAAGGAGTAATCTCATCCATTAGATTTACCTCCTTATTATGTAATGGGCGGTCTAGATTTTTTTAAAAAAAAAAATCAGGAAAATGTTTTTTTTTATGAAAACGATATTATTTTCTTTTCTAAAAAATATCGTTAAAACATTTAAGTACGACAGTTCAATTTTATACACTAACGAGTTCAAATTAATATACTATACTGTTCAATTTATAAATACTACGAGTTCAATTTTCAATATTATATGGGTTCAATTTTTTTTAACTATTAGTTCAACTTTCTGTTTTATGAGTTCAACTTTTATATCTTTTGAGTTCATTTTCTATATAATTCGATTTTCACAAAAATAAAATTATTTTAGTTTAATATCTTATTAATTCAAAAACATTTTTTCCTACAAAATAACAACAGTAATACATAAATAAAAACTAAAAATTTAAAAATATACAAAGATAAAAAAATATCTTTCTTCACAAAAACAATGATTATAACCTTGAAATGTGGTAGTTCAATTTTTACAACCAAAGTGTTCAATTGATTATGTTAAAAGTTCAATTATGTGTACTAGAAGTTCGATTTTGTAATTTGTGTAGGTTCAATTTTTTGTACAATAAGTTCAATTTTTCTTAGTGTTAGTTTAAATTTTAGTACTGTAAATTCAATTTTTATATTATTCAATTTTTCCGAAAATGAAAATAAATCAAAAAGAATTTAAAAAAAAAAGAATTTTTTTATGTTTTGAAAAATAAAAATAATATGGATCATAAGGAGGTAAATCCAATGAATGAGGTTACTTCTTACCGTAAGGGGTTGTCCTTATCATAAGAGTAGTCCTCACCGGAACCTCTCTCTCTCTCTCTCTCTCTCTCTCTCTCTCTCTCTCTCTCTCTCTCTCTCTCTCTCTCTCTCTCTCTCTCTCTCTCTCTCTCTCTCTCTCTCTCTCCATATGTATATATATATATATGTATATACGTATGTAATGTGTGTCTTGTTATTTATAAATATCGTATACCATGCAATCGTTGAATGCATCACATCGAGCCTCGTCCAATACAGCACATTGTCTTGTATCACTGCCATATTTGCTTGCATTGTCTTGCATGACTTCAAGTATTATCATAGTCTTTAGACCAAACAATCTTACTATCTTCACTTGAACCCCATGCTACTACCCGTTGTTTACCTATGATGAGTGATTGCATACACGATCCCAAAACCCTCATGACCGCTTCTGAGGCTCCACAAAAGTGGCATCCCATCCCAATTAACATATACCTTCATGTAATGTAGGACATACACTAGCATGCCACCTTGAAATACTAATTTAGTGCTCTTATTAATATGATACTTGGTTTCAATGCCCTGAGACAGTAATACTATATATATTATCGACAATGTTGATACTTTCAACTAGTGGAGAAATATGTCACTGACACGTCTTATGCTCAACATTACCCATTTAAAATCTCCGAGTATGGGTCAATTGGATGTCAAGATCACATTTTTACATGAAAACATTCTAGGCTTATGTATATCTACCTTTGGGTTTCAACAATTTGAATTACCTTGAACATGTCTTCTTATTAGATATGATCTAAAAGAAGCATCACGAAGTTATTAGAAGTTTGCTACTTGTTATAAATTGGATCCCATGTTAGCCAAAGTGAGTGTTCCTTGTTTGTTTACAAGTTTGAGTGTGACCTGCTTACTTCTTGCTTTACATTGATGATTTCCTTCTTACGACATCCATTATGGCTCTCTAACACCAAGTGATTTCTCCTTTTAGCATTGGGTTTGGCATGAGACTTGTGGAATCTTTGTTACCTTTAGGGGTTTTTGCCACAAGAACAAGTCTAGTATGTTTATATCCTAAAATATGTAATATCCTTAGTACTTACCAGAAGATTAGAAAGTTAATCGTCAGATTATGTGGTTAATAGTGAGTTAATGAGGAGATTGCTTTTACCGTTGTTAAACTCATCTTTATATATACATATAAGATGTCATTAAGAGTTATAAGAAATAATCTTTGCATATTATAAATTTAAGATAGTTTAAAAATAGAATAAAGTCTGAGAAATTTTCATTGCGTTAGCCATCACGACTGATATCTGCGAACGCTAGACACCCGCGATCGCGACTCTACAACTCACCACTTATGTCGATGGGACTTTGGCATGGAACCATGGGGACTCCCATTGTAACGCCCCATCTTTCTGACAAGGCGTTACTCGGTCGTAGACCTCACGAGGCACTACCAAGCTAGTTTGACAACTGAAGAACTGGATCTTGCAACGCGGGCACGGCGAGAAAACAGGAAAACATCCAACTCGTACAATAAAAGAAATAGAATTTATAGTTTACAACTCAAGACGTCATGAACTTAACCCCAAGAACAAACCAAAACAGCTTCTAACAACAACTCGGCTAACAAAAACACCAACCCAACAACCCCTCCAATTCATGCTCTCTTAACAACACCAGAAACAAACAGTGACAACTAGCTAAAGAACAACCTCAAAATCCAACTATTGTGACACGCTACTGCACTGCACCGCCACTTCGCCGAGGCTCGACCACAACCTGCTCACCTGAACGGAGAAAAATAGTGTCCCCGAAGGGTCAGCTGCAACCCTAACAAGCTAGACTAAGCACAGTAATCACAGGACGTTTTAAAAACAATTTTGCTTCTAAGATCAGCAACAAAAGTCCACAATCACACGCATAACTCTAATTCCAGTCCTAGGTTCAGTCAGTCACACACATACAATTCACTAGCATAATCACAATTACAAGTCCTTTCACGCACACATTCACAGAGTCACATATTCACACATGCGTACCATACTTCCATATACCTTCATTGATCCACACACTTGCATACCTACACCATCCTGCTTTCACAAATCCGACCATCTCCACACAACGACATACACTTCTTCACATGCACGCCCATACTCACACAAACATATACCTCCACTCACTGTCCTAGTGAGGGCGGAGCTTACAACTTTCGTTGCGCTCCTAACCGGCAATGCAACCCTTCTCCACCATTGCACCCCGATTGGACATACAACCCTTCTCCACCATTGCACGTCCCCAGTCGATGCAACCCTTCATCTCCATTGCACCCGGGATTTCCTTTACATATTAATCTTAGCTTCCCTGAAGCCTCAGTCACACTGAAGTACACTCAACCACGTTTTCAACCATGAAACATAGAGAAACAATGTTGCACACAATATCACACCATAGCAGAAATCATTTATAAAAATAATCGATCGGGACTAGTTCCCAAAACCAATCCTACAATCACAGCACACAGCCTAACGAGCTAGAATAGAACTGAGCAAGTCGAAAATCGACTTACCTGAAAGACGAACGGATTTTCTCTATGAACGGGGAATGACAACGACCCAGCAAAATCCAATTCCCGACTCGAACTAATTAAGCATCTCGACCCCAACCGAGCAACCCATAGACTATCACTGAATCTCCCTAATTCCGAGTATCCAAGGAGGTCCCACCCATTTCACACTAGAACACTACCTATGCCACCACACTTCTCTGATCACACGTCCCACACCAAACAAATTAGGAGAACCCTCCCTCAATTGATCACTTTGGGTGGAAGGCCCCACTATACCTCTTCCTTCTCTGCAACTCCACACCACCCACAATCTTAATTAATTCCCTAATTTTCTTTCATTCCATCTTTTTCTTCGTTACTTTCTGATTTTCTTCTTTGACTTTTCTTTCCTTTTCTTTTCCACTCTTCTTCTACCTCTGTTTCTTTCTTCCCTAAACTCAGTGTAAAAATCAATCAAAAGCTCCCTTAATAACCCCTCCTCCACAGTGTCAAACGTACATTTGAACAAAGCTTCCTCTTTCCATCACCTACACCATTCTTGCCATATCTGAGACTTCTCCGGATTCCCGACGACAAGCCGACCCGACCACCGCTCTCCCTATCTCACCTACCCGATCCAATCCCAGATCTGCGACTTCTCGGCCCCTATTCGCCGGTGATGCTTGACGGCAACCCAACACCGCCGGAGACTCTACTCGCGCTCGCTCCAACCCGCTTCCAACCGCATGAACCACCACCAAGACTCCTCTGCTCCCGATCTGAATTCCACACCGGCGACCAGACTCAACCTCGCTCGACCCACCGGCCTCCTCGGCCGCCCTACCGTCGCGCACTTCTTCAACCCGACGAGGAGAACCAACCCAGTCCGTCCGACCCCAACCTTCCCGATCTCGACCGCCAAACTCACAGGGTCGCTCCGACCCATCCCGACTTGCCCTCGATAAACTCCCGACTCCGACTCACACCCACTCGACTTGGCCAGAACCCGCCTTTGCCTGAGACCCGACCGGAACAAAACAGAACAACCAACTTGAACGGGCTTACCGACGACCACCGAAACGAAAGAAGACAGTTCAAACTCCGGCGGGGCTCCTTTGCGGCTCCGGATGAAGATGACGATCGATCCCCCAAGAAAGCTGCTCCTATTTGATAATTTCCCAAAAACTTACATTTGAAGACCAAGTCGGCAAACAAAGTCGGCATCAAATTCCATTCTCAATCCCAAATTCTTCTTTATTGCAAATCTTGCCCATAAACTACAATTAATTAATTTCACCTTCAAATACTTTCCCAATTATCTGAGTAACAGCATTCGGAGTCACTTACGGGTCCAGAAACGAAACCAGATTGAACCAAATATTACACCCATAATTTCCTTAGTGGTTTTCCTTTGTTTCCTCACTCCTCCTCTGCCACACTTCTCCTCCCATGCCCATACGATCGTCCCATCGAGCCTCCCACCTATAGGCCTAGGGCTTGGGCTCTCCCTCCTTTTGTATATAGAGGTGCATGTTTTAGGAGTAAAATTACACTTCTCTACCTCTCTTCTCTCTCTCACTTGTTCTTTAACCAAATAATATAAGGTTTCCCCAGCCTCTTCAACCTAATGTTACTAAACCTAACATCACTTATGCAATCCTACAAGTTTAATTGATCATGCATAGCCCAAGGGAACCTCACTTTAACCTAATGATTGCCACTAACAACCAAACTCGCACTTCTTTTTATTTCCAACCCATTATCCTACCTTTTATCGAGAATCAAGGCTCTAAAATGCATCATCCAATAAATCCAGAGTGTCTATTGACAAATATAACCTTCTGCTTTGTCTACACACTACCTCTTCTTATATTGATTGGTTTGGTTGTCATAAGTCATTTTACTCCACATCAAGCTATTGTCTTTTTTGTCACAATCTTATTTTTTGTCCATATAAGTGTTGTTCTAATATGGCTCACTCCAACACAAAGGTAGAGTACCAAAGGGTTACCACTATTTTTGTTGAAGCTTATCAGTAGCACAACCTTTGTATATGATCCAAGCCCCACTCTTGTGAAATTTGTTGGTCAGCTATGATAATGTTTTCGTTCTTGAACAATTGCCAAATTCGGTGCTACACCAATGCATCAAAAATGTGAATGTCAATTTGCACTTTGTTTGATAGAAGGTAACTCTTGGTCAAACTCACATTCTTCACCTTCACTCAAGATCTTTTCCCCCCCCCTCTTCTTAGATGTTAGATTTAACCTTTGTATCTTATAACCCTTCTCCTTCAGCTGTGATTGATTTGGTTGAGAGTTATCGACATTGATGTCGGGCACGATGTGCATGTGCTCAACACCATCGTCGATAACTACACCATTTCTCAAGGCACTACTTCCGTTCCTCTAGGCCATCTCTTAGAAGACATCTCATCTTAGTTCAAGGAGGATTCAAGATGCATTGGAAAGCTTATTCGAAGATCTACAACTTCATAGTTGACGTCAAGATGAGAATCTAACAGGAAGATCGTCCAAAATGCGTTTTACTCAGAGCAGTACAAGATCCTACGAGAATCTTTGAGTTTTCTTATTTCTATCTTTAAGAATAATCTTATCTTTTGTTTATTTCGATTTTTCTAGATTTTGTTTTAGAATTAGGACTACATATTGTCTTTAAATACTCATGTAATATAGTTTTATAAAATTATGATGAAATTGTTGTGAGACACCTTGACTAAGGTCTTCCTCCTTGTTCATCCCGAAAACTCAAATTGTTTGTCTTCTTCATTCTTTGTTCTTTGAATCTTATTTGTTTGAGAGAACTCAAAAGCCATACCCTGGACAATTCTCTATCGTGATAACCTTTCTTCCGAAGATTGTCACGTATCAATTTTGAGCTTTGTTCACAGTTATAGTGAACTCTCTAGTCGCGCTCTTCTGTGTTAGAATTTATTAGACGACATCTGTTTTGAGCTTTGCTCACGGTTTCCATCAACACGCTGAACACGAGAGCACGCTCGAGTTGACTCCAATGCTCATAGCCGCAATAAACCCAAATATCCAATCATTCTATAAGGCGAACCGTCGAGCTAGGATCCGGGGTTTGTCCCGCGCTGGACGCGAGGGCACGCTCAAGTTGACTACATTGCTCGTAGCCGCAATAAACCCAAATATCCAATCATTTCATAAGGCAAACCGCCGAGCTACGCTCGGGGTTTGACCCGCGTTGGATGCGAGGGCGAGCTCGAGTTGACTCCAACGCTTGTAGCCGCGATAAACCCAAATATCCAATCATTCTATAAGGCGAACTGCCGAGCTAGGCTCGGGGTTTGACCCACGCTAGATGCGAGGGAGCGCTCGAGTTGACTCCAATGCTCGTAGCCTTGATAAACCCAAATACTCAATCATTCTACAAGGCGAACCGCCGAGCTAGGCTTGGGGTTTGACCGGCCCTGGACGCGAGGGCGTGCTCGAGTTGACTCCAACCCTTGTACCCGCGATAAACTCACATATCCATTCATTCTATAAGACAAACTACCGAGCTAGGCTTGGGGTTTTACCCGCACTGGACGCGAGGGCACGCTCAAGTTGACTCCAACGCTCGTAGTCGCGATAAACTCAAATATCCAATTATTCTACAAGGCAAGTCGTCGAGTCAGGCACGGGGTTTAACCCGCGTTGGGTGGGAAAGCGCACTCGAGGTTGTTCAACCCCTCGTAGCTGAATCAAATAAATTGCTTGAGCCCATAGGCAAAACAACACATGAATTTTCGAAGGCAATTGTAGAGAAGAATGGAGGAAAAGCGAGAAGAAGAGAATTTACAGGAGTTGTAGGCTCGACCGAGAGAGGAGAACACAAGAGAGATCTTGAATGGACTAATACCCTAGGAATCAAACTTATCGCACGTAAATTCTAAAGGTTTAATCTGATTTTTCATTGATGAAAACAAGTGCTTAAATAGAAACAAACTAGGTCACAGGTTTCATCTTTCTAATAATCTAATCCTAGAGTTAAGATAGAATTTTGACTTAAGATCAAAGCTAACTAGAAGATAAGAGCAAACAAGATATGCCTTATCATCCAAACCATTGCTCGGCCTATCTAGAAGAAAATTTCCACTAATAGTAACCATGATAAGCATGCTCAAAAATCAGCTTTGAACATGAGTGATTAACGTTGTCCATCGTGGCTTGCATAGCTCGCTCATCATGGCCGGAATCCAGGCTAGAAGAGCTCTAGTGGCTTGCCTTAGTTTCTTAGCTCGATCTCTTATAATGGGTTGAAATGAACATGAGCTAAGTCTTCGATCTCTTTCGGCGTCATGGGTGCATGGTCTGCATCACATAATTAGGATTTTTTGAGAAATTATGATCATACTTATTGATATAGTAATGTTTTAAAATAAAGATTACGATCATATAAAAAATTAAAAGTATAAACTATATACAATCGAATTTTTAATTAATAAATAAAATACTAATTAACATTAATTAAGAAATGAATTTTTTTGCCTATTTGATAAAACATAAAGGGATAGCCTATATACAATCAAATTAGTAATTATGAAAGAAAAGACAAATTAATATATTAATTAAGAAATGAAAGATTTTTACTATTTGATAAGAATAACTATTGACCAATATATAATTATCAAAGTCTTTTCTTTCTTTATTAGTATCCTAATTAATATCTTATAGATAAGATTTGTTTAACTAAAAAAAATAAAATATCCTATAAACAATCTCTATGTTTACCTTTTTGGTAAGAAAAAAAATCTCATTTACCTAAATGGATATGATGTGGTTTAATAAAAACTTACATGGACATATACATATATGACATGGATAAATAAATATGATATGACTTAATAAAAAATTAAATAATATAGTAATAATAGACCGGCACGTGTCTAAATTTTAAGTGGCCAAATGACACGAAGATTTGTATACAGAGAATAAAGTTTACCTACATTTAGTGCAGCCAAATAAAGTCAATGTGCACGAAGATTTGTCTACATTCGTATCAAAACACAATGTTTGCATTTATGTATACGTAGTCTTTTTTCATTTAAAAAAAAAGGTAAATAATTCATCCATACTTGAGCTTACCTTTTTAATACGCCTCTACTTTTCTTTCATTTAGCGCCCCAAATTCATCACAAATGACGCACATGACCCTCACCATATTCACAAACTAATATATACACTTAAATATTTTTTAACTTCAAGTCGAAGCCTTACAACTGTACATAGATATTGGGGTGGGGGTTCATGCACAAGATCCATATAACAAGGAAAGTTCCACATATTTCCCTTTATCAAGTATCAAAGGGCAGTACAGTAAATAACCACAGCCTTCGAAATGCTTATTTAACCTCTCCGTTAACCTACAAACCCCAAATCCCATCTAGCCCAAATCTCTTCTTTACGATTGACTATCCAATTCCCCCTAGAAACAGAGCTCCGACCAGCTGACCCGACCCGCTCCCTCGATGCAATCGGAGCTGACATACCGCGGGCACGAAGGCGATGGCGAGCACCCATCCGCGGACGCCTACTCGCCGAAGCCGAACAAGCCGTGGCAGGCCGTGACCCGCCCGATCCGGTACCTCCTCCGCGACCAACGGCTCCTCTTCACCCTCATCGGCGTCGCCATCGCCACCATCTTCTTCACGCTCCTCCCCTCCTCCGCTCCTACATCAAACCACCCCTCCGCGTTCGAACGCGACTCGCTCGGCGCCGAGTCGTTCCTCTCGGCCGAGTCGACCCGCATCACCGCCCGCCCCTACTACGGACTCGGGTCGGTCAGCGGCAAGGTCCCACTCGGCCTGAAGAGGAAGGGCCTCCGGATCGTGGTCACGGGCGGGGCCGGCTTCGTCGGGTCCCACCTCGTGGACCGCCTCATCGCCCGGGGCGACAGCGTCATCGTCGTCGACAACTTCTTCACCGGCCGGAAGGAGAACGTCGCCCACCACTTCGGAAACCCTAATTTCGAGCTCATCCGACACGACGTCGTCGAGCCCATCTTGCTCGAGGTCGACCAGATCTACCATCTCGCCTGCCCCGCCTCCCCCGTCCACTACAAGCACAATCCCGTCAAGACCATCATATCCTTTTTTGTTATAATAATCAGTTTTATTTCGTTTATATGATCTGTTGGGGAATGTTTTGGTTGGGCCTCCTTGACTCAGCGCACAAGACGAATGTGGTGGGAACTCTGAACATGCTGGGGCTGGCGAAGAGGGTGGGAGCTCGGTTCTTGCTGACCAGCACCAGCGAGGTCTACGGAGACCCATTGGAACACCCTCAAAAGGAAACCTACTGGGGAAACGTCAATCCCATTGGTAAGAAATCATACTTCGGACTACTGTAGTCATTTTATTTGTTTTTTTGTATTTTTTGGCCGTTTCTGTTCGGAAGTCTGAGCAACGTGGGACATAGCGTTGTCAGTTGAGGCGCCAGGTGGGTGTATTCTGGTGGAACTCGTTTTATGAACGCCCCAGATCTGGTCGGAAACTACCCGGGCTTCCTTCAACCCGCTTTTTCCGGGTCTACCATTATTACAGTACTTTTTTTTGTATGTGATTGGGTTGGCCAAGTGTCGCTAGCTCACATTAGGCGGCAATTTTACTTTTGTGCAAATCGAAGAAATATTATTAAATTCGGGCCAATGGGTGTGCGACAGGTGTGAGAAGTTGCTACGACGAGGGAAAGCGTACGGCCGAGACCTTGGCCATGGACTATCATCGTGGTGCTAACGTTGAGGTTGGTTGGTGGCCGCCTTCATTTTTCTTTTGCTTTTCTCCGTGTCTGCGCTTTGTTCATGGGTTTCATTATTCATCTGAACAATTGATTTATTGTGTGGGATTTCAAATGGGTAGGTGAGGATTGCTAGAATATTCAACACGTATGGGCCTCGTATGTGCATCGACGATGGACGTGTCGTGAGTAACTTCGTCGCCCAGGTGTGATTGTTTACCTTCGCCATATTCATCTCACTGATTTCATATTCCTTTTGTTTGAAATTCTGAATTTGATACTGTATTTAACAATGTGTGCTATTGTAGGCTTTGAGGAAGGAGCCAATGACTGTCTATGGAGACGGGAAGCAAACTAGGAGCTTCCAATTTGTTTCTGATTTGGTATGCTTCAGATTTGAAATATAGATTGTTTTGGTGATGATGGGTTTGTCTTAACAACAGCGGAACATTGTGCTAATTGAACTAGTATGCATCTAGGTAGTTAGAGTTGTGAGATTATTACATAGTGACAAAGCTAAATGTTGGACAGGTTGAGGGGCTGATGCGATTAATGGAAGGCGAACACGTGGGTCCTTTCAACCTGGGCAACCCGGGCGAATTCACCATGCTTGAACTTGCTAAGGTTGTTCAAGAAACCATCGACCCAGAGGCAAAGATAGCGTTCAGGCCCAACACCGAGGACGACCCACACAAGAGGAAGCCCGACATTTCAAAGGCGAAGGAGCTGCTCGGGTGGGAGCCCAAGATCCCGCTCAGGAAGGGGCTTCCCAAGATGGTGTCTGATTTCAGGCAGCGTATCTTCGGAGACCACAAGCAAGGCAGCGGTTCATCCTCGACCTCAATCTAATCACCATCACGCTTGGTGTTGATTGGTCTTTTGAATATTCTGTTTTAGTATGCTTCTTCTTGAGTTGGTGGCAGTTGGTTATAGTATAGAAAGAGAGAGAGATGTAGAGGCAAGCAGCGTCATCACCGGACACCAGCATTGTTTGTTGTTTATCGTATCGTTATTATGAAATTAAAATACATGGAATATTCAATATTGTACAACAACTTCATTACTCTTGTGCCTGTTCTCTGGAATCAAATCTTACAAGGAATTACAGTTTCTGAAGCCGAACCTCTTTGCAGAGTTGTCCAATTTATCTATTTATTTAATCTTCCTCTTCAATTGACTCACCTGGATCAATGTCCAAAGGAAAGGTCAATGAGAATGGCCCAATAGCAAGCTCTATGTTCGCCTATATCTGCAAATCCCTCATCAATAGTCCAAATTAACGCAGGTAGGTGGTTTTAAATTTATGGACGATTAGGGGTGGGCACCGGTCCGGTCCGGTCCATGTTTGGAGCTGATTTATATTTTTAAGAATTGTTTTTTATAAGAAAATAGACTTTTTATATATCAAAAATTATAATATAATTAAAAAAATCATATATGATTAATGAAAAATATAATATTATTAAATATATGATATAAATATAAAACTTAAATATTAAAAGTAAATTATACAGTATTAAAATTAACATAATTTTAATTTTAATTTTTTTTTTTAAATTCCCGGTCCGGACCGGGACCGATAACCCCCATTTTCGTGGACCGGTAACCTGGTCCGGACCGGATTTTGCCCACCCCTATGGACAATATGTCCAAAAGAAAGATAACCTCAAAACCTGTTTAGTAACCCGATAGTGAGAATGGCGCCTACGGTGAGAGAGGAGGCGGAGGTGGAGAGGAGCATGACGACACCGATGGAGGAGGGAGTGGGGCTGAGCGGGGCGGCTGCGACGGAGGATGCTGATCTAAGTCGTCTAGTGCGTTGACTCATCAAGTATTTTATAACATGAATTTTGAATACATCGAATATGTCGGTTTAGTTGAAAGATTGATAGTTTATATTTTAAGTTGCGAATTCATGTTAAATATATTCAATTTAGCGAAGTATATTCCAAATGGGTTATGTTGTATGCATATTAAACTTGTAAATTATTAGAAATCGTACTTTATGCTATAAAATGTTATTAATTAGAAATCGTGCCTTAAAGTCTCGATGAAAATATATTTTATTGAATTGTATAATTTCTTAGATTTGAAATTATATTATAGAAATTAGAAATCATACCTTAGAAATAAAATATTTGTTACATTAGAAATTATATTATATTGAATTATATAATTTCTTATATTAGAAATCATATTATAGAAATTAGAAGTCATACATTAGAAATAAAATATTTATTAGATTAGAAATAATTATATTATATGTAATAATTATCTTAAATAGAAATAGTAAAATTATGATTAGTTTGAGTAAAATTAATGAAATGATTAAAAGTAAGTAAATAATTAAGAATATAATAAATAACAAGATGTAGTAGCACACATACGATAGTCTAAGGGTGGCAGTAGACATGTCGATAGGCGAACAATCACGGCTTCCAGTCGCAAGAGGCAATAATAAGAGTCAACCTTTGTCGATAGGCGAACTTTCACTTTCTGTGGGCCGAGATCACTATTACACTCCAAAGCGTTGCCATCATCGTGGGTTTGTCAATCGAGGGTCACGAGGTTGCTCATATGTTCACACTAGCCAAATGATACGTGATTGCTTATCGTCACATAGGAGCCACCAATCTCGTGTAGAACAGCTTACAAATCCGACCTTATCTAGTCCTTGAACCTCCACATTCATGAGCACACACACGAGGGAGAGAAGATCACAAAGCATGCCTTTGGATTGGAATGGATCCAACAAAGGATACAACTTTGTATGAAGAGAACACGAACGAGAGAGAAGTGGAACTCTCGGCCACCTACAAAATCAACACTAGACAAATTAATTCACCAAAATTTCATCAAAATTAATTTGCATAATAAACTCGAGAAGAAGAGTTGAATTGATCTTGAAGATGGAAGATGGAAGAGATGCTGATCAACCGAAAGCAATTTGAAGACACACGAAATTCTTTGGACTTGAAACCTCAGGAATAAACTTATCTTAAGTCTATTAATAGAACATCAATCAATTCAATAGGTTAGCTACTCCTATAGAAACAATAAACATTCATAAGATGAAGCACAAGAGAATCAATATTAACCAAAGGATAGAAATCAATTACCAAAACCTCACGAGTTCATACATCAGAGCTTTTCCGAGGCTAGCTCTCCATAAATATTCCAAGGTTCAAATATAATTTTTGTTGAATGAATTGAATGAGTTTACTTAGACACAAGCATGACCAATAATTCTATGTTTTCTATCCTAGAAAAGAGATAGATTTATGCTTAAGATAAAAGCTAAGTCTAGAAGATAGAAAACTAGGAAGATACACCTTGCCTTCCAAAGAAGAGAATTGGCCCATAGAAGGGGAGTGTTTCAAGAGAGTGCCTTAGATAAGGAAAAGGCATAGTCTTCTAAAAATGGCAAGGGCCAAAAAAACAAATACGACTAATCTAGAAAGTTTTCAAATATAGTAAGTAAGATAGGCATGTTCAAAATCAGTCTTGAACATGAGTGATTGATGTCGTCCATCTTGGCTCGTTGGGCTCACTCATCATTGTCGGGATCCAGGCTCACTCACCATTTCGAAGAGTACTATCTTTAAGGTCGCCCAAAAGGTCTTGGAGTGTGAAGACCCGCATTCGGCTTGTTTGTAAGAGCCTTCACCCGGTGAGACCGAAAAGGGAAGGCTAAAGGGGAGTGAGAAAAAGAATAGTACTAAGAGGGGGAAGACTTGGGAGGAGCACGTTAAGGACTAGTCGAGGATGAGGAAGCGAAAAAGGAGGATTGCGGAGAAGAAGAAGAAAAAGGAAGATGAGAAGACGAGGAAGGAGAAAGAGAAGAAGAAGAAGAGGATTGAGGAGAAGAAGAAGAGTATTGAGGAGAAGAGGAAGGGAAGGGAGGACGAGAAGAAGAGGAAGGATGAAGAAAAGAAGAAGAAGAAGAAGAAGGCGGAAGAGAAGCTTGTGAGGTCGCATAAGCCGAGGTTGGATGCAAAGGAGTCCACTTATTATCTCAACTGTGGTCAGGGTTGTGACATGATTGGCCTCTTCATGCTTGCTTACATCTCATGGGTCAAAGATGTGGCGAGTGATGGCGCCATTGTGGATATCGGGCACTTGCCAAGGTACGTGGTTGGGATGAGAGAAGGTACAAGGAGGTTCGGTTGGAGCTTTCGGCCTTCTTTTAACAAGCTCCACTCACGTGGGAGTTGGTGTACGAGGAGGTTGAAGGAATAGACAAGCTAATCTAGAAGGTGAACACGACAATATCTTCTTGCTCTCGAGACGCTTGAATGCTTATGCCCATGATGGGTTTGGTGTTTGCGACCTTGCACCAGGTCGTTGTCGTTATGTTGTGTAAATATGGCCCGCACACTAATGTAACACTTTCTAGTTAGCTTTTGGTGGTTGTTTTCTAGCTAGATTGAGTCTTTTCTAGGTAGTATGTTTTGTTTTGCATGTGGTTTTGACTCTCTTTCGAGAGTTTGAGTTGTTTTGTGCTTGTTTGTTGTTTCACAGGTGTTTGGAGCGTTGAGGAGGAGATATCCCGGACTTTTCCATGCTTTCTAGGAGGTGGTTTGGGGTAAACTTATGGCGGTGGTGGCTAGAGAGGCGAGAGTAGAAGTTTTTTGGAGATTCCAAGTGTTTTAAAGAATAGATTGCGAGATAAAATGTCTTAGAAGAAGCTTAAGGAAGTCTAAGAAGACCAAGAACATTCAAGGAAGAAGCATCGAAGAAAAGCCGAACGATTGGACGAGTTTAGAGCAAGAAAAAGGAAGAAATCACTGATGGGGTCGTTACTGACCTACTTTGGGTCGGTACCGAGCTTCCTCTAGGGCTGATGAGAATTACTTGCGTCCTAAGTTAGCCTTTAAAAGATGTTTTATGTATCGGTCTTTTGAAGATAGATTTTAGTTTCCTTTTAAGAACATTCCTACTACTATATAAAGGGCCATAGGGTGCCTTTAGGTTATGTTCTACGCTTTTCTAGGGAGACACATATCATTATCTAGGAGATTGAACTCATGTTCTAGGATTATTCCAAGCTCTTGGATAAGTTTTGAGAGAGTTTTGGAAGATTGTTTGGAGATTTGTAAGTTTATTTCTTTTAATTGAAGATTGCTTTGTTTTTAATCATGTCTTCTTTCCTCTTTTTGATTGATGAATGCATGATGACTTGTGAGTAGTCTTCTATTCTGGGATTGGGGTAAAACCCAACATGATTGTGTATGTTAAAGCATGAATCCTTGATCAAAATCTTACCTTTAATCTCTATCCTTTATCCATCTTGTTTGTGCTTAGTTCCTTGAAAGTTGAGGCATGTTCATGTTCATGAATGAGTTGAAAGATTAAGTTGTGAATTTGGATAATTATTTGGGTTTGAAGCGAAAGTTAAAACCTTTAGATGACAAGTAGGATTTCAAGTTTCTATTTTTATGAAAGTTGAGATATGTGCTTGTTGATTTGTGGCGAAAGTCATTTATGAGGTTATTGGTTGGTTGATCTTTGCTTTATGTTTGCATGCCTGATTGTGTTGTGGTGGATCCTTTTTCCTAGATCTATTTTACATTGATTTTTCATGGTTTTCGTAATATCCCAATAGGTCGTACCGACACCCCTTAAGGTCGTTAACGTGCAGTTTAGTTTCCCAGATTTATGTGTGTTTGTGTGTTGAGTGAAGGTCGTTAACGACCCTGACAAGGTCGGTAATGAGCCTCTTCCGAGTGTGTATTGTTTGAGTTTTCTTTGTTCTCACTAGGATTGATTGCTAGATTGAGATTCTTCTAATTCCCGTGGACGAACCTGACTTCACTGTACTCAGCAAGGTCTTGATCTATAAATTTATTTGCTTGTTAGGATCAAGAATTACCCTCTCAACATACACTTGTCTCCCATTGTGGGCACCTGAGGGAGTCGAGCCTCCATTGACGATATATGCGGTTGCACTTGTTGAGACCCCCTCATATATGCACTTTGTACCGGTACATATTTCTAAACGAGTCTAGTTTGTTGATGTAAATTTTATACTGACTATTGATTCGGTTTTTCATGTGCAGATCTGGCTAAAAGGTGATCAATGTCTTATTCCACCGCCGCCTAGACAATGGACAACGTACAAGCACCCGAGTGGAAGGATGGGAAACACATCATCGTTACAAGAGTCGAATGGAAAAAATTTAATATAGGACTATAAGTTGCATGAATTTTAATTCCACATTTCATTATATCATCGTATCATGTAATACTTTTTCACTTAAATAGAATAACATTTATCAAAATTTTAAAAAGTTGTGGTTAGTTTACGTTTCGAAATATCGTTTGTGTTTACAACGTTCAGGTGTGAAGGCGCGACGAGGTAGCTTGAAGCGCGACCGCAGTTCCTGTGCGGCTACATGATCCGCACATGAGGATGTTAGGTGAACCGCTGCGGATGTCGCTGTTCTTGTGTGGCGTCCCGAACCGCACAAGAACAGCCGACTTTTGTATGCACAAGTCGTTTGTGTGTGGCTTCATGATCCGCAAATAGTGCTAGGTTCGGTTGGTCCGTCACCTGTGCGGATTCTCATGTCTTAAAACACATGTTAGATCGAAAACTCACTTATAAATACACTCACCGTAATGTTCAACCATGTGCATTCATTCATGATTTTCAATACTCTGTCTGTTTGCAACTGGAGACCAGGTCCCCAAAAAGTCTTCAATCTTTGTTCACCCATGAATTCATCAAAGTTGATGGCTTTTAGAGAACTTGTTTAGTAGATGGGTATATTATATATCGAAAGTTAATTTCTATGTATCATCCTTTTATACGGTATATGTTTCTCGAGTCCAGCTCTTACTGATTCAACTTCACTTGAGCTCGATTCCAACTCTTATAGATAAAGATTAGCATACTTGATATGTTTCTCGAAGAGTTAGTCTAAAGTTACATATCTTATGTACGAGAATTGCATGTGCGGTGTAGGACAAGTCATTGATCGATCCTTATTAAATAGTTTTCAGGAGAAAACGTCAAACTAAACCATAAATTACTATGCCTTTTAAATGAATTTCAAAACCGTACAAAGGGTTACAAAACCCTCTGTGCTCATCCATATGCTGCATATAGGGTTTTAGATCCGACCCCCTATGCGTATTAATCGGCCGCACATATTGTGCACTTCTTGGACCTTTGTGCTCATTCATATGCTGCAAAAAGGGTCAATTACTAAAACCTAAACCCTAAAACCCTAATATATGATTCTATCATAAGCGTGGAATTGATATATATAGTTTTATGGTATGAAATAACAAAGGTTACGGCGTAACACAAATTTTAACAAAGATTTGGGTTATGCTTTATACTGTATAATACTAGACTAATATGCCATTTTGTTTTTTCATATAATATTGAATAACTAACTTGTTAAACTACCATAAACATAAACAATTCTTAAATAAAATCAAATCAACTGATGGTGCCAACCCGACCCCCGACTCCTTGTTCCCCTTTCCCCCTCCCCTTCAATGGTGAATAACCATACCCCAAAATCTTTCAACCTTTATCCCATTTTCTTCGTTATTTGTCTAATTTCCATTTGATCTTGCAATGGAGATCACTTTAGAACCCAAAGAGAGCCTTTTTGGGGCATCTCTATTTCAGATTGAACAAGATTGAAATCTAGCCCAAACCCTAGAAAGTGTAATCAGAAAATCCGAGCTTCGGTGCCTAGCTAGGATGCTTCGATCCAGGAAGAGTTCTTATCCTAAACAATGGAAACAAAATGGAAAGAGTCAAGGACTATGGCTCGGGAGAGGGGCTTTAAAGTCTTGCCCATGGCTAGCTAAGTCTAAACAACGAGTATAATAGAGGCGACCGAAAGGGAACGCGGAGTGGCAAGGAAGGCGGAGTCAGCACGCGGGTTTCACTCATGGAGGGCCCAGTGGACCGCATAAGTCACTGGTGGCTCCCCCAAAGCAGCAAGCACTGCCCTCTTTCGACTCATGAAGGTGGCAATATCCTCGGAAGAATAAGGTGCTTTCATGTTTTTTCCCTTTACCTTAGGTTCATCTTGTACGAACAAGCAATGATCTGGTTGATAGATGCTCATACTTTGTGAAGTTGTAATATCTTATGTTCCTACTGTCTAATTATTGATGTGTGTGTTCTTATGGAACACTATCATGGTGAAGAACCAAAGCGATAAGGTGTTGTTTAAGCTTGTGCTACGTTTTGGCAAAAAACATTCCGATGACCAATCCTTTGAACGCATACCGCCTCATGAACAACTTGAACCCGAACCAACTATGGTTGAGGAAACAATTAATGGTGGTGTTCTCTTGAACAAGTCCTCTCGAGGCTATTTTATGACTGGTTTTGTCTTTATAGAAATTGACCTTTGGGTTGAAAATCATTTCTATATGGTGCGAGTAAGTGGAATATCTAGACCTTTTTTGGCCATTCTTGAATTCATATACTGTACTCTGGAAAACACAGATGAAAACTATAGAATGATCTTTGATTGGAGATTTAGGACAACCTACAAGTGTGTTAATTTAAATGAAATCCTTATGAAAGAAGTTGTATAAGGTTATTCAGAAGAGATCAAATTCAAAACCTCATGAAAGAAGTTCTATAAAATTTCCCGTTGGTGAAATTGGGGCTGATTTTCTCTTCTTTCCTCCTTTTTCAAACCTCTTTGTGACAAATTTATTAAAGTCCATGTGCTTGGTTGCATATTTCAGACTCAAATTTCTTTTAGAATTCTCAAGTTTGAGAGGGATCTCTAGTAATTGATTTTCCAGACTATAGACTTTGTGTTCTTTTGGTTCGTAGAAATAATGGAATAAAGAAATTTGAAATATTAAGAATTTAATTTGTCAAAAGGTCCTTGTAAGGCAAGGATGGATAAAGAATTTAATAATGAATTTTTTTTGCTCTAGGTCAAGTCATATCATTTGGGAAGTATGTTTGACAATTTTACTTGCTTTACAAGTCTTGTATTACTTGCGGGAAAAGTATTGTATTACTTGTGGGGAAAGTCTTGTTCTTCTTGCTGCAAAGATGGCTCGTTCTTAATTGGTACTAATTTTTGAAAAGTTGGAGTTGTAGTTGGAATCGGACCGAGTTGCATTAGGCCAAGTCACATGGTGCTTCGAGGCTTCTGAAGATCCTTCATCTCGGTGGAGGGAACGTCACCTGTCCATTACGCACGCCCGAGATGGTTGACTTGTCGCATGCGGTGCTATTTCTTAGTGTTTTACTCACCCCGACTTCAATCTCGTTTCATGCTCTTTCTTTTCGATGATTTGTACAATTTTTTGTCGTTTTTGCTGTCTTTTGTGGTCCCTTTGTTTGACCCTCTTAGCCGTTCACGGCTGCCTTTTTTTAACGGCCTCTCGGACTACCATTTCTATATAGTACTCCGAATTCTTACCTTTTCAAAAAGTATATATATATATATATACAATTCTTAAATTATCATAATATTATTTTTAAAAAAGAATAATATATATTTTATTTGGGCTTAAGAAAGAAATATCATATTTTGTTTTGGTTGTTTTTTCCTTGATTTTTATGGGGTTAAGAAAGAAATATGATATTTTGGGGGTAAGAAAGAAATATAATATTTTGGGTAAAGATAGAAAAAAAGAAATATAATATTTCGGCTTAAGAAAGAAAAAATGAAACAAAACTACGAATCCAAAATATGAGGTACGAGTCAAGAACAAACTAACAATCCAAAAGTCAAACTACGAGTGAAGAACAAACTACGAATCAAAAAGTCCAACTACGAATCCAAATAAAAAACAAACTACTTTGCCCATTCAGGTCTGCTCTAAGCTGATCCACGATCCTCGTCCACTGTCTCAGATCTCGCCATCTCCTCCGCCCTCCTCGCCATCTCCCCTCGCTCATAAATAGAAAGGACCCGTGGCCCGGCTGCCCTCGACAACTCTCTGGTGATCTGTGACACCCGACTAAGAGGAGGAGCAAGCGGCGTCTCACGTAGTCCACATAGATAAACTAAGTGATCAGGATCAACGTCATGGCCCAGCTCTAGGCACGAACGCACATGTGACCTTATGAGTTGGAAACGCTACAATAAAATAACAAATTCAATTAAATATGATAAAAGAATACAACGAAAATAAGATATGATAAAACACATAATACAACGCTCACCCTATAATGGTCAATGACCGGAAGAGGTTCCGAAACCGCCCGGGGCTGAGCAACGGACCGATCGCTCAGGCCATATAGCTCATCCTCAACTTCCTGAGCAGGACTAGTATATGTGGGCTTAGGAGTTGCAGCCTCATCAGGAGCAGTATTGGTCGACTGAGGAGCAACAGGAGGAGCAGTGTCGGACTCAATGTGTAGCTTGTCTAAATAAGTCTGCGTCAGATCGGGGATTTGAGAGTCGGTGCGTACGCGCTGGGAAGACAACGGCTGAGCGAGCGAGGGATCTGAGACTACGCTATCTATATCCTCTAATGACGACTCCTCAAGTCGTCTCTTTTGACCGGAAGTTGTAACTGGTCGATGATCGACATGTCTACCAGTGAGTTGAATCTGTTCAACTATCGCCTAATATTTAAAATATGTAAAAAAGATTATCTAATGTAATTTGTCCATTTTTTTTATTTCTTATCCGAATTTCTATAGAATCAATAAATAAAAATTCAATACCTAATTCTTAATTTCTAATTACAATATTTTTTTAATTATATTTTTTTAATTTCTATAATCTATTATTACTAGTTAAATCATAAATTATATTGATAAATTATGTATATGTTTATACGTGTGTTTGCCTATTAGTTATATTTTCCTAATCAAGTGTTTGTCTAATATTGTTTTTTAATTAAATGATAATATTGTGTTTTTAATTGATAAATTATATTTCTCTAGTCAAGTGTTTGTCTAAACTAAATAAAATGCTAAATTAATATACAAAATATTAAAAGCGCTAAATTAACTAAATGAAATGCTAAATTAACATACGAAATATTAAAAACACTAAATTAACTAAATAAAATGCTAAATTAACATACGAAGTACTAAAACCATAAATTAACTAATTAAAAAGCTAAACTACGAACTATGAAAAACGGTACATTAATTAAACAACGTGCTCAATTAACATATGAAATATTAAAATGCTAAATTAACTAAATAAAATGCTAAATTAACATATAATTTATTAAAATGATAAATTAACTAAATAAAATACTAAATTAACATACAAACCATTAAAAACAATACATTAATTAAATAACATGCTCAATTAACATACGATATATTAAAAACCCTAAATTACATTAAAAAAATATTTTGAAAAATACCTCATCAGTCGGTCTTCTCGAACCCGTCATCACTACCGCCACCGGAGCCACCGCCACTACCGCCGGTTCCTGCTCCTCCGCCCGACCAGCCGCTGTTGCCGCCACCGGCACTGCTTTCGGGTGGTTTTCTCCTCCGCCCGACCTCCTCGCTGGAACTACCTCCTCCGCCCAACCTTCCTCGCGACCCTCCTCTTCCGCCACCGCCGTCGCTTCCTTCTCGTCACGCCCGACCGCCGATTGCTCAGCCGTTGTCGTCGCGTCTGTCACCGAATGCGCTGCAGGTTGTGTCTTCTGTGTTGACTGCTCGGCCGCCACCGACGAGACGCTCGGTTCTTGAGAGGAATCCAAAGCCGTCGACAAATCTAGCTTGTTGGAATCCATATAGAGCGTGAATAAATCGTAATGTGGCTTGGGAATGGAAAATTGGGAGAGAAACAATCGAATTCGATATTTGGGTAGAAGGAGAGATAAGGCGGAACATTGAACACGGCTGATTATAAACTAGGTTTAAGACGGCGCTTCGTAGGATCTCAGCTCGCGCGGTATTTTTTTTGAATTTTGTTTTATTATAAATTACACCACTTGTGCGGATTGGGCATCCGCACAAGTGGTATTTTTGATAATTTTGTGCGGGCCTTTTAAGATTCGTATTTTTAATAATTTTTAATATATTGTGCGGAGATGGCTCTTTTTGTGACGCCAAACTGTGTTCGTTCGCGTTACTGCTAACTACTCCCGTCGCCGTTTATCGCTGCTTCGAGCTCTCTTTCCGGTGAGATTCTTCTTCTCTGCCTAGATCCGAGTTGAACAAGCTTCATTTTTCCTTTTACCTTAGATTTTATTGTGGCTTATTCGACTGGATCTGGATTCACGATGGAGATCTCTGAGCCTAGATCTAAGCTTCTGCTCTGCTTCTCTGATTTCTAGGGTTTACTTCGCGTATTTGCAGGAGATCACAGAACAGTAGGAGGAAGCTCAATTTTCTGTAGCTGTACAGCCAACAATGGTATTGCCTTTTGCACTTTAGCTCATCCTCTTCCTCCATAATCGCTATGTGTCATTCGAAACTTGCTCTCTTGGCTAAACGTAAAATGCTGGAAATCTCCCCAAGAGTTTGTTGTTTTATTGTTATTATTATTGTGGATCGAACAATTAATATTGCTTGGAAACTGTTTTTGATGACCTAGGTTTACTCGAAGTTTGATATAGAGAGAGCACAGCATTTCAATTCATGCTTTATTTAAAGTTTTCTGATCATAGAGATGTTGTAACATTCTGCTTTTCCTTCAGATTCATTTCGTGCTCCTGATTAATCGACAAGGCAAAGTGAGGTTGACAAAATGGTATTCACCATACACACAGACTGAAAGATCAAAGGTATTGTTTGGATCAGACAATGTAGCCTTCATTTCTATTATTTTTGCCTATTTTCATTTGCAAGAGTATGAATACTGCTATATTTACCGAGGAGATGTACTTGGGAAAGATGATTATGTGGTGATCTTTTTTTTGCTCAATCTATAGTGCATTCCTGGATTTCGTGAAACGTATGGTCTCTCGCCTACTCTTGATTTTGGGTGTATATATAGAGATTGTATAATTGTGTAAAACAGCCGTGATTGTATTGGTAGAGAAGCTGAGCTTATATACAGAGGCAATGCCTTACATAAGCTATGATAATGCAGTAGAATATTGACTAAAAATAAAATCCTAATGATATATATATAACAAACACGTGACCGTATTCTCAATCGTATATTCTTCATTGCTCGTATTTAACGGAGTTATGTTACAGTTCTCATAATCCATGGTTTTTTAGGTTATCAGGGAGCTTAGTGGGATGTTTCTCACCCGAGGGCCAAAGCTCTGTAATTTTGTGGAGTGGAAAGGATTAAAAGTCGTTTATAAGAGGTACTGTAATAAATGAGTGTAGCCATGCTCATATGACCAGTTTTCTCTATATTTTCATGCAATAGATGCTGCAACCATGGTGAAGTCCTGGAGACTTGTTTCTTGAATCCTCTATTCTTAATTTGTACTGCTGCAAGTCTGCAACTAGTATGCCAGTGTAATTGTGAATAGTCAGAATTCATTTTTTTAACAGGACATTAGTCTATATGTTCAAAACTTGTCTTCAATCATAATACCACCTTAGGTGGCTCATTCAGAATTTTTAATTTGGTTTTCTCTGCATGTGTTATTGGTTATTTAATCTAGCCTTCTACTTGCATTATCGAGGTTGAAAAAGTGTGCCAAAGTGTATCTTTTTATGTGTTGATTATAACTATAATCATGAATGTTTTGCAGTTTAATGGATTTTTCGTCAACAATTTACTTATTATCCTTTTGTTAAGTGACTCTTGTTAATTTTTACTCGTCTGTCCTTTTCTGTTCTGCCATCCCCTTTTCTTATATGTTTTTGATTGGTTGTACTGCTAATTCGATTACATTGAAATTGCTATTCAATATGCAGGTATGCCAGTTTGTATTTCTGTATGTGCGTTGATCAAGAGGATAATGAGTTGGAGGCCCTTGAAATGATCCATCTCTATGTTGAAATCTTGGATCGATATTTTGGCAGTGTGAGTTTTGTTGTGAATACATTTAAAAATAGTGCATCATCTGGGTTCCTGTTTATAATGAAACTCTTTTAATTCTTATCAGGTGTGTGAGCTGGACCTTATCTTCAACTTTCACAAGGTAGGGGGAAATCACCACAGTGCAATAATTTCGAAAACATTTCAGGAGATGCCGTTGTTGCATTGCTTCCATTGTATTACATATTGGCATAACCCTTTTAACCCTGAATCTGGCAGGCATTCTATATACTAGACGAAATCTTGATTGCTGGTGAGCTACAAGAGACAAGCAAGAAGACAGTGGCACGGCTAATTGCTGAGCAGGTATGATTGAACCAGCATTGTCACTAAATCTCGTTGAAGTCATTCGTCTACTCACTATTTTTTCCCCTGGTGCCTTCAACGTATTTGCAGGATTCACTGGTCGAGGCAGCAAAAGAGCAAGAAAGTTCAATAAGCAACATTATTGCACAGGCCACAAAGTAAAACTTAAAATGCAAGTATTCTTCACAACACCTCGTATTCGTTTTCAATTTGAGATATGTCAATATTCTTGTATCTAAGTTGTATGAATTCTCTCTCGGCTTTCAACCAAGATTGTGTTTTCTGAACTGTCCACAACGATCAGTTCTTCTTGCATGCTGTAAGAATGCTCTTAAACTTGTCTGCTTATAAAGTTTTTCTGCCCTTTCGTTGATGCATCGACTTCTTCTTGCATGCCATAAGGTCCCTTCTGGATGCTTTCTTATGGACTGAGTTATTAGTTCATTTGTTTATTTTCCTCTAGAATTCGGGATATAATTCATAACATTGATAGTGTGGAAAAGACAGCTGTGAGAAATCCGGTGATATTCTTAAGCACAAAGATTTTGGTACATGTTGATTTTCAGTCCGGATCTTCTACGCCAATGTTTCGCACCAAGTATTACACTAGTTTTACCATTGGTCCACATGTCCATTAAAAATATTTTTTTAAAATAAAGAATTGAAAAATACAAAAAGAAAAATAAAATAGAAAATAAGAAAAGATATTTAAAAGATTAAGGTTTTTTGGAAAAATAAGATACTGTCATATGGTTATTTTTTTTATACAAAAATATTGTGAAACATATATGCATGATTATCGTGATTATCGTTATTTCTATGAATATCTATGATTTTCGAAGGTAGAGTTTATTACAAAACTAGGTTTTCAAGGATTGTTTGAGTTTCACGCTATGTGTAAGATTCATCCTGTCATCTTGACCCGAAATCAGGTCATCTACAATTCAAATCTTGTCACACTAACCCGAAATCTTGTCATCTGATATTTAAATCGAGATGGGCGTAGAAAACACTCTCGTTTTTTTTTTGTTTTTTTGGAAATTATGGCGTGATGCAACAACCATGTCTCCTTTATTTCTTTTTTTAAATTCGATTTGGTTTTTAAAATTTTTATTCTCTTCGATTTTCAAAATGAATAGAATCTTCCAAAAATCTTGTTATCAATCTACAAAATCTTTTTAAGATAATGTTTTAATATTAAAATATCTATAAAATCTCTTTACCTATATATATTTTCAAATTGGGAGAAAAAAGTTATTTTGTTTCAAATATATAACTTTTTCAGTAAAAATATTAATAAATAATTTATTGAATTTTTTTATCAGAATTTTGTTTTTTGTTTTATTTGACAAAAATTAGTCATTTTCAACATTCCTGCAATATTTTTAGACATTTTTACAATATTTCCGTGAATTTTTGCAAATCGAATAAAATAAGGATATATTTACAAAGTGGTTTTCAATAGGGGCATGAGCTACTAATTACTCATATTAAAACTTCAAACCTAATCTCTATTCACTCCATTTAAAATTTAAAACATATTCCTAATTAGTTTCTCACTATTACTTCAATTTTCAAAAAAGTCATCAATATGCATTTGTTGATGTACAAAAACAAAAATAAAATAAAATAAAATTTTATAGTACGCGTAAAAGAGAATAAAGGTACAAAAAATACAATTATTGAAAAAAAATAGAAGATAAGAATAGAATTAATAATTTACAAGCATTCAACCCCACCAAAATAATAAGAATTTAAATCTCTAAATCATTAAACCAATAAACCACAAAGAAAAATTTAAAAGTATTATGCAAAGATGGTAAGACACAAATTAAATTAGGGAAACTTTAACCTTGTCTAAGAAAATAATGAACGGTATAATAGGAAAAAAAAATAATAAAGTGTGATATGAATAAATTTGAGGTGTGAAGAATAACACTTATGTTGTTTTTAACAGGCTTAAACTTTCTATTTCCGGTTACAGTTTTAGTAAAAAGGAATCTTAAACTCTCTCCCTCGGCTAGATGATCGAGAAAAAGAAATCATAACCTATGTCCTTAAGGTACACAGCAGAGAAAGTAAAAACTACCCATAACACAATCACGAAAAATAAGAAGATTGTAGTTTTCTAAAATAAGAAAGATTTTGATTGGGTTTTAATTGTTTTAAAATTCATATACTGTTTTAACGGGCTTATCTCGGAGATATGACCGTGCGTTTAAAAGTAATATAAATGTGCATGCTCTAAATAGTATTGTGTGTGATTTTTCATGTGTAAAGAGTGTGAAAAATGTGACGAGGACTATGTATTTTCACTTAACTTGAATGTGTATTTTTTATTACAGTGAATTTGCATGCTTCTAATCGCATTGTGTGTGACTTTTCATTTGAATGTGTAATGAGTGTGAAAAATGTGCCGAGAATGACTGTGTATTTTCACTTAACTTAACTGTGTATTTACAAATAACATGATTGTGTATTTTCGATTAGTGAATGTGTATGCTCCTAATCGCATTCTGTTTGATTTTTCATGTGAGTGGGTAATGAATGTGCAAAATGTGATGAGAATGACTGTGTTTGATTTGGGAATATTTGGAAGTTAAAGAGGTGTCAAGCACATTCATCAACATCATTCGTGACATGTATGAGTGATCGAGGACGAGTGTTTGTACGCAAGGAGGGGATACAGAGTATTTCGAAAGGATGGGTGTACACGAAGGATCAACTTTGAGCCCATTTCTGTTCACGCTAGTGTTGGACGTGCTGACAAGGGGTATTCAGGGAGAGGTTCCAAGTTGTATGTTGTTCACAAATGGCGTTACATTGGTGGAAGATTCGAGAGTTGGAGTTAATAGTAAGTTGGAAGTGTGGAGGGAAAAGTTGGAATCTAAGAGGTTTAGTTTGAGTAGGAGTAAGACGAAATACGTGGAGTTCCCTTTCGGTCGGGAAAATGAGCCTTTGAGTGAGGTGCAGCTAGGAGGTGAGATTTAGGGTGTGTTCGGCAATTTGGTGTTGATGCCAATGTTGAAGCTGATGCTTACTGTTGACGGTGTTGATGCTCATAGTAGATGCTTATAAGCATCTACTATGAACACTTGATAAAAACATGTGTTTAGTAATGTGTGTTGCTTATGGGATTTTAGAGGATGTAAAATGACCAAAAAGGACATGATTTATTATTAAAACATATAATAAAACTACATTTTTTTTTCTTTCGTCTACCTTCTTTCTCCCTCTTCATTTCTTCCTCCTTCTGCCTGCCACAACCTGTGAAGAGTGGCCGGCGACATGGGGCGGCCGGCAGCATGGGGTGTGGCCGACAGCGAAGGGTTATCGGCCGGGAAGGGTGGTCGGCGGCGGTATGGCCAGCGGCGAAAAGTAATCGCACCGAAAGGGTCGTCGACGGCGGAGGGAGGCCGGCGGCAAGGGGTGGCTGGCGGCGGTGGGTGGCAGGCGATAGTGGATGGCCGGTGGCGGGGGCGGATGGCGGTGAGGTGGATGGCAGGGAGAAGAGAGAAGAAAGAAGAAAGGGTAGAAAATTGAGGGGTTGATTCGGAAAAATAAAAATAATGATGCTTATAATAACGCATAACTAAGATAAGGTGGGGGGAGACAACTTATCAAAAATAGCTTATGTAAGTATGATAAGTTACTTTTCATTTTAAAAAAGAAATTTACCGAACAATACTTATGTTACTTTTGATACTTGCAATAAGCTAGTATGATAAGAACGATAATCACTTGTTCCACGGACCTTTATTATTATTATTATTATTATTATTATTATTATTATTATTATTATTATTATTATTATTATTATTCCTGTAGTATAGAGACATTCTCACACGAAGCGCTCCTTGTAAATAAACCGGGTAAGAAACAAACCACATAAAGCAACATTTTATTTTTGGATAAATGTTTATAAAATTTAAAATAATTTTTTAATTAAATCAAATATGTGCCTGTTAGAGCACAATTATTAATAGACCAAAATTTGGTCATAAGGACAGAGAAGACATAAATAAAAAATAATAAATGAAGGAAAAGGGGAGAAAAAATTAGTGACCTGTCACGATGATGACCAAAATAAAAGTTGGTCTTTTAGTTAGCATTTGACAAGTGTATTAAAATATTATTTTATTATTTAAATAATTCTACTTTAAAGAACAAGAAAATAACGAAACGATATTATATCACCGAGACCAAAGAATTTGGATTAACCACTCCATATACTCTTATAACCGGACTAATACCACCATAGATATCATATTATCACATTATTATAAGCAATGATCACCAAAACAAAAATATTATTAAAAGCAAAAAGGTGAAACACGAGATCTCCTCCAGACTCCAAAATCATTGGATGTTCGTCGCCTCCTTCCCTCGTGCTGTGTTGCTGCCTGTAAGGCTATGACACACGGACACGGGAAGAAGCGAGAGCTTATCTATTTCTACTTTCTCCCTCAACTTCTCTTCGGATTACTCTTCACATCGCTCTTCCTTTCAATTCATAACTCCACGTGAAGGTTTCATAGCCGGCGCCGACCCCTTCTGCTCTTTTCCGGCGACTGGTGGTATGTATTTCATTCATTGGTTCTGTAATGGGTTTTGCATGATGTAAAAAAACCCTAATTTTAGTGCAATTGCTTTGGGTGTTGAGATTACATGCTCTGTCAAATTTTAATTTTGGATTCATATATATATGTCCTGCTTGTTGTGTAGGACTATACTCGGTCTTGGTTTTGGCACAAACATTGCAATGGGAAGTTGTGGTGATTGGTTTAGTAGCGGGTTTAACTGAATTTTATTCCAACAATGAGACCTTCTTGTCCCTTTTTTCTGGAAACAAATAGAAATGCTGAAATTGCAATGCTGTAATCATTGGTGAAATTTAATGCTCATGTTTTTATTAAGAAGAGCAATTCCACAAAATTGGCGATTACCTCTAGAGATGTGACTGAGTAATGAACCTATTTCTTAGTATTTCGTAGTTCTTCTATATATGGGTTGAAACATAGGGCTGCTTTTGTATGTATGGCAGCATTTTTATGGGCTTGTGCAACATCTCTAGCTTCACACTGCCATGTACTTTCAGGATAATGTATCACCTTTCTCACGAAATTGTTACTCTTTCAACTTATTAGGTGCCAGTAAACTGTCAATGATTGACTGCTGCCCAAGTACTTGAGTGTTAGCTGAAAACACACAACAAAATGGCCTCATGGTATTTGCATGCAACAAAGAGTGGGTCATTGTATGGCACAAGTTGTGAAAACTACCTACTCTTCAGTATAGAGACTTCACTGGGGGATGGTTTACGCACATTCCTCTACTTCTTAGGACTTGCATACTGTTTCATTGGGTTATCAGCTATCACTTCTAAATTTTTCCGTTCCATGGAGAATATTGTTAAGCATACACGAAGAGTAACGGCGACAGACCCTGCAACAAAAGCTCAAGTTGTTAGACATGAGAACGTGTGGAATTTTACGGTTGCAGATATCACCCTTCTGGCTTTTGGAACTAGCTTCCCCCAAATATGTTTGTCTATCATTGATTCTATACAGAATATTGGAAGCCTGTATGCTGGAGGTTTGTATGACAGAATTCTACTTATACTCGAGTTTGAATGTTGAAATTTAATGTAATGCACGCCTATTAAATTTTACGGTTGATGCGACATTCCTAGATCTTCAACTAAATGTGATAGGGTGATCAGGGATGCTTACTATCTACTTGTTATACCAGGCCATTTATTTTGTCATCCATTCAATCATTTTAGGGTTATTAAATTTAATAGGTGTAAATGTAGTGTATGTTTTTCAAAATCTCAGATGTGTGTTCACTTTATGAATGTATAAGGTTGTAGTCTACATTTGACAAGCTTGTAGTTGATCACTTTTGTAGAAGACCATAAATGTGAGCAGACTAATAATTTGTTGCCTTATTATGTGAATTTCTGTTTGAAATTGCTTCTTTATTGGGAACAAGAAATGCAACTAAATGATGACCTGCAGCATGATCAAAGTATAATTTAGTTCATAAATTAAGGATTCTTTGTCATTTGAACTAGATAATACTTTCTAACTAAATGTGGATCTTTGCTTTAATGAGCAGGTCTGGGACCCGGAACACTTGTTGGTTCTGCTGCATTTGACCTCTTCCCTATCCATGCCGTCTGTGTAGTTGTCCCAAAAGCTAGAGAACTGAAAAAGATATCTGATCTTGGAGTTTGGCTGGTGGAGCTCTTTTGGTCTTTCTGGGCTTATGTATGGCTGTATATAATCTTAAAGGTAATCTGAATGTTGAATAAACTGAAGTGCATGTAGTCGTAAGTTATATGTAAATAGTAAAAGTCATCAGAAGCTGATATAATGTGCTGTTATTTCGTCATCCATTAATATATTAGCCTAGTAACCATTTGCCATTACTATATCAAATATGTCACTAAGTGGAACTCAATACCAATTAGATAATTCAATGGCTTTATTAGCATATTAGTTTCTGTACCTAGTGCTATATGTCAATTGCTTGAAATTAGCTACTTGATATATTCAGGTCTGGACACCAGATGTAATTACACTACAGGAGTCACTGCTCACAGTATTGCAGTTTTTCTTGTTAGTAATGCATGCTTATGTTCAGGACAAGCGCTGGCCTTATGTATCCTTTCCTTTGTGAGTAATTTTTATATTTATTTATCATCCTTGTTGTAAATTTGTTCTTGCATTAGCTTGCATCATTCCATCTTCGGTTGTTTGAGATCTTTATTTGTCTTTCAGTGTGAGGTCTGAGAGACCATCAGAGTGGGTGCCGGAGGAGAAATCATGTGAAGTGATTATGAATGAATATACAGAAGCAATTGCAACTGGTGGCGTGGAAGAGAGGGGTATCGTTGATATATTTTCTGTACATTCACAAACTAGCATAGGTAATTGAAGTTATTATGACAGTAACTTCTCGTTTGTTATCTGATGTATTATAAAATTAAAAGCTAATCATGAGCATCGGCCATCTTCCAATATTTTTGCATCAACGCTGATCAGCTAGCTCATATTCTCTTCTGTTAACTCATTTGAGTATACGGACTCTGAATCTGGCAGGATTATGTATCAGTAACCTCATTTTGGTTATGAATTTGATTTATTTGATATAAACTATAATTATGTCCACTGTAGCTTTATTTTCTGCATTTGAAAGTTCCAGTGACCAATTATGTTGAAGATTTGAGATAAATTGCCAGTCGTTTCTTTCTGTCCAAATGTTAAATTTGCCATCTATGCTTAGAGAGTATGCTTTCTGAACCTGCACGCCTGGCATATCAAGCTGTGCCCACGGATGAAGTGGGTGAAACATCTGCTGCCCTACTTAAGAGGAAAACTACGAGCGATGTTGCGCGTTTCTTCTTGATATGGAGACAACAATATCAGGACGCGTTGGTGGTATGTGATTTACAATATATATGGTTACTTTTTGGATGAAACAAATATTTGGATGAAATCGCATGTACCAGATTTGTATTGCTTGGTGCTAGGTTATCGAATCTCTTTCTATCCAAGTGTTCATCACTGTAGGAAGGATGTATACAGTAATTCTAACCTTTTCCCAAGAATCCAACTTAGTATGTGGATCCATCGGCACTCAAGTCGCATATTATTGTAGGACTATCCTAAGTTCAGTTCAATGGAAGAGTTAATTTTGAAAGCATCCTACCACTCAAACGAGTAGTTGCCACCACAATTGTCAAAATTCAAAGAAAGAATACCATGTGTATCAGAATTTCATTTTGCATTTTACAGGCTTTTCACACGTTCATCGCATACTTATTTGTAGGATCAATATTCAAGTGTCACATGTTCATCATATCCTTATTTATAGGATCAATATTCAAGTGTCTACTGCAGAAGAGTCTAGGAAATATGGATTTTGCTTTCAGTAACTTCAAATTATTATATCTCTCTCTATATATATATATATCACATACTTTTTTCTCAAACTCCCATTCCTTACACCTCTACTTCCATCTGTTGATGATTCTGTATTCAGCTGGAAAACACAGATACAAAAAAGAACGGGAGCATCCGCATAAGGGTTGGAAAATTTTTATGGCAGTTGATTCTTCTACCATGGCGGCTTCTGTTTGCTTTCGTTCCTCCTTATCACATAGCTCACGGATGGATTGCCTTCATCTGCTCTCTAATTTTCATCAGTGGAATAGCTTATATTGTGATGAAGCTGTCTAATCTAATCAGCTGCGTCACAGGTTAGAAATTTGATACAGAAACAAATTAAATACACGCATTTTGTTTTGATTCTTTGAGCCTGAATGAATATGCGGTCTGCCTGTGCAGGAATAAATGATTATGTAATTGCATTCACAGCATTAGCTGCTGGAACCTCGTGGCCAGATCTAGTAGCCAGTAAGATCGCTGCTGAACGACAGACAACAGCTGATTCTGCCATTGCAAACATCACTTGCAGGTCTCAAACTCTTCAAATCCTCCTTTTGGGTTGAAGACATGTTTTACAATCTTCTAATTTACACTTCTTTTTTTTCTCTGTACAGCAATTCAGTGAACATATATTTCGGCATTGGTATCCCATGGCTTATTGATACAACATACAATTACTTTGCGCACAAGCAGCCTCTGTACATCAAGAACGCAACAGGGCTCAGCTTTTCATTGCTGGTGTTCTTTTGTACTTCAGCAGGGTGTATCTCAGTTCTAGTGTTGAGGAGACTAACTCTGGGCGCCGAGCTTGGTGGGCCCAGGATTTGGGCATGGATTACGAGCGTGTACTTCATACTCCTCTGGCTTGTTTTTGTGGTACTCTCGTCACTCAAGGTCTCCGGTATCATATAATCATATAATGTGTGTGCTAGCCATTCTTTGTCATACTACACTTTCTTCTCCCCTACTATTTTGAGACCTCATACGGCCATACCTTTCTTGGTTACTTTAGATGATCCACATCTTGTATCTTTTGGGTATACACCGCATAGGCGCATACATGTATTGTATTGGTATCATAAAAGCAATATTACAAACAACGTTGTAAGTTTTTGGGGTTATAATTAATGTATAATTGATAAATCATGCAGTAAAATGAAAGTATTATTCATCTAACCAGCACTAGGCTACATTGATGAACCAGCCCTTAATTTGTCAAAGGAACCATAACTGTTGAACTCCTGAGAACCCATATGCCTGGAGGTTCTGAAAGTTAAAAGCTTGAAATCCAGGACAAAAACATGAACTGATGGAGCAAATATGCACCAAATTCCTCTCACTCAGAACAGAACTGATGGATATCTATCTTATTCACATGGCAGAACGCAAACAAATGGAGTCACATACTGAAACAAAGCCTTATTTTTAAGGAATTGGGGATAAAAAACTTGAAAAGACATTCAACCATTGTCTGGTTGATATACAAAAAAGTCCACACAAGGGGGGCACAAACGGTTCCATCAACCCAGACTCGAAACCTAGCTAGTGCGCTTCAACATCCTACAAAGGAAATATAGAACTAGAATTGGATTTCAGTGAGATGGCTCTTGTTCTCAACCAGCCAAATTGAGTGTCATTTAGGCAAGAGCACCAGTACAAGCAGTTGCAGGAGCAGATTCAAGCTTCGTAGCAGAGCTGTACTTCTTAGTGATGAATCTGAAGACAAGGAAAATTCTATTAGTGATTTTGCACTAAATTCTGAATAATAAATAAAAAGAAATCATTAGTCATCTGGCTACCTGAAGAAGTCCCTCCACAACAACTCAGAGGTCAACCAGCTCATCCCATCACCACCGTCATCTTTCCCTTTTGAGGAGGCAGAGATTGTTCTGTCAAACGGAATCAGGTTATTCTCAGTACACAATCAATGACCACATATAGCAAAATGCTTAACACAAACAGATTGTATCAGCTCTGTACCTAGATGCAGTCTTCTTCAGCTCATCAAACATGGAGCGAGGAGAGAGGCTTCCAGTGGTCAGCCATGGAGAAATTTTGCAAGAGAAGTTAGCGCCGTAGATGCTGTCACTTCCATCCTTGGGGCCCTTGTGCGGCTGAGCTTGGCATTCAGCTGCAAATTTCTTGACCCTCTGAAGCGCTTCGGTCTCTCCTCCCACCATGGATGCAGTAGCACCGGGCTTCCCATCCTATACAGTTGTGCAAATAAAGCTAGTTTTAGCCTTTTATGTGTATGCAACACCCGAAAACACAACCCAATGAACTACTAGCATCTTCATGATACGATCAATCACCTTAAAAACAAGAACTGCATAATGAATCACAGCAACGACTACTAGTATACTTCTCACAACGACTACTAGTATACTTCTCACAACGACTATTACTATCTTCATGATCCAATCAATCACCTTAAAACGACTTCTAGTATATTTCTCACAACGACTACTAGTATCTTCATGGTCCGATCAATCACCTTAAGAACAAGACTACATAATGAATCACAATAACGACTACTAGTATACTTCTCACAATGTATCTGTTGCAAGAAGACCCAATCCTAAATCCAAACATATATGAATCTCATAGAGTAGTAGTAAAATGTAGAGAGGCAGACCTGAGACAGAGAGGCAGTGGGGTTAACACCCAAGGAAACCAAGGAAGGAATGTCACCAGGCTCAACACCACCCCTAGAAGGCAAGCCCTTAATCCTATCAAGAGCAGCAATGGTATCCCTCACTTTCAAGCCCTTGACCTTCTCCCTAAACCCACCATAGTTGGTAGGCATATTCTCCAGCTTAAACGGCAGATCCTCCAAATGGTAGAGCGTGCTCCCCCAGAAGTACTTCACCTCAACACCCTCATCCTTCATAGCACTCTCAATCTTAAGCTCAGACTTCACCTCCTCCTTCGACACCTCCCTATGAGCAAAGATAGCATCTGCCCCAACAGCCTTGGCCAGCTCAGCAAGAACGGTCTCGGGCTTGCCGATCCTGACGACCAGATTGGATCCTCTGGCCTGGAGACTCTTTCTGAGGTCGGCGACGGCCTCGACGAGGAAGGAGGCGCGGTTGGGGCCGGTCTTGTCGAAGCCGGAGGAGGACTTGCCGTAGTCCCGGGGGTCGAAGCAGTAGACGGGGAGGACGGAGGAGGAGTCGTTGCTGGCGGAGTTGAGGCACTCGTTGTCGTGGACGCGGAGGTCGCTGCGGAACCAGACGATGGTGGAGCGGCGGAGGGCGGCGCCGTTGGAGGGCTCCGAGGGGCGCCGGGGGGTCACCGAGAGGGGGCTCTGGAGGGGGATGGCCGAGAAGGAGGAGGACTTCTTGGAGAAGGAGGGCCTTTGAGGGGTGAGGGTAGGTGAGGAGAGGGAGAGGTGGATTAGGGACGATGAGATTTGGGAGTTGGAGAGCTTGACTTGTGCGGGGGTGTTGGAGAAGACTCTTGTGAGCTTGGAGGCCGGGTTGGTGAGGCTTGAGGGCAGGATTGCGGAGAGGGAGAGGGAAATGGAGGCTGTCGGAGGGTGGAAGGGCTTGGACGGGCGAGGTGCAATAATGGCGGACTCATTCTCTGTGTTCCGGTTCTGGGTTTCTCCGGAGTCTGAGGTGGGGAGGGTTTGGGGATCCATTGACGATGAAGAGGTTTTGTGGGATTGGGATTGGATTGGACAAGGATGATGAAGGTTGTGAGGAAGTAGAGAGGAGGAGGCTATGGTGTACTTGGTGGAATATTATCCTTCTCTGATTTATGGGTCTTTTTTTTGGGGGGGGCTAAATGATGGGGGTTGGTGTTTATTCAAGAATGTGACGACCTAACTTTTCACCCCCTGTATTATTCGTGTATACATGCACCTAACATTTTGGTCCACTAACCTTCAAACTTCACTTTCCAGTTTCTATGAAAATAATGTAAAAATAAAAATAATCAAATTCTATGAAAATAATCAAATTTACATGAAAAACACTTGTGTATTAATTAAAAAATGTTATTTAAATCTAGTTTTTTTATTTATAATTAATAAAAATATATTCGAAACTCAAAATCGACGCGCATGTTTATTCATTTAATAGATATTAAAAAATGTTTTTGCTTTAAAGCATGATTTGATTATTCCGTCTTGAATTATAATATATGTATTGGTTATTTCATTTATAATGAAAATAATATATTTGATGTTGTTCATTTGGAAATAGATATACATAAGGTCTATAATATTCATCGAATTGCTAATAAGTAAACAATTAAAAAAATATTTCATTTAATATTTTTATTTAGAAGAAAAATGGATAGATATTTATTTAATAATATTTTAGACTTAATTAATAATACAGCTCTAACTTCATTTGAAAATTTTAAAAAAATTAGAGTAATAATTACTTGTAAAGGAAAATGAAAATATTCATTTCAAAAAATGGAATTTTTGAATGAAAGTCGATTTTTAAATCGTAAAATACTTAAATGAACGATTTTCGTTTTTAGTAATACCAAAATGTCCAATTTTTTTGCTTTTTTATACCCAAATGTCCAAAAGATTCTTTTTTCAAATGTCCAAAGGTAACACTTTTTAATAACAATCTGGCATTTTGGTTTAAATGTTTTAAGAAAACTTGGCTTTGTACACCCTCTTTCATTTGTAAGTTGTAACTAACTAGTGTTGGTATGCGTATCTGATTTGTTTAAAAAAAATTATTTTAAATTTTGTATACATTTATCCCAAATATATTAAATAGATTTAAAAACTTGTATTATTTTATTTTTTATTTCTTATGAGATATATTTTGATGATATATTCTGTCTTGGATAATTATTTAATTAGTATATTATATTTTATTTTACAGTTATTTTGGAATAAATCCAAATCATATTTATATAAATAGTTTCTTATATATGGAATCTATAACTAAATTTGAACCCGTAAAAAATAAGTCCAGAATGATTTTAGAAAATGACGATATCGTTTAATTAATTTGTGATTGACAGGTGTTGTTCATATTATTATTTTTATATAGTATATAATAAGATTAATTATATCTTTAAGAAAACCTTATTAGATAGAATTTTAACAATATACTGTATGTTTTAATATTTCATGTACATATGTCATTTTAGTAAAAATTGGTGATATAGTTCAACGTAAAATTTAACACGTGTCATTTTAATTATAGGATTCTGTGCTCAACCAAAACCAACGAATGTAACTCAGCTCCTTACATTGCAAGTCAAAAATTGATATTACAATCCTTTTAATTGAGGAAAAAAAATATGACTAAATTTGAGCATTAACATTTTTCTATTTTTTTTCCATGTTCGATTTTTTTTTTCCTTTTAATTAAGGTGCATGTATACACTAAGGATTGTATCATGTCTTGCCAAATGGAGTCATGACTTGCGGCCCCTCAAGTTTTCCATGTAAAGCATACTATAAATGGTGTACATTGCATTGAGCATGTGGGGTATAACTGTATATCCTAAATCTCCAAATCACAAAGTGTAGTCTGATTTTTGTCTAATGCTATACTACGGAGGATGTAGGCGGTAGGTTATGGGCACGTGTTTTCGTCCGTGATGGAATGGTATTTCTATTAGTGAAAGTGATTAGTACTGCACAATATTGTAGTCAAAAACATACTCCCTCTGTCCCGCTATGTTTGTCCGATTCCATTGTTTACACGTTTTTTAAAGCAGATGAAAAGTTTTTTTTTGGTGTAAGATCCGTGTCAGATGCAATAATGAGCAGAGGAGAGATTTTTGAGGGGGATTTTTGCTTTGCATTACAGCTCATCACAAACACAAATTAGGGGAGAATTTCAAATTTCATCAGCCAATGGGAACTCCCCATTTTAATCACACGGATCCCCCCCCCTTAGCATAAAAGCCTTACAAACAGAAGAACATTCTCTTACATTCTCTTTTCCTCCATTGAAGCGCAAAACAGTAAAAAAACACAAAGCACATTAACTCCAAGTTATTGGTCACAAAAGTTAAGCATTAAAGTTTCTTCTCCCTGCATCATTGCCTTGCTGTCGCATGGCCTCAGTTATAGATTTAAATGAAGCTCCTCTGCCAGAGGAGCATATTCACAGCTCCAGCTCTGGTCCCCCTTTCTTTGATCTTAATGAGGCGATGGGGGATGTTCAAGGAGATGAAGAGCCATCTCAAGACAGTGAACAGGGAGGGGAAGACCAGGCAGAAGCAGATATTGACACATAAGAACATTTACCTAATCAGCCATTTACAGCAAGGCTCAGCAGTGAGAGAAAAATGCAAATACTCATGAGACTGTTGCACATAGCAGAAGGGGGATATCTACCACATAGAAGCATCAAGCAACTTGCAAGTGAGTTCCATCTGTCAACAAGAACCATAAGTAGGTTATGGAGGACAGCAAAGGGAGCAGAGAATGGCATTCACATGCTTAATGTGAGTACAAAGTACCACAACTGTGGTAGAAAGAGAATTGAAGTGGATCCTACAGAAATCACAGCTCTCAACATGGGGGACAGATCATGCATACGTGATTTAGCAGGCAAATTTGACATCTCAAAGAGCACAGTGCACAGAATGATCAAGAGGAAGACAATAAGGCCACACACAAATCCATTGCATCCAGGCTTGAAGCCATCAAACATGAGAACAAGGCTGGAGTGGATCCTAAGTCTACTTCAAGGCAGTTCAGCTGAGAGCAAGCAACAATATTACACAATGTATGACTTCATACACATAGATAAGAAATGGTTTCATCTCAGCAAGAAAACACAGAGGGTTTATCTAGCAGCCAATGAAAGGGGGAAATACAGGGCAGCAACATCAAGCAAATTTATTCCAAAAGTCATGTTTACAGCAGCTGTAGCAAGGCCTAGATTCAATTCAGAGGGGGATTGCACATTTGATGGGAAAATAGGAATTTTCCCCTTTACATATCAAGAAGCAGCCAAGAGAAAATCAAAGAACAGAGACAAGGGGACTCTAGTCACAAAGCTGGTTGAATCAGTCAACAAAACAGTTACAAGGAGGATGCTTATTGACCAGATAGTGCCAACAATCAAGGAGAAGTGGCCACAACAAGAAGGTCACAAGGTGATATTCATACACCAAGACAATGCTAAGGCACACATCACTCAAGAAGATCCAGAATGGCAGCAAGTATACAGACAGGGTGAATTCACTTTCATTCTAATTCAGCAGCCCCCTAACAGTCCAGATTTAAACATCCTAGACCTTGGCTTTTTTAGGAGCATTCAATCACTCATGCACAAGAAAATGCCAAAGGATATTGATCATATGTTGGATGCAGTTCATGAAGCATTTTATGAGCTAGACCCAACTACTTTGGGAAATGTATGGCATTCATTGCAATATGTCATGAATGAGGTGTTGATTGTTAAGGGTAGCAATGATTATGATCTCCCACATGTGAACAAGAAAAGATTGGCAAGTGAGGGCAATCTACCTACACAGGTTCAAGCACCAAATTGGGCAGTGGCTCAAGCATGGGACATTGTTCATGGGGATGCAAATGGTTTACATGCAGAACAAGCTACTCAGGATGCAGGAGGAGACACACAAGCAACTCAGGGAGAAACAGAAGCAGCTGAGGGAGAATATGAAGATCAAGACAATATGCATGAAGTTTATGATGAAGAAATGTAGGGGGATATAGATTACAGTATACAACTTTTGTGAAGTGTAGTAGTAAATATTGGTAGGGGGGAACTTTTTGGACAGTTATAAACTTTTGTGAAGTGCACCAGTTTTTGTAAGATGCAAGATGCTCTTGGAGCTTATTTAAAAAATGGTTGCTCTCAGAATCTCCCTTATCATCACAGATGCACCCTCAACCACTAAACTTGAGCACACAATGGCCTCCAAAGCCCCAATTAGGGGCGGTGGCCTAATTAATGTCAAGTTTATTGGCTGATCATGAGAGTGCATCTCAGCTCAGTAAGATAGGTATCATCATTGAGCAAAAAAAAAGGAAAAGTAAATCTCAGATCCCCCTTAGCATCATTGATGCAAACTCAACCCAAAACCATCAACTAACAAACTGCCTCCAAAGCCACAAATAAGGGCGGTGGCCATATGCTAGTTAAGGTAAGAGGCTTGTAAGAGTTGACATCTCAGGCATAAAAGAGTTCATCATAGATTAAAAGCAAAAAAAAAAACAGTTTTAAAATCATGGATATTCCTTATTCAGGTAAAGCAACTTTGATATTGTTGGGATGGTGTGAGTGAGTCTCAATTCAACCAAGTCATGAATCACTACAGACATCCCTGCAACACAGATTTTTCAAAGCATGAAGAACTAGTCATGAAGCACTACAGACATGAAGCATTCAATACAGAGCCATGAATAAGTTTTAAAAATATACAAAGCCATCAAACAGTTTTGAAGTCATGAATCAACATTTAGTTCAGAGGCATGAGTCCATAAACAGCAAGCCATGAATCATAAATAAGTAGAAAAAGAAGCATACAGAATTACAATTGAAGAAAATAAAACAGGTTTATTCATGCATTTATATTTCAAATCAAGACAAATATGCAAAACAACTAATGAATCAAAATTATGTACACAAACATTAACATACAGACATGCACATGTTAAAGCACTACAACTCTTTGCTCTGAGCTATTAGAGTCTCAGAGTAAGAGTAACACAGAAATCTCTTTGCAGAGATTATATAAGATCCGACAGAGGTTGTTTTAGCAAAGGCTAATCACCAAGTCTGTGCATGGATCTACAGGCAAGCCAAAGAGACTTCACAGTTTATGTTTGATCAACCAAATAGGTGAGAAACTACAGCTTAAGCTTCTCACACAGATGTCTGATCACACAGAAGCACACAAGCATGTTCAAATTCATAAATTTATGCATTAATGTTTTCTTTTAACATTCAGATGTACAAGTTGCTCATTAAGCAAAGAAGTAGTCATGACTCAGCACAGGGGCATACACACAATATGTTTAAGCACCAAGGATAACAAAATAAAGGCATGAATCAACACAGAAGCCTAGAAGAGGCCTAAACTGCACACAAAAGCACATAGAAGCACATAGAAGCATGTTCAAATTCATAAAATGATGCATCAATGTTTTTTTGTTAACATTCAGATGTTAAAGTTGTTCATTAAGCAAAGAAGTAGTCATGACTCAGCACAGGGGCATGCACTCAATATGTTTAAGCACCAAGGACATCAAAATAAAGGCATGAATCAACACAGAAGCCTAGAAGAGGCATAAACTGCACACAGAAGCACATAGAAGCATGTTCAAATTCTTAAAATGATGCATCAATGTTTTTTTTTTAACATTCAGATGTACAAGTTGTTAATTAAGCAAAGAAGTAGTCATGACTCAACACAGGGGCATACATTTATATGTATATGATCACAAATATCTAGTGGATGCAAATGTAATCAACATTATGTGCACACAGAACCATACAAACTTGCTCAAGTCATTATGTTCATGCATATATTTAATCCAATCAACACTAATATGAACAAGTACTCCTTAATGAACACAGATGCAATTCAGGGGGATACACAACATCACAAACCAGCCAAAAACGTGTAAACAGTGGATCAGGACAAACATAGCGGGACATGAGGGAGCACATCATAGTTCAGGGGGATACACAACATCAATATCAAGTTCACACACAATGTGACAGGCATGCTTCATCAACAGGATCTCAGTTCAGGGGGATACCCACATCAACATCAAGTTCACATACAATAGTACATGCACAAATCCAACAACTGAGACATGCAAAAACAAGCAACCTCAGGAAACATCAAACAACAAATACAAACGCAAGAAAGGAGACATGCAAAAACAGAGCAAGCATGAAATTCAGGGGGAGCATACAGGCATTTTAAAATGTAAGGGAGACTCAGCTACTCCTGGAAACATGTCACAACCAAAACAACAATGACCAAGCCATCTCAGGAAACATCGCACAATAACAACAACATGCATCTCAGGGACCAATCCAACATTAAACAACCTTACAAACACGCATAAGTCGCAATACATCTCAAGGGGGAGTAGGAAGCATGCAAAAATCAAAGAAGCATGCCAGGAAGCACAAGGAAGCACAAAACAGAGCATGCAATCTCAGAGAAGGGGGACTTAGCTACTAGTCGGAGCCGGAATCGGGGACTACAAGGTCGTCCCTGGAGTCAGTGGGGGATATGGACGCCTCATCGAGCCCCTCGTTCCCATCGCCCGCCGGTTCACCATGTTTGTCCGCCTTCTCAGCCTCCTTGTTTTTCGCCCTCAACCAGTTTAGCACAGGGGTCTCAAAGCGGCCAGGGCTGTAGGTGTGGTTCCCATTGCAACTCCCCTCGCACTCCGGATGCATAGAGCAATAGCTCGAAACGGAACCCTCCGATTCATCGGAGCTATGGTCCCGAAAGACCTCATCAAGGTACTCAGGTGTTGGATCGGAGGGAACATCATTCGCCATCTCCAGAGAACAAGGGCCACAGATCTAGGGTTTTGAGGGATACACGAGATAAGGGGGACACAAAGAGAGCGGCTCAAGTTCTTCAATGGAGGAGGAGGAGGTCAGAGGGCACAAGCTCTCCAATGGAGGAATCGAGAGCGGCGCAAAAGAGGAGGGCAGAGAGAGATTTGGAGAGGCCAGAGAGAGATGTCGAGAGCGGCGCAAGAGGGAAGGGCAACAATGGGGGCGAGATGTGTCTCATCTAGGGTTCCCCACCCTTTTGTATGCTTGTCTTTGGACGACAACAATCGGGTCAGCCCAATTCATCCGTTTAGCATATCTAACTTAAACGAAATTAGAAGCCCAATCAACACACTAATCCAAATTATTCATTCTCAATTGCCTTAAATTTTTTTTTTGTAGGCTTAATTTTTTTTTTAAGGTTTGCAAAGTTATGAATTCTAATGGGAGAAGATAATGAATAGTGTTTTAATGGAGGTTTTTAGATGAAATGTAGTGGGTAAAAAGTTGATGGTGATAAGAGGAAAGAGAAATTGAAATGATGAAAAAGTGATTTAATTGGGTAAAAAGTGGTAAAGTGTATTGGATAAAAATGGAAAGTAGGGGGATTTTGGACAAACATTGTGGGACGGTAAAAACGAGATAGGACGAACATTATGGGACGGAGGGAGTAAATGATATTCCTTTCATTTTGAAGTTTACCCTCTATAAATATGTCGTTTTTCTACTAAAAATTTTCTACTAAAAACCCATATATAATTACAATCACAAGTACAGACTTCAAATTTTTACCTAATAAAGTAGTAATTAGTGCGTGACTTGAAGAGTAGGTATATGGTTTGGTAAGGACTCAGATGTACAAACTATCTATCGTTTTTGTTTTTAGATTAAAGAAAGAATTTAAACTTTTTATAGAATTACAATATAAGGAGTATAGTTAAGTATAAATGAGGACTAAGATTTGATACTCGAATGGTCAATTTTGTTTTTGGTACGGAAAAGAATTAGACTAGTCCCGACAGACCGGACCCTAGTCTAGAGCATCCGTACGGATGAGGTCCCAGAGGACCGGGTTAGAATACAAAGGGATCGATAATCGTGATGAAACGAAGCTATAACGAAGTCTGCAAAAGAATTGGCCTCCCGAAAAGCATGCGAGATCGACCAGTCCAGAAAGAAAACAACATAGTAGTCCCTGAATGTCTGTACGCAGAATCTCCGCCTCCAATGGGAAACTCTTATCACCCTTCACCGCATTGATTACTTGCAGGTTGTCACCCTCGATACACAAACGGGGAATGCCACGGTTGATGGACTCTAGAATCCCCTGGCGAAGCGTAAAGACTACCGCAAATAAAACAGATCGGTGCCCTACAAGGCCACCATCTTGGTGCAAACGCGTTCCATCTCCATCCCTAAGAATAAAGCAAAAGGAAGCGACACCGTTAGAAGTGACAACACCGTCGAAATTATGTTTGACATAGTTAGTCGCTGCCTTCCTCCAATGATCAAAAAAGAAGCTTTGGGGTAAGAATATACACTAAAATTGATTGTCTAACATCTGTGTATTGAAAGTTGGTTGTCCCCCATCAAAATTGACTGAATATAAATTAAAACATTGTACAAAGATATTTTTCAATCCTATTAACTAAATTGATTGAATTGATTGACTTGATTGACCTATCAATCCTAATCTCATATATTGAAATCAAATTTCATAAGAGAAAATCATACTGATATCAAAACCTATCATTCTTGCTTTTCTAGAAAAGGAAACTCGTTTTTTTTTTTTGTAAAAAATTACTGGCCTCTTATTCTTCCATTGCTTGATAGTAATACATACAATTGAAATAATCCATCAAAAATAATAAATAAACTAATTCTATTAGAGACTAATACCAAAGACGAAAGTAGGTCAAAAATAAAACAAGTCAAGAAACTAGAGTGAAGTTGATACAAAGTGAAACGATGACATAACTAATTACTTGTTAATAAAATTAGGAGAATTTTTGGCAGAGTTCTTCATCATCAAAATAGCTTGGTTAAAAAATTGGAAAAGAAGCTCTTCATTGTCTAGAAAATTCGGTCGACGACTTATTTGAGTTCTTGATAGAGTTATCCTCTATTAACATTTCTTGTGACATGGTTGTGGTCTTGAATGAGTGTTCCACTATTGTGCTGAGAGCTTTGGCTCTACGAATTGAATTTGATCAACGTTCCAAGTCTTTACTCTTTGGGGTTGTATCATTATTGAGGATGAGTCTAATAAAATTTCAATCAAGTTAGTTCTAAACTTCTTCCAAATCAAATTTCAAAACCATCCATCCAACCAATCTTACCTTTCTTCTTTTATGAAAAGAATGATGATCTAGTGAACTAGAAGAAATCTTGGATTAAATTTCCTTAAACAAACGCTCCTTGTAAATAATGAATAGATTTTGGAAGAATGTGAGTTGACCAAGCTAAAGTTGTTGATGCGCGCCTATCAAATCCTTAATTACTAATCTTGTATAATTAGCAAGTCAAGGTCGAGCCTTAGAGAATTATTGTCTATTTCTTTATAAAGTAAATGTTGCTAACGATGAGAACAATGGCTTCTTTTTTGATGAAACTCTAACTCTAATTCAAAATAAGAAAACAATTAGATATATTACAATAGTTGATAAATAGTTCCATCTACAAGTATTCATCTTTATTTGGGTTTGTTGACCATTGATCTGCCCTAAAGTTGCTTCCATGTTGATTGATTAAAGTCATCCATATCTGACAATTATAAAGCAAATAGCTAAAATTAACACTCAGGTCAGCTTAACTAATTACAATCAATTAGCTATACATTTTGACAAAAGTTAAGCATATAACTACATGTATAAACCATGAGAAAAATCTGACTTATGCTGCAATTGCACCAATCTGTCCAATGATCTTAAATCACTCAAACCAAATAAAGTGACCAAGTTGATCAAAACATTGAAAGGAAATTTGAATGAAAGCATTGCCACTGGAGAGAAAAGGGTGGGCGACAAGATTATTGTGCTGAAAGAAGGAGAATGATAAACAAAGAATGCTGTTGTTGTAAAAAATAATCAATTCTTGTTCACTTGCAATGATAGTTGCATCAACTGGTGCGTGAAACAGATATGAGAAAAACTCTAGAGATGAGTAGACAAGCAACTTTCTGCCTAAATTTAATGAATTAGAAATAAGTCACAACTAACTCACCTAATCAATAAGCTAAAGGCATTACAGCCGTGTAAAAAAATTTCATCAGGAAATGTTGATTTGAATATAACCAAGAAGATGGAACAAATGTTAGTGATACTAATATTGTAAGCAGATAAAGTGGAGGGGAAGTTATGGAAAAAACCTGAAGCTGCTGACTTAAAACAAAAGGTGGTAGAAGGCCGCACAGATACTGAGAACGTCGCTCTTTGTCAGTGAAAGAAAGGCCTTTGTTGAAGTGTGGATCTCTCAACATTATACCCAGTATAACAACATCAAACACCATTTATCTCTCATGAGCCATGCAACACCTTATGACTAATTCATATGTATCACTCACACTTGGTTAATAAATGTTTTAAGTCCATCATATATAAATTAGCCAGTAGATTGATAAATTGGCAATGAAAGCTTTAGTACTATGTATGAATATATATATGTACAACTTTGATCTCAGACATCACTAGATTGGTACTAAGATATCAGGTTCATTTATCTTAAATTTTATAAAGTCAAAGTAGGCCAAAGTTGTAGTGAATTAATGAAGCTAATTTCTTGTGGTTTCTTCAAATCCCCTGATTAAAGCCTGAGAATCAAGCAAAAGTTAGGAAGGCAAGCAACCTAGGAATCTGAGAATTTCATACTCATATAGTAGGCACATAAAGTTGCAAGGTAGATCCTAGACCTACCATGACCAACCATAAGAAAACAAAGACATGCACCTTGAGTAAGAATTGCAAGGGTTTTTCACATAAATCACACACAGAAGCTTATAATGACAAATTCACATAATTAAGGAATGTCACATGCTACTACAGCAAGAACCCACAACACAAGTAAGGGTTAATATAGGTAAAACTAGCAAGAAAAGGGTATTCCATTTATTAGTGATGTTGACACCATGAATATGCTCAATATCAAATTACATATCCAACTCAAGTACAACCAATTAATATTATATCTACCTCCCACAAAGGTTGAATACCCTCTTTGAATAGATGCAAATCAGTAGGACTTGGTAACGTGGAAGAGCGAGCTAGATGACAATAACAAGCCCAAAATCCTTCAACCTACACTATAATTTAGCACATTTTTCAGCAACAACACACATAGTTTTATAATGGAAACTGTCTGCTAAAATGCAGTCCTTAATACCAATTTCAACAATAGAACATGTTCTACCCATCCCCTAATGTGAAGCAAAACCATGAACAGTGACTTTGACCACAACCACCACAATTTGGCCCAAACAACTTCATTAGCAACCACGAAGTTACGTAACATATAAATTGAACAAGTAATTTGACTCATTCCATCCCAAAGTCATCATTTAGTTGTATCATTATTTCATAAGCTCGATTGAAACCCATATTTGAAAAAAAAAACTTAGAAAAGCCTCAATTTCCGATGAGAGTACAAGTGAAACTGATTGGACGAGATCATTAGACACGAAATGAAGGAAAAAATATAGAGAATTCTCATACCAAATAGAAAGTCTCAGGTGAGATTCAAAAGCATTACCTGATCGGATGAGAGTAGTTGTGAGATCACGAAGTGAGCAGCTGCTGGAGAGGGTGAACGTGTCGTCGTCGGAGGGAGTAATATTCTGGACAAAGTGAGAGTGGCCATTCAGACGACGGCGGGGGACGTCGGAGACTCGGACACCATGGATATACCGAGGAAGAAATTGTAGAGAGAGAGAAAGTGTCGAGGAGAGAGAAAATCGGGGTGGATAGGCTGAAGTAATGGATTAGGGTAATGGATGGTATTTGGTTGAGGCCGTAAACGGAAACAATTCACCGAGTGATTAAAACAAACATCTAAGTTGGGCCTAATGGAAACTCAATCCGTTTCCAGGCCCGATTTGTATAAATCAAACGGGCTTTAAGTTAGTTAAATATAACTCCTGGTTGTCCTATTATCAATGACAAAGTGAAAAAAGAATCACTTAGGGATGTCACAGGAAAACTAAAGCATAAGTCACTAAATGAAAAGCAAGTGACTTCTCCTAATAGGGGCGTGCTACCCTAATCTGATCAAACCTAGATACAAAATTGAGCTACATTAAGCACAGTTTTATGCTGCCCAGTAGCATCCACAATGAGCAGACCAAATAAATCGATGTTTCCTATAGAACAAGGATCGAAAGTACAAGCCCCTCATTGGATGGGACAAGATATGCAAGAAGAAGGAATTTGGTGGTCTAGGATTAAGAAAGTTTAACCATATGAACAAAGCTCTTCATATGAAATTACTATGGAAAATTATTGCGGAACCAAACAACATATGGGTGCAAATAGTCACAAAAATATCTTAAGGATGATGCGCTATTCAACTATAAAAAACAAGCAAACACATCATGACAATGGTCACAATTAATGAAGCTACGACCTGAGTTCTTTAAAGGGTTAATTTGGCAAGTTGAGGATGGAGAAACCAATAATATCTGGACGGATAACTTGGTGGGGAATGAACCATTAAAGAAGTATGCACTAAACCCTAACAACATAATAGAGGAAACCAAGGTCAAAAGATTTATAACTAGCGAAAAAGAATGAAAAACGGAACAACTCTCTCAAAATCTTCCACAAAATATAGTAGACAAAATGGCCACAATCCAAATTCCAGATAACCCACTACGAGACCGCTTAGATTGGGCCCATAATAAAAATAGATGGCTCTCGACAGCCTCAGTTGTTAACCTATTAGCAAAAATGTATATGCTCAGTCCGAACCATAATAGATGGATATGGAGAGTGGACACGTTCCCGAAAATTAAGAATGTTCTATGGAAGATAGACATGAATGGTCTACCATGCAACCAAGGATAAATTGTGTGTAAAACGAGTGGCAATTCCTTAAGTATGTATATTATGCGACGAAACAAATGAGGACATCGGACATCTGTTTGTAGACCGCCCACATACACAGTGCATAGTTCAACAAATTAACTCAAAAACAACGGAAATATTACAAAACTACGATACCACGGACAAAAAGCCTAGAACATAGTAGCAGAAATTGATCAGCTTGTTGACACAAACATGTTCACGAAGCTCGCCACTACATGGTGGTGCTTGTGGTATCAAAGAAATCTAAAGGTATTCCAACAAGATCAAGGTAATGTAATAATAGACATACCCGACCCCTAAATATTTGAAACCAAATCAATAACTGGAAAAGGTCAAGAAAGTTCATATAGGAAGAGAAAACTAGGGAAAAAAGACCGGAAAAGCAAAAGCAAAAGAGCCAAAATGCAACATGGGCAAAACTATAAAACAGATTAAACTTAATTTTGATGGCTTGAAATTGAATGACGACTCTACGTCAATGAGGTTTGTTCTCAGAAACCACAAAGAGAAGTGATTGGCACGGGGATTACTAAATATGGCAATTATTCAATCCTAATCAATGAAGCACTCGACCTCGGTGACAGAGTCAGGCAAGCCAAAAAACATGGCTACAAGGAATTGAAATTGTAGATGACAAATTGACAGTCATCTAGGCAACCAAGGGCACAAGAAAATACCCTTAATAGATTGACTTGTTGATCTCAAATATATGGACTTTCCTCCAAAGCTTTAAGATTGTCAAGATCAAGCATGTTAACAAGGCTCTTAATGTTGTGGCCGATAAAATCGCAACACTAGGTCACAATCTCTTTATTGATCACATTACAAACAATTAAGAACTCATAAATTTTCATCCGAAAGGATGTTATACATCGTCCCCGTAAGCAAGACCTCCTAGTTCTAACCTTATATATAAAAAAAAAGAGTAAAATATAACTCTACACTCTACACTTTGTAGTCTACAATCTACACTATTCACGCTTGCTCGAGATAGGATTAAACTAGTTTTGATAACTAAAAACTTATAAAAAAATTTATATAATGTTATTGAAAATAGTATTGTATTTTAAAAAAAAACAATTAACGTGCATATATTATGTGGAATTTTCGGCATAAAAGGTGCAAATTTTGCGGAAAATTTTATTTTTAGTAAACATGCAATATTTTATTTTAAGAAAAATAATTAAAAATGAAAATTAGTAGATAAGAATATTTTTAAAAAAATTATGTGAAGATGTTAGCATGTAATTTCATTTAGAAAAATAATTAAATGAAAGTTAGCTTATTCTTTTTAAGAAAAAAATTAAAATGAAACTAGGAAAATAACAAAAAATTTAATATAGGGTCTACAATGAAATTTTCAACTAATTAAACAAATTAAATTATTTTAATAAAAATGTGTCATACAGTTGAATCAGAAGTTGACATGTATCGTACTAAATATTATTTTTAACGTCCGTGTTAGTATACGATACAGTAATACAAATTTTCCATTCAAGTACCAATAATTTTCCCCACACTCAAACGAGTTAGCAAGGTACATCACATTTTACCCGCGAGAGATAAGGCAAAGTGCAACGTGACAGTCTCCCATCTCCAACGGCCATGGAGATAGCCTGAAGAAGCCAGTCCGTCCATGGAATGCTTATGGGGTTTCACTTCCACCCAGTTCGCCACTCCGCTTTCCGCCCACCGTCTAAGTTCTCCAATCGGCGCCGGAAAGAAACGGATTGGGCACCTAAGAGCTCAAGTCAACGGCGAAGACGACCGCCCTTTGTTTCAATCGGCCGCCGATTATGCCACCCTTCGTTACCTGGAGACCAATCGACCAGGTTTTAACCTATTCTATCTTCCCCTTCTCGAGCGCGCATTTCGTCGAACAGTTCTCGGGCAAGTTATAGGTTTTCACGGCTCTGATTGCTATGTGTGCGCCTTTGCAGAACCCCTTTTCGTCGATCCATACGTGGGTTGCTTGGTTCCTCCGAGTACAAAGATTGACTCTCGAGATCGGACCCACCACCATTGCATTGCTACCAAGTTCATTGATGATCAATTGCTCAGTGCAACCAGAGATGTTGATGGGCCTAAACAGGTATTCTGTTTTTCCCTGCTCGTTGACCAGATTAGAGCACATGATTCAGGTGATCGATTGTTTACCTGTAAAAGCTGTAGGTTGTGTTGCTTACAGATGGTATGGACACCCGACCGTACAGGCTCTCTTGGCCTAGCTCTACCCTTATATTTGACATTTCACCTGGAACAGTTTACCAAGAAACAGCTCGAAAGCTTAAAGGTTTGTCTACTCTTCATCCGTGGAATAATCCATACACATTCATATGAATTTTTTTAGTTGCAACGAATGTACAACAAGTGAGAAGCTTAACCGTATTTAGGAAGATAATCATGATCTGTTTGCTTGATTCATGACTGATTTGTGCTCGTTCATGGGTGTGACAATGCCTACTGACATAACTCAAGGAACCCAATAGATATTGGGGCCAGAATTCCGAAAACCTGCTTCTTGACTCATGTTCCCATCGAGTCTACTGATATACAACAAGAGCTGTACCGAAAAGGGTTCAACGGCAATCGCCCAAGTATTTGGTCTCTTCAGGTTGGTAAGCAATCTGCGTTTTATCCGCTCAGTCCGACTGTTGTACTTAATCAAGTGATATCACTCAGGTCTAAAAATCAACGCGTGTCTGCTTGTGTAGGGATTGCCACTGATGAGGGTGGCGAGCTTGGAGGATATTTTGTTCACCGTCGGTAGCTTAGCCATGAAGGGGTCTGTTTTGGTGGGTGAATTGCCTGCTTGGATTGCAGGAACTGAACTTGCTATCAAGGTGAGACTTTTTTTTGCAGATTGATATCGGATTTGGCTGATGTAGACATCTAATGAAGCTTATTATTTCGTTTCGTTTGTAGTCCAGTGGAGATGGATGGATGGACAAGCTCTTCTTCAGTCATGGTTTCAGGATCAATGTGCTTGCGTACGAAGAAATGGCAAGGGGTTTGGGACGGGAACTACCCTTAGGAGATGCAGACCGAATAGTCTTTTCTGGACAACAGTTGAGGCTTTCTGATGCTCAGGTTAGATACAAAATCTGTGCCATAATCATGTACAGTACTATATATGTGCTAAGAATCCATTGCCCAATTAGCTGGTGATAGAAGGATAGGATATTGTTGCCTTTTTAGTATGAATTGGAATTTACAGAGAAATGGCTTCTAATTTCAAGAAGCTGTGACTGAGCATCAATCAACTTTCACACGAAGGAAACAAGCAATGTTCTTTTTGTACTAGTGGAATAGAATAGAATGTGAAAGATGAACTCGTAATGGCAAGTTAGCGAAATTCTTGAAATGCACCTCGTCCTAACATATGTGTGATTTTTTTCATTTTTTTTCGGCAGATGGAAATCTGGAGGAGTGAATTTCAAAGGGTGGAAGAGGGAGGTGATGAAGATGGTTTTGAGGAACTCTAGTGTCATAAAAATGCATGTCCCCGATTGTTTTTCTGTCCTTTTTTGATGAGAAAATTATATTAGGCATTACCCCACCAACCATTTTGGTATGGACCTTGGAATTGAATGTGACGCTAGTTGGTTAGTTGCTACCTACCCACTTCTTTCTCACCTGAAATTGCATAGCAAGAGACAAAGAACCACACGATTTACTTTTAGGCAGATAACAAAACACAATGTCACATCATTTTAACCTTATTTACATTAGGTGGTCAGGGTCAACGGCATAACATCAAAGTTTTAGGTCCAATGATGACCCAGGTTATACCTATTCAGAACACCAATGCTAGCACTGTCTACAAAAAAAAAGGCAAACTACCAATGGTAACTCAGGAAACTATAAATAGCCTTAATCAAATTGAATTTTACAAGCATCAAACTTGGCCTTCAAATCGGCCAGCACACATTCACAACATTGAGCTCGTCCTATCTAACTTCACACAAAAAAAAACATCAGGGCTCAGCAACCTATCACACACAGCTTGCACGGCTTCTTTCTTTTCATCCCCCTTTTCCCTTTTTCCTTGGTCAAACACTCAAACTGCATAGCTTGATCACATCATACCTTTAGATGAGCACCAGATTTTTTGAGGAATATATTTCAGATTAAATCAGAACTTGCACGAATAGTATAAAACTTGAGATTGCAGTGCCAACTAACCATCCCTCCAATTGTCAGTCCCAGCTACACTGCGAATCTTCATCTGATTGATTTAACTTTGCATGTCCCAGGCTACTCAAAAACATCCACCTAAGAGTCAAACCCCAACCATAACACTGACAATTTTTTTACCTACTCTTTTTTGCGCTTACCATGGGCATGAGCGATAATGCTATCATTGCAAATACATTCATCTGAGTTACTGTTGTAGCACCGGAAGGGATGGACGTGGCCGGACAACATTTAACACGCCCCTTGCGGTTGCCTGTTTCAGCATCAGAGTATAAAATATAAAATAAGTTGTAGCTTCACAGATACGCAGACCTTGAAAAGAGTAAAATGAAACCATAATTTCTGAAAACCAAGTAACTTCTTACTAACCTATTTCATGCTTGCCTCTTAACTAGATATAAGGCAACAAATTAGGTACTTTGATGCAAATCAAACAATGTGTTCAAAAAATACATTATAATGCTGTAACTTGAACATTAAGTAAAACAGCCTTTTGACCAGAAGGCCTGCATTTACCTTTAGCAGGAGAAGATATTCAATTAAGAAAAACAACAAAAACACTCATTTCACATTTTAAAAGTTGTGCACAAATTCAAAAAGCCATCAACTGAGTATGGTAAGGGTACAAATCCGTATGTTTACCTCAAAGAATGAATTGAAATTTAGTCGTAAAAGAAAACGCCTCAGGAAAGGTGCTCTCTGACTGCCAGCAAGTCTGCTGCTACGCAATATAGTGTACAGGGAATTGGATTTTTTGTTAAATTCCTGCAAATATCATTGAAGGTTAACTTCACATCAAAATGCTGACTTTAAGCATGACAAACAATCAGCTCATTCATATTTTATTCAATGTTAAATATATATAAGCTAGATGTGAACTGGCCTAAATGAAGGATATTCAGAGTGTGGCACTGGACATAAACAGACGGGGAAAAATAACATTCATCTGTACATACATTTGTACATTATCTTCAAATCGCACCCCCTTCCCCAAGTCTATTACACAACAGTAATTTTTGAAGAGGAAAGACATAGAGCACATGGATTTAGATATTATCAAATAAAATGAGCATACTCATGCTTGTCAGCAATGAATAACCATAATTTGGATGAGAACATGATCCTCCTCTCTATCTCCTTTTGATCTTCAGTAGAGGTGGAGGGAAAAAAAAAACATTTAAGCGCTAGATGACAATCATTATCATAAAATATGCATGGCTAATTAAGTGGTGTTATGCCCAGTTGTGATGATAGTTACAGGTTTTATTTAAGCACATATTAAAAACCAAAATCAGCTGAGATTACCTCAGTTATAACATCCAGTTCAGAAGAGCTAGGATTGTCTTCATTTTCAATCTTCCAGCAGAACTGCAAACATAACTTCATTATGCTATCCAAAATTCTTGATACTGAGCCGATGTCCAAGAAAGACTGGGATATTAAAGCTGACAAATACCTGCAGAAATCATCTCTGTGAGCTCTAGTCTAGCACAGATCATCATTATTAAGGGGTTTTATTTGCAATTCTTTTATGGGCTGCCTCTACGTAGCAGCTATGGAATATCCATATCCACTATGTAGATATAACAAAAATAATGCCATAGAAGCTAGATCAAGACAATAATCTGGGCCATCATTTCATTGCTAACTTAATGCTAAGAAGACAATGGGTTTTCACCTATAATGGGTAAGAGGAGGAAATAGCAAAATCAAAATCAAGAAATGCCTTTTGACAGCAAGAGTGATCTTTGGCTGAGGGGAATAACAAAGTTTCATTAACGAGTTATCCTGCTAGGTTTGCTCTGAGATTACTAGTGGCACACTCAAAGGGCATCCCTTTGCACAAGTGCAGTACGAATGTGGAGCTTCTAGTTCACCTATTATATACATATTCAACTTCTAGAGGATACTATGTCTCAGTAATTCAGAAATTTAATACTTGCAGAAAGAGCTATTCAGCCAAACCTTTATTAAAACTCTGTTTCCATTCTAAAAGTTACTTCAGATATGCATTACATTCAGAATTTTTTTGGGTCCATGTAAACTTCCCATGTGAAACTTAATAATTAAGTAAACCACAATATTTACTAATTGGATATTGGTAAAATCCTGTTCATCCCAACTTCAGATATATGTAAGCTTATACTTTTTTTATTTTGGTCAAAATGTAAGCTTAAACTTGAAGAGGATATTAATAATGGGCGCAAACAATGTTAGCAAATATGTCCTGCAGTAGCAGATCATGCAACCTGAACTGATTTATAGCATCTAGTACAAACTGAAAGATTCTTTACTTACTCTTGATGGAAGTTAACAAGCTCTGTAAAATCATGGGACTCTTGAATGTGAGATTGCAGAACGTTCCACTGGGATTCAATAACATCCACCTGAAAGGCAAATGGAGTTTTAATTTACAAGCTCACCAGCTGCAAGATATATGTACAAACTTTCTTACATAAACACCAAAAAACTATGGAACAAGATTATGTTGATCTTTCTTCACATTAACATTATTCTATAAACTTCCTACAGTGCTTCTGAAAACTTTGACCTATATTTTTGGCATTCAATTTCAGCATGGTCTGATAGGCATGAGATTATCTGCTTTTTCATCAGCATGTCTATTAGAAAGTTCTTTGTGACTTATTTAGGATAAAATTATCATTAAGGTTACATCAATGTAAAACAGAAAATTAAGTATTCCAGTTCACACCTCTTGTACTTTAGAACTGACAAAACTACAACCTTGCCTTCAAAGTTACACTGATTTCTGTTTGTTAGTAGAATATGCAAGAAAGTCCTTGGAAGAAAAATATACAAATTATATGATGACTACACAAGTGTTCCCTTATTTCTCTTTCTTTCATTATCAACATGATTTGCTTTTTACAGTGGCAACTACAGAAGAGTACATGTACAACTTTGACATGAAAGTATTGCAAGGAGCTCACAGTTTCAAACCACATAGCACACACACACAGCCATAGACAACGTAATACAGTCTCTGGAATTAAAGATAGGGTGTGTTCTGCAAATCACTGCAGATTTAGATCAGATAAAGAAGGCTTTTAGCCATTTTGGTCACCTGGATATAAAATTGGAGGTTTCTGATCAAGAAGGCCATATGCTCCCGGACACGCCACATTGGCCTAAAGTATTGCTTCCTCTCCTTAGATGCCGAGTATTTGTGACGTTGATTCCGAAGTTTGGCAAATTCAGTATGATCTTCATGCATCACGGCAGCCCAAGATTTCTCCAATTCCATTTGTGTTCGTTTAAGCCGCAGCAGATACTGAAAGACTCTGCGGTACCTGAGGAAGAAGCTCAAAAAATCTTCTAATGTAGAAAATGTAAACTGGAGCAGAAACAAAAAAGAAAAAGGAAAAAGAAAGAAAAAAAAAGCAACTTATCATTCAACTATTGCACATCAGTGATACAATATGAATCTTACTTAGACAGAACTTCTTGGGTGAAAAATAACTGCAAGGGCCAATCAACTGAGTACTCCAGGGCAATCTCATCCCATCCATCTAGCAACATCTCAGAGGAGGTAGTTGATGGCATAGCAGCTAATTTTCCATCAGTGTAAGCTTTTGATTTAGGCAAGTCAGATTGAGAAGCTTTCACTGTCACCCCTACTGAAGGCATCCTAGCATCAATTGAAAGAGGAAACAATTAAGAAAAAACAATCACGTATGTAGCAGCAAGATCCCACGATTAGGAAAAATTATGGAATACCAATCTAAAAGAAAATTAACACCAAAAAATAGCTAGTAAGGGCTCCAACCGCAAGGATACTCTAGGGAAGTATCTATCTTCATCACTTATGGTCTTCAAGGCAGCCTGAATAGAAAACAAAAACAAAATAACTATTTTTGTTTTCACAGGTATAAATCACATCATGTAACAAATTCAGGAAAGATAGAAATGTGAAAGAAGTTCTCATCAACAAGAAAATCTAAATGCACACATTTATGTTGCTTATCAGACAATGCTGGGTGATTTTGCTACAAACCATCACAATACCACAAATATATGAAGATCACTATGGCACATACCATGCTACAGATCACTTTCCATGAGCACACAGAACTATAAACCGGAACTGATGCAACATCACCTTTATCTAATTACTATTATTCAAAAGAATTCAACTTTCCACATGCAAATCATGTGATACTTATATATTCTTTATATTAACAAATAGTCATACCTATCCAAAACTAGCTGTAGCATTCTCTCCTTATGTAACTAGAGAATTCAACTTTTCACATGCAAATCATGTGATACTAAACCTTATATATTCTTTATTTTAACAAATAGTCATACCTATCCAAAACTAGCTATAACATTCTCTCCTTATGTAACTAGAAAATATACAACCCACTAGACCCTGCTCATGCAGATTACTCTGTGTTGTTGTTGGTGTTGTCATTATTGTAATTCTAGAGAATTCCTAGTTATTTTCTACATTTTCACATATAGAAAATTCTCTTGGATATTTGAGTACTTCCAGAGAGTTCTCTACTAGAGAACTCCTACTAATTCTCCTTAGCCTTCGTCTATAGATAGAGCTAAAGAAATACTATGTAAGATGTGTTTTGATAATGAATGAAATTTATTCATGAGCACCTCACGAGTTCTAGAATGGCCCATTCTTTACAAACAGCAAAGACTGTTGGTTATAATGGGAAGTGAATTCATTTAATGAGCACATCAAATGCACAGAAATCCTGCTTCGCATCCCTCTCTCACAATACTAGTCTTCAATGACATAGTATCTTAAAACGAATGATCAATGTTATATGGTAAAAGACAGTTTTCCCAACAAAAGGCTTTACTGAGCGAGATGAAGTAAAAGCAAGAAGAATGGTCCAAGTTTAATATGTTCTTAGGACAAAGCTTACCAACTGAAAAGGCACCATAAGATCAGCTTCAGCAGATTGTCGAGGTGGCAGGCGCATCAAGCTACGGCTTTCCTCCAAAAAGCACTGTCAGAATGAAGACAGCTAAAAAAATCAGCAAGCTTATTGACAAACTAAGCGTGCTATAAAATATGAACCATTGACATTACAAAATGCGAAACTCTTCTTCAAAGAAGGATCACCATTAAAGAATTTTAAACGTCAAACTAAACATAGCACAAAAAGATTGGAAGAGAAAAAAAAAAGTTAACCATCACACTATATCTCAGTGTGAAACCTAATAAGATCAAATAATACAGACACAAGAAAGAATTTGTATCCTCTTGCTTTATTATACAGATAAATGGAGGCCTTTATTTAGTCTTTGTGAACTGATTAACCACAGTTTTGTTGTCCACATTGAATAGTATATTTGTGTCCTATTGATTTGCAAGGATTTAAGCATTTCAACTAAGTCGAAGATATCTACTGTCAAATTTATCCTGCTCTAGTAAGGGAGCTTGGTAGCAGCTGGTTGCCTATAAATTGGCTCCCATTGTATAGGTGGTTAATGGTAAGTGATTGTGCTATCACCTTCCTAGGCACAAGCACTGTGTCCCTTTCAGCAAACATAACATGACAGGCACCAATTTCTCTCTTACCTGAAAGAAATCTCCCTTTGCTAACAGGAAATAGTCTTTTAGGGCCTTTAAGTGGCCATTCAAGTCAGCACGAACAACTACAAGCTGCATCGTGACAAAAAGAATCAAGAAAAAATCCCAAGAATAAAGTAGGGAATGGATGGTCATTTGACACGTACTTGCCAAAGATGGCTTGCAGCAACAGACCGAATAGTGTCAATAGAACATTCAAATGACCTCCTATGGAACTCGGTTGATTCCTGGATGCCAAATTGGAATGAAAAATTCAAGATATATGTCCAGCAAGAATACCATTAGTCTGTGCAAACGATACATCAGAAATATACCTTCAAATCCTGGAGGAGAACTTCAATCTTATCAGCCTCAGATTGTGGAAGCAATTCTTCCCCGATAGAATCAAAATCTTGAGAAAGATCTTTGTCATGAGACATGCGAGTGTTGAAACCAAGAGTTCTTTGGGATTGCCTTGGGAATTGCTGGTGAATCTGTGACTGAAAACCTGGACTCGGGTTTCGAAGAACCCTGACAGCTTTACCGGCAAACAGAATGGATTCTGCAACACGCATTGGAATATATTCTGGAAGCATATCCTGTATAAACAGGTAGGGATGAAATATCAAACCAGTTGACGATTTTGTGAGCACAACATGAAAATTTGAAAAAGTAGATTAAAAGTCTGAGTGAGACCAGTTCAAATGCAACATACATAGCTATTTGTAATTGTAGGTTGTAATTCATCTATCCTTCACACTCAATAACACATCAATATCTAACCTTTGAAACTGACTGTTCAGCAAGAACCATTTCTTCAACCCAAATATGCAATTCACAAGATTGACATTTCAATGTACTAAAAAGTGGAGCTACCACACAAAAAAAAAGCATTTAACTCTTACCTAATGAGAATTCTGTTGTCTAATCAACATCATAAAACTTGAGAATAAAATAAATGTATGGAAAAAGTGTAGTAAACAACAAAATATTATTTACTTCATAAGAAAGTTAAAACTGATTTTATCCTGATGCATCAGGGTAAAAATCAGAGGAAGAAAATAGAAGAGCATTAAAAAACATTCAAGCACATTGCCTACTAGAACAACAACCTAGATGGTAATTTGGACAGATGAACGTCACACATACCAGCGATATGTGAAAACCCAAATGCCAATCTGTCAGTGATGAATCATCAATCGACAACCGTGCCAATTTGCCAAGTGTATCCGAATTTGTCTCCTGTTGTTCATCCCTATTTTCTTGCCTGGCCAAGTAAAAATATGAGCTTCAGGCTTACAAGAGATGCAATAATGAAAACTCATAATAGGGAAATGGAGTACCTTCTGATGAAAAACTCTCCATGTGAGTCTTGGAGGATCCCATACACCATCCAAGAAGCAAGTTGGTTATACATAACTTGATGGCCATGCCAATGCAGCCTGCACTCAAAGGAATGAAGGAAAGAGTCAGAGACAAATAAAATCATCTAATCAACAATTTGCCCGAAAAGAAAAATAGCTGATATAGATTGTGAGCAAAAACCACCCACATAGTACAGAGGGCTCATGGGCATATATAGTCTCAGAACAGGAATACATACTTGAGATGATAGATTGAAATTTTGAGTTTCATACAAGCCCAAACATATACCAAATGGAAACTAAGATGAACACGTCAGTATGTATACCTTTCCATGACTTTGCTCAGATATTCATTTGTTTTTTCAGCACTAAATCCATATATAGATATATTCACAGGAATACGTAGTTTATTTTGTTTTTTCATATTAAAGCAAAAGAGACCAGCCATGGTTGATTTTTGACAATGATTGCAGCACTAAATCCATATATGCATCTTTTCATATATGTAAACTTCAAAACAAAACAAGCTATGCCATAAGATTAAGACATCTCAGGTAATAGCAATGTGGTCATTATAAATATGCATGCGTAAATCATATCACTAGGGGAAATAAATATCAATCCAGCAACGGGTTGGTCAGTGAAATAATAGGCTGATGATATAAACATAACTCTAAAGACCATGGTACCAAGCAATATGTACCAATAAACAGCTAAATCATTCCTGATATTAAAATATCAGATCAGTGCTGATTGTATCAATGAGCAATGAGACAAAACCAAAGCACAGATTTCATCCAAAGGCATGAAAAAATTTATTATGTTATCAAATAGAATAGAAGTATCTCTGTTTATATATCTATAAAGTAAACGAAATAAACATCAGAACAGGAAATTAATTAAGACTTCACAAGGTTGAGGTAGCTAACCTATTAAAAGAGAAATTTCACATTTTTACATAACAAAGGAATACCATCTAAAGTAAAAACAGCTATTTTACTTGCCTCTGAATACATGTTTGTAATTCAGGTACCCCACAATGGCATCGTTTGTGTAACAGATTGAGAAGTCGACCTCCACCAATATCATCTCGCTCTATCTCAGAAATCAGCTCATGAAGAGGGGGCAGAAGAACAAAAAACTGGAATAGAAATCCACCAACAACATAGGCTAAATAATCAACTTTCTAAGTATCTAAAAGCTCACACATTAAAATACTTGAATAATAAATAGCCATCCATCCAGAAGATTTTTACAGGTGTTTATTACAAATAGTTAGAGATGAACCAATAAAATAACAGTTCAAGGTTCCTTCAGGATGGATCCTTCTACGCCCTTCTTATAAGGACCTCAAGATCCTTCTACACCCTTTCTCTCAAGTTTTTCAAGATTATCAAAGTTTCCTAATCCACAGTATTACAAACATCAATGACAAACTTGTATATTCCACCATATTCTTCAACCAAAACTTCCACTATTCATTGCTCCTTTAACTTTTATTTAAGCAACAAGATGAGTCCACCTTCATGCAATACCAAAGCAAGCTATTTATGTACATGTATTTCATGCAACTCAATCTAACTGGTATTTCACTTTGGTCTTATATCAATGACAGTAAACACAAGCAAAAATATGATTTGCAAAATCATATACAAAATTGCAGCTCTTCAAATCTCATACACATTTTATAGAAGATGATTTGCCTCTGGCTATATGCTGCTAGTAAGTTTGTTGATAAGAAAGCAGCACAATTACATCTTTATCTTCCCTCTACATTGCATAGGCTTCAACTCACAATCTTTTCATCCTTCCTAATGTTTCTACTACGCTTCTACTTTGCAGATAGACCAATTTTATTCTTTCCATCTTCCATCTCTTTTATAACATCATGCTACATTGTACACTTGTACTAATAGACATTGCAAATCTTCAAACATTGGTAACCTCATGTAGTGAGTTAAACCTATACTGTTAATTCGATTTTCTCTTCCGCAGATTGGTGACATGTATATAGATTTTGCTTTTCCAAATATGATAAATCACATCCCTGGCTAGAGCACATGAAGCAATGAATCTAAACTTGGAAGTTGAATAATAACAAATACAAACTCTAACCTTATTAAGTCCTTGAGTAACCGTAGCCAGAATTGGCACAGGATCAGCCAACAACTTCTGCTCAATTTGTAAGACAGCAGACCTGTAGACAGAGAGTATCTCCACAATCCCATTTGCAATTGCCCTCCTATACACACTCTGATTTTCTGCACCCTTCTTGGAAATCTCTTCACATCTCGACATAGGCGACGCACTCTTTGACCTAATCCAACTCAAATTCCGGGATTTCGAGGCAACCCGGTCCAGCTCTCGGTAGTAAAACCCTAGCTTAATGATCCTCTCAATGACATCTCTGCAATTGCCCGCAACACGTGAACAAAGACATGAGAGCGTAGTTCAATTAGTTCAATTGCATTTGAATTGAGTAAGATTATGAGAGATCGACATGGGAACCTGTCACTGGGCTCGACGAACACGAGATCAGGGGCGAGCTTGAAGGTGGACTCGTAGGAGACGGGAGCGTCAGGGGATAAGATCCCGAGCGAGCTCCGTTGCTCACGTTCGTCGATTATCAGATCGCCGGTGTAACCTAACAGTGCTAGCAAGATTTCGTGCAACATTCTTCCAGTCGTTCGTGAAGGTGAAACCCTAAGGATCGAGACTCAATGTTATCGAAGGCAGAGATAGGATCTCGAGATCAAAACAGAAGGACCGGCACACTAGTGGCCGCCGGCTTGGAAAGTACTCGCTGAAGAGGTAGTCCTCTAGTAGGCGGGAGATTGGGTGAAAAAATGGATGTGTGTATCCGTGTTCGTCAAATAATTTCAAAAAAACTAAGGACACACTTAGGGTCCGTTTGGTATACAAAGGCGGAAACGGAAACGGAAACGGAATGGAATGGAATGGAATGGAATGGAAATGAACCTAGTCCAATTATGGGTTATTATACATTAATTGAAAAAAATATTTTAATTTCAAACTTTGAAATTTGTGTGTCTAGAGAAGAGGCAAAGGGAATGATTGAGGTGTTTTGTTACCCCACCCTTAGATCAGGGAATCAAATTGAGTACCGCGAGGGGGCTTGCGGTAGTTTTTGAATGAAAATTGAGGTGGCTCATCATGTATCATGATGCTAATGTGGACTAGGTTCGTTTCCATTCCATTTCATTCTGTTTCCGTTTCCGCCATTGGATACCAAACGGGCCCTTAAAATATAATGGAGAGTTTATATCCTTATTTCACTTCTCGTCCAAATAAATTTTCAATTTATTTTATTTTTTTCTACAATGCATATCACATACGTTTTCCGAGATAAATTCTCCACCCAATTACTTTTCAACCAAAAAATACTTTTAACCCAAAAAGTGAAACAAGACCTTAAGTCAAGCCAAAACTCAAATCACTCAAGAGGTAGCCCTCTAGCTAATCACGAGGCCCCAAAACCTGAAATCGAAATCGGAACCGGTAGGGTATCGGTTCTTCTAGTTCAGTTCTGGTTTCCTGCCGGTTCTTGTTGGTTTCGGTTCGGAAATGCTTTTTTTTATATAATTAAATTACGATTTCGCTATTGCGTTTCGGAACCGCAACCGTGATTCATCAAGACGTGGTCACAGTTTTTTAAATCTAGCTGTTAAAACCTAATGGCTAGTTAGCCGCAACCGCAGTTTATCATATAAATACAAAATTTGTTAGTTTTAGTGTTTGTGTGGTTAAACATAGGAATTGAAATTTATTAGAAATTAAATCACATGAACTTAATTCCCAGATATTGGATTTCACATGATTTGATAAAATATGTTTGGTTACAATTAATTATCTAGTCAATAAATTTCTACATTTTGTTTGGTATGAATTGAAAAAACATGGAAATTACCTAATTTACAACATCAACTCTTATCCATTAAAAATAATAATGTAAATCAAGGGCATAAATGAAATTTGCATACGTATCCTCTCGGGGTTATAGAGGAATCAAAGTCATTGTAGTTCTCTTACCTTCAATACAAAACCCCACTTACCTCTAAGTCGAATCTTCGGAACCGACGGAAGATGGAAGTAAGCTAGGTGAAGATGAGTCATCATCACCCTTCTACAATCATATTTAATATACAACTCACACACATGTGATCTAACACGAGCAATCATGTCGGAAACAATAATATCATCCTCAAAAACTAAATCCAAATATTCATAGTAACGATTTAACAACTTTTGGAAACCCTTAATTTTACTTCTAGGATAAAAAACACAAGTAACGAGATTGATATTGGGAATAAGCCTATAATAAATCAACTACTTGCTCTTCATGGCCATAGTGGCCTCGAAAGTTTGTGATGTCTAGACCCTTATCGAAAGGCACAAGACACATTCAAAGCATGAAAGCCAGCATCGCTTTTGGTAAACACAACCTAAGACATCGCTTTTGACCTTGTCGAGGACTAGAGCGCATCTTGAAGCCAAGACATCGCTTTTGACAAACACAACCTAATGCACAGAAGTCGCTTTCACCAGGAAAGCCAGCACCGACTATCACAAAAAGACAATAGTTCGTAGTGTACAACGTTGTGAAAGTGTCAGGAAGTCTGAGGAATCTCTAAAGACGCCAGAAGGCTAAAAGGGTCCGAAAAAGAGATAGCTAGGATTTGCATATAAATACATCTCTTTGTATTGTATGCAAGCTGACTCTCTTCACATGAGAACTCTCAAGAACACAAAGAGAGTTTGAGAGCACAAAAATGAAGAAGTCCAATAAGAACAATTCAAACCAAGAAATCCAAACCAGAGAAGGAGTTCCTGTGGAGAAGGGAACTCGAATGAGGTTTGATTTAGCTTTTTTATAGAATTGTGTTTGGCCTAGAGAGCTAGGACTGAGGGAGTTCATTAATGATTCTATAATGAGGGATTTATATAGATCAAAGAATTTTGAACTTCACCTTGTAATATCTGTTAAGGACTCAAGTAACACAAGAAAAGGAAGTCATTCAATGCTCCACGCGGATGTAGACGTTTATCCATTAGACTAGTTGATCTAAGGAAAGCGTCCCCAAGTTCTAGCACTTTATGTTTTTATTTATTCCAATGCCTAGTGAAGCTGTCCTTACTACTTCTCTATTTGATTACTAACAAACGATCCAACATCCTATATCTTCTAGCACATCCCATTCACATCTAGATGGTACTGGATACACTTTCATAGTATGCCTTGACCCAAGAATCACTTGTGTAGTAGCGACTTATAAAATCAATTATATGTATTGCACATACTCAATTACAGAGATAGCATGGAAGTTGATCCAAATTAAACGGCGAAATACATCTCTAGGTCACCGAACTTGTACGTTTTTGTGAACCAGCACCCTTGTACTTTGGAATGTTCAAATAAGCCCCCGAAGTTAACATTTTTTGTCTTTTTAGCACTCAATGTTGATTGTTTGAGCGCGTATGGTGTACCCTCTCGTTTGAGCACATTAAGTAGGGGTGAATAGTGTTCAATGAGCATTAATAGTTCAGATAGATTTGTTGAAGTTAAGAAAAGACTAATTTTTTTTAAAAGGCTTATTCTTTAAACGATAACATAGAATGTCATCTCTAATGTAAAATTCAAATTCCTACAACTACCACATCGACATCAACAACACTACCGAGCATATTCCAATAATTTAGGGATTTTTGTACTTAGAAGCCACAAAAGATTAAGTTCAAGGGTCTATTTGAATATTCCAAAGTACAAGGTGGTGGTTGACAAAATCATGCAAGTTTAGGGACCCAAAGATGTATTTTGCCCATATTAAACACTCTACAATTGCATATTTCCTTGTAAAATCAACAATTCTAGAGAAACTATCACTAGATACTTGAAACTTTGTATCAATTAGAGGTTTTATATCATACCTTTTTTTATATCTTATGTCTTTTTTCCAAAATTTGTATCATAGTTTCAGTGGGTTGATTGGGGTTATTTTATTGCTTTCTTCCTAGGCTCTTAGAACCACCTTGTCACTATTTCCCTAATGACTTCAAAGAGGGCAACAAGGTGGTAAGATCTAGCAATCTTCAAAGCTGAGTTCACATTATTTATTGTCATCATATTGTACATGTCCCCTTCGTAACGTGCGTCACTTGCTCCACTTTTTAAAGTCTGCGTCAGCTAGGTATTACCCATTTCTGGATCTGTCTTGCACTTATTTTGAAGGTACCTTTCAAATTCTTTTGTAGTGTAAGCTTTTTGAACTTGAGAGAGCAAGGCGGGTAATCCACTATTATGGAATCCCGTTTTCAAATTTTATTTTAGATGCCTAGCTCGTAACAAACGTGTTAACTGAATATAGACATTCACTAGCTACCATCTTTTATATGTTGATTTGTCTATCAAATGGCACCACCAAGATTAGGGAGCATGTTACCTCTTCAGAAATCGTTCAAAAAACCATTTCATCATCATTTTCTGAATCAATAATAACAAATGCAAGAGGATATATACTTGATGGTTAATTCTTGGAGGAAATTAGAAAAAACCACCCGTTAAATGGGCCATATTACTAATAATCACCCCTTATTGGCGACTTTATTTTAAACCACCCACAACTTGAATTCCGTGAACAAATAGCCACCCATCCAGTTTTTCCGTCAAAAATTCCGTTAACTTGTGTACTTTGACAATTTTCCCCTCAATTTCGCCTTCCCGTCCAAAATCTTCGACGTCTTCAATTCCCGTCCGACCGTCTTAGATCTTGCAATCGCATCCAACCAGAGGAACAATGTCTTCGAAAATCGTACATCCGCATACAATCGAAGGCATATTCGAGAATTTCAGTGGTCGTCGATCCGCCATTATTCGTGCTCTCACTACTAGTTAACCTTAATTTCTCCGTTTCATAATTTCATTCACAACAATCGTTATTCGCTACCGTAAATTTCCGGTTTTGCGTTTGATTTTCGTTTCTTCTTCTTCGCACTTCGTAGATGTAGACGATTTCTATGGAATTTGCGATCCGAGTAAGTCTCCCCATATATTTGTTTCCTCCCTTTTTATGTTGTTCTTCGCATACTTATTAGTTGTTTTTTTCCCATGAATTTCAGTATGTTTTACTCTTGCTTAAAACCATACTTATGTCCAGGAGTGAACTCTCTTGTTTCTCAAAATAGGAAGCAACTGCTTACTCGGATCAACAAGTTCTGGATGGCGGTGGTGGTGGAGAAGCTCTCGATCTCGAAGAGATCGGAGCTGGCGTCGCTACAATAGTCGTGGTCGTCGCTCGCTCGCCGGGATTTCGGACTCTCCCTCGGTTGGAAGATCTCGATCGAGTCCCGAGGAGTTTCTCCGCCGTCGTCTTGTTCGCCGACAATACGTGGTGGTACTGGTGGGATTTTGTTGGTTTCAATCTCCGAGTTTGAGGTTTTGACATTGAGAGATTTCTTCCTTGTGCAAGGACAGATGTTTCCACGGAGGAACCATAGGAGGGCCGACAGCCGGCATTCCAAGAGAGGAAAGAAGGGGAGTGGGGTCCAAACTCCAAAGTGGTCAAAGTTGACCAAATTAAGGGCAAAATTGTCAAAGTACACGAGTTAACGGAATTTTTGACAGAAAAGCTGGATGGGTGGCTATTTGTTAATGGAATTCAAGTTGTGGGTGGTTTAATATAAAGTCGCCAATAAGGGGTGGTTATTAGCAATATGGTCTATTTAACGGGTGGTTTTTTGTAATTTCCTCTAATTCTTGACCAACAATGCTCACAAGACTACCCCATATTGTTCATGTAAAAATGTCTCATCAACTGATATTATCCATAAAATCATGAATTAAATATTAGGTGATGACAAGTTAAGAGAACACTTGCACTCTGTTTCAGTGTAGGAGAATATTTGCACTTTATTACGATGTTTATAAAAGTTATGACCATATCAGATGTTTATTCCAATGTTGATTAAACATTTGAATAAGGAAAGTCTCACAATTTTACCTCTCTCATATGTTGGAATTCTCGTATGGATACTCCAAATGCAACGAATACATACTTAAACTGGTTTGAATTGTCATCTATCACCGGTATTGCATATGTACCAACATTGACTTGTTTGAGCATGTGCAATATGAGGCATGAAATACGTAGTTTTCTTCCTGAGATCATTTAATTATATTTTTTTGTTTTTCATCTTGATTTTCTTGCCTTCAAGTAGCTTATTGTTTCATTATACTCTTTTTGCACATCATTCTATATTTAATATGCATCCGATCCATTTTTCAATCCTTTAAATCTACATTTATCAAAGAAGAAGAAGAAATCGTGTCATTTGAGTTCTCCTTATATAGCTTACTACATGTATTTTAAAAATCTATCATTATTGTAACAGTTTACCTTGTTTTTATCTACTCAGGAGTAGTTAGGTATGAAGACTTGTGATGCGTTTGGAATCTTGTGTCAAGGAGCAATAACAGTACAATACTTTCTGATATGAAAGTAATTGGAATCTTACACTCTTGGATCCATCATTAGTCATGAACATTCACTATCTACGCATATTAGCTTGTACACGTCGTTACTTATTTTTGGACACGGCATCCAAATCATGAATTTTTGGCATATCTTCATCGACTATTGGCTTCGATTCTTCCATTTCAACTATTTGATAATCATTATCAAGGTTTGCAAGCTCATGTGCTGTTAATATATTATTTATATATGCCTCATCCAAGAAATTATCATCCATTCTAATATTCTTGTCTTTCAATGTCACTAATACTATCATTTTCCATTGCACTTCATGCATCAATTCCAAAAGCAAAAGCAAATCGTTATCACTTTTAAATGTATAAAGACGGATGATTGTTTGGAAAGGATTCAAGGCAGACAACCTGATTTCCTTCTATCTAGAATCTATGTTGCATATTTGCATGATTATTGTTCTCAAATACTCCAACGTTACATTATCTTTAATTACCACCGCCTTAGAAGATGTATTTTCAACATATTGGCCATCACAGCTACATTAACCTACAAAGCAAATAGTTAAAATTTTCATCTTTGCTAACCTGTCATCAATAAATAAATAAAACAAAGTTCCCTGAAATGCACTAAACATCTGATGACATATTGAATTAACTCCAAAAAATCAGATGTATTAACATGCATGTTATCACATGATTGGTTTATCAAACTCAAGTAGTATTAACACGTTGTCATCACAATATTATAATCCTGTGAGAACCTAATAAACTAAAAAACCTGATGTACAAAAATGTCATCACATGATTGTTTTCTCAAAGTCAAGTATTACCAACACGTCATTAAATTTGCTCAATTTCATCTCTCGATCTCTTGATTTTGCTTTAAATCAGTGTCACTCGATGGAGTTTTGTGGTCAATCGCTTGCTCCTTTGCTTTCGGTTTCAGCCGCATGCTTAGGCGCTTGGTTGGGACATAACTAAACAATTGCAAATGTGCATACTTTTTTTTTTCAAGGGTACATCCTGAAACCAACTAGATAGCTCCTTATTTTTGTTGGGGTATCTAGCTCCCAATTATTATAATCCATTTTTGACTCGGTACCCTTTTTTAAGATAATTTAGTGGGTACTAAAAAAATATAAATAAGCAATATTTTGATATAGCATAATCATGATATAACTACGCACTTAATTACGCATGCGTAAATCTAGATACTTAATTAGCATTTTTGATCTTTATTCGTTATGCAAGTTGTAGCGATGGTCTACCATTACAATCACATAACGCGAATTTATTAATATACAACAAGGATGACAAAACAAATCACTTGTACAATCACTTCTTAAACTCAAACAAATCACAAAAATAGTCAAAGCATACTACCCTAAGCTGGGTGAAACCAACTAATTTGCCTATATGTTTGAACTGATCTTGAGTTCGAAGCTTTCCCTTTGCTCGATACATGGTCATAACAAAGATGTCGCCTTGTAGAGCAACCTTTGTCCTTTGGCTATCGTCTAATTGCTCAGGCAAGACAGACTCACATGCTATTAGTTTCCCTCCCGTAGGAAGGGCATCGTAACAGTTTTTCATGATCTGCTTTAGTTCATCATCCGTCCATGTAAAAAAACTTAACTGCTAGAATCACCACAAGATGATAAGTAGAGCATACATTAATACAAATAAATATAACACATTTTTATTAACATCCATCATTATTCACAAAATTAATTAAAATCCATCTCCTTTTTGGAATTTGTAAACTAATTGATTGCTTAAGTTTTGGGTCAACATGGAGCTTTGTATTCAGGGTTGCCTATTTAGATAAAGCTATTGTAGAATTTAATTTAGGCCAAATGACCCAACTTTGATGACTCAACCTTAGACCAATATTGTTACAAACACTCACAAAGCATGTTTTTGGCAATTTCCATTTGGGTTGTATACAAGCTCTCTTTTAAAGCCTTTTCAACAAGAGAATCTATTAAATATGTCACCCTTAGTTTTTCCTACCTTTTGAAGTTTGCACAGCTCAAGCCCTAATAGAATCTCAACTTAGAGTGCTGTTTTTGATACAAATGGAAATGACTTGGTTTTTTCCCTTCACATTCTTGTTCTAACATTTTGATCTAGGACAATCCGAACGAGGGCCTAAACGATTACAAAACAAGTTTTTAATTATTTTTTGTAAGCTACTTCAACTTCTTACTTTTTTATCTAGTACTTCATTTTTTGAGTTGCATTTCAGATTAAACTCTATGTTAATGCATATAGACAATATCAAATGTTTAGATTCAACTCTAAAGATTCTAGCTAAGTTCATACAACCCATGCCCTAGAAAAAATTCATCTTGAAGAACAAAATCTAAATGTTTTGATTATTTTTTGTTACTCTCTTATTTTTTGTTTTTCATTTCTTGTGTTGCTTTTCAAACATGAGATTCTCTTTCTTCGGAATTGAATTTTTTTTCAAGGCTAAAAGTGTCACCTTCTCGAAGATAACATCACCACGGAGAATCGACTTGAACATGTCACCCCCCACATGGGTTATACCTACACATAAGAAAGATTACAAAACAATCAATTAAGTTCTTTTCCGGCAAAAGTTTACAAGTAAATTTATAAACTTAGGATATAAGATATTATGGGCACATTATACTAAATAAAACATATGAGATCCATTCTTCCTAGATAAATAATTTAGTCATCCAAATAGATCTATATCATTTAAAAATTTAATTCAAAGGGAATAGACTAAGATGGATTAATATAACAAAAGGATTACCAGGAATTGGAGGAGCTTTGGCAACTACTTCAGGCAAATCAAAGTTAATCGCCTCCTTTATACCACAATGCTTTTCCAAAATAATCCTCAAGCAATCCCCAACACTCCCACCGACATCCACAAGTGTTTGAATGCCATCAAATCCATCATAACCACTATCTAGCAATGCCCTCATGAAGGGAACAGAAACCCCTGACATCGCCCTTTGCATGAGCTTATTCATCTCTTCATCTTTCTTATAATACACGTAAGGCGGATCGCCATTGGCCCTTATGAAGGGCTCTATAGAGGGATCAAGAACCGATGTGTGCATAAGAGGCCAAGCCTTCATCATCGCATCTAGATTGTGTTGCAACACATAAGCACCATGGGATAAACCTTCCTCATCCGTCACTAGTGTCTTTCCTACCTCAGTTAATGAGTACCTGCATGGGTGCATAAAAGTAGTTCCATAATTTTAATACCTACTTATGGTGAACTGATGTATAACATATCGGGAATTCAAAGTAAATAAGTCTAGTATCTATTAAGTGACAAATGGACTGGCCAACAATTGACCATGAGGCATATGATCTATTAAGTGACAAATTGGGCAATGTAAAATTTAATCCATTTAACGCAAGGCTTGGGGGTTAAGATGCTTGATTGTTAGGAAACTGGATTTGCCTGCATTCAGTAGTATATGGGATTGTGGTGGGAGAGAGATACTCCTTGAATACTCCATAGCTAGAGAGAATTCTCAAAATACGGTGAAGGTTTTCAAGATCGGCTGGAGCATCTGGCGAGGCGATGCGTGAGAGAATCTGTTCTGGTGTGAGGGGAGCATTGGCTCCGTTGTCCCAGATGGCATCGGCGACATTGAGGCGAACAACGGCGCACAATGCCATGGGGACATTGGTCATGAGGGCCAACTCCAAGATAGCCAACATGGCTTTCTTTCGATCTTCGGAAGTCTCGTCCACCACTAACGTGTTGACGCTTTTAGGAGTGTCTTTCTCTTGGTCTTGAGGCAATTCCATCAGAATTTCTCGCTCTGATCTCTTTATACTTGAGTTCAGTTTAATTGATGGTGCAATATGATTTAAAAATGCAATAGCATAACCTTTGGGGGGGCATATATATAGTTGTATAATTGGTGGGGTAGAAGAAAAAAAATTATTTTTAAAATAGAAATACGAAGCTTATTACCAAAGCTTTCAAGGATACCTAGATACCTTTGGCTATCAAGTCAAGTGGTTAAGTTGATAAGGTAATATCCAAAAAATATTTAATTCCATAATCATGTTTAGTACTTTTCACACAATAAATAGCAAGCCTTTATTTACCAAAGATTTTTGGTCTTTTGTTGGGACGATATTAAGGACGTCAGTCGTTAATATCTAAACCAATAATAATCGTCCCTTGTTTTGATAATGACAAACTCAAATGTATTTGATAAGTTGTCCAAGTTTTGATCTCAGGTAAGTCCAGTGGACGCACATGAGCGAAAAGGACAACAAGTGAACAGCAGTCCCTATGCTGTAGGGACGCATGTTACCAGAACTTCCAAAGCTAAACGTAATTGGCGGAGTCCCTGCGCAAGATAGGACGGAGTCCTCATCAAGAAGGGACGCGCGCCAAAATACGGACGAAGTTCAAATTCAAATCAAGGCCGCCCCAACATGATTACATCATCGTCCGGCCTTAGTCCTCAGAAGGAAGCTTCCTTTGTTTGGGCACGTGTAGACAATGCCAAAGACGTCGCTTTCCTAGCAATGGTCCCCTACCCACGCGGAGGCTTCCCAAGCGTCAACAGAGTTGACCTCCTCAAGACGCTCATCGCACCGTTGATCAAAGATCGAGGATCCTGCCAAGTCTCAGAGGACGCTAGAGGACAAGAATCACTTCCGCTATAAATACTCTCCAAGGAGTATGCATAGCGGCATGCGTGTGCAAGAGTGGACTTTGAAGACTTTCTCTCAAGCTCTCCCGAAGCATTCAAGAACACGAACGAAGGTCAAGAAGATCAAGTGAGCTTGAAGCAAGAGAAAGAAAGTCCAACCACATCAAATCCAAAACAAACCACAAATCAATTAGAGTTGTAGTTTGTCTCTCACAACGAACCGTGAGAGACGTGAGTGATAGCTTCCTTATAGCTAAGAGTGTTAGGTTACTTGTTAGGTTGAAAGGAGTGTTACTAGTGAGGCTAAGGACGGACGCTTAGCTCAGAGAAGTGTAACGACTCGCCTAAGTTGTAAGGACTCGCTCTTAATAAGATAAGGGACGGCTATTGAAAATCCTCCAACGGAGGTAGAGGTTTACCCATAAGACTAGTTGGTCTTAGTGGGGTTCCTCTATAAATACTCGTGTCCACTTATCTTGTATTCTGTTAAGTCTATTTTCCGCTGCACTAAAGGACGCCCTTAACCCAGTTAAGGACGCCCTCATTAACTGACTTACGATCCATCAATTGGTATCAGAGCAGGCGCTCTAGATTTTTGTTGAGTTGCAGGTACAAGATGGACATGGAACCTATTGGAATCTCTTTTGTAAAGCCTCCTCGTCTGACGGACGGCAACTTCAACCGCTGGAAGATCCGCTTCGAGAACTTTTGCAGAAGTCAGAATTATCAATGCTGGAGAGTGATCATGAAGGGTGACCTTACCATCCCTGATGACAAGAAAGACAAAGAGGACGAGTGGGGTCCTGACGAATTCAAGCTTTTGGAAACAAACGCTAAGGCTATATGCTTCCTTCAAGCGTCCCTCTGCGAAAGGGACGCCACCCGAGTTAGCAATTTGGCAACAGCCAAACTACAATGGGAAGCTCTTGAGAAGTACCATGTGGGTACGGCAGAGATGAAGGAAGACGTCAAGCTTGAAATCAAACGAGAGTTCTATGCCTTCAGAATGCTTCCTAACGAATCTGTCAAGGACTACTCATACCGCTTTGAAGCTCTTGTGACCAAGATGCGAAATTTAGGCATCCCAGAAGCTGAAGTCTCAATGAGAAACAGAGTCGGAGTAGTCATTGATGGGCTTACAGGAAAATGGAATTTTGATAGGACTACGTTCAAGGAGAACACAGCCAACAAAACCCTGGATATGGAAGAGATCTATGGGAAGCTGAGAGGCTATGAAGCGAGAAGGGAAGCTGATATGGCTGAATTGGCTAGAAACCCCCAAACAGATCTTGCTTTGATGACGTCAACTCCAGAGTACACTGAGTATCTGCGCCACCAAAGAGATATTGCCCTAATGGTGGAAGCAAATAAAAATGAGAATCGTGAAAGGATGCGTGCTCAAGCTTTGAAAGAAAAGGAAAGCAAGACTAAGGAACAGCTGGAAGAAGAGGAAGAGATTGCCCTTCTACACAAAGTTGCTCGCTTATGGGGTAAAAAGGCCAGAGATTCCAAGAAACACAAGATGCCTTACAAAAAGGAGAGTCCCAAGTATACAGAGGCAGAGATGAAGGAACTTACTTGCTACAAATGTAACAAGAAAGGACACTTTGCTAAAAGGTGTACTACGGGACTAAACTCAAAAGAAATGAAGATGAAAGCTCTCTTGGGAGCGTGCGAAGCCGCATGGGATAATGTGAGTTCTGATGATGAAGAACCAGAAGGACCAGTGGCGTACATAGCCGTAGAGGACGCCTCAGATGATGAGCAAGTGGCGTACATGGCTGTGGAGGACGCCCCAGTCCTTGAAGAGGACGCTTCTGAAAAGGAACAAGAGGTAACTCGTGAATCCATGATGAACTCCTTAGAGAATTGTTCCAAAACCAAACTTATTAAGCTCATTAAAAGAATCATGGAAGAAAGCGTTGTTATGCAACATAGAATGGATGAACTTGAACTTGAAAGTGAAAATAGGCTAGTTGAATGTGAGAACTGTGCTACAGTTTCGTTACAACTAGAGTCCTCGTATGTCGAAGTTAAATCCCTGAAAACTGAAGTGATGTGCCTTAAGCTAGAGAACGCTAAGCTTAGGGAAGAGGTGAAAGTGTTAGGGAAGAGCCCGGTAACTGAGGTAGTTCAACCAATGGTGTTTGTCCCAGCCAAAAGAGGACTAGGATACGAGTCTGACACTAGGAACTCTCTCCCTAGTGACTTTGAGGCTAGCAAAACCTCAGAACTTGAATTAGAAAGGGAAAAGACCAAGAACCTTCTTGAAAGAATTCGAGTCCTAGAGAGTGGAGAGAAAGGTCAAAGGGACTATTACACTAACTCCACTAGTCATAGGATCTATAAGAAGATTGCTAAGGGGGAAGGTTCAAAAGTTTGTAACCCTCAAAAGATGAAAAAGAACAAAATCCAACGTCCCAACAAGAAGTACTACCTTGGTACTTACTATAGGACGTGTTGGTACTGTGGAAAAGGAGATCACTTCAAATATGATTGCCTGAAACTGAAGAACGACATTGAAAGTGGCAAAGCTGCTAGGAATAACATTGAAAATGATAAGTCCGTCCCTAAGGCTAAGCCTAGACGTCCTTGACGATCTAAGAGTTCTTTCAGAAAGCATGCTATTTCAAATGATGTGAATATATGTGACTACATGCCAGAACCAGAGTTCTATTTCTGTAACGAACCAGGTAAGGAACACCTTGCCTGGGTCGCCATACACTAACCTTGTTTTGGCAGGTGGAAGTGAGGGGACGCCCATGGATCATTGATAGTGGCGCCTCAAACCATATGACAGGAAGCCAGATCCATCTCACTTCTATCCAAAGTAGCGCCACGGGAGGAACTGTCTCGTTTGGCAACAAGGGCAAAGGAAAGATCAAAGGGACGGGAACTGCTATTCTCAATCCGTCTATCAAAGCGACAAATGTTAGCCTTGTTGAAGGACTTGGCTTCAACCTCCTAACCGTCTCTCAAATGTGTGATCAAGGTGAAAACTTAGTCACATTTGACTCAAAGGAGTGCCTCGTCATCAACAAGAAATCCAACAAAGTCGTCCTCAAAGGAGTCCGAAAGAACAATGTCTACATCTTCAATCAGGAGTTCAAGCCAAAATCTGAGTTGTGCTTATCTGTGTCAAAGGAGGACGCTGACCTCTGGCATCGCCGACTTGGCCATGCTGGACCAAGCATAATCCTCAAGCTTCATCAAAGAAATCTTGTGAAAGGTCTTCCCCAAATGGATCCTGAGAAAATTGAACAGTGTGAAGCATGTATCAAAGGGGGAGAACGTCCTTTAAGTCAAAGAACGATGTCAGCACAAAGAAACCTTTGGAACTTCTCCATATGGATCTTTGTGGACCAATGAAGACGTTAAGCTATGGTGGAAAGAGGTATATCTATGTCCTTGTAGCTGACTTTTCTCGATTCACCTGGGTTCTTTTCTTAGCTTCAAAAACAGATTGCTTCAACGCATTCAAAGTCTTCATCAAACAAGTGGAAGTTGCGCTTGAGACGCCTCTCAAATCCATAAGATCAGACCATGGGACGGAGTTTCAAAACTCAGAGTTCGTGGCCTACTGTGATCAACATGGAGTCTCTCACAACTTCTCAGCTCCAAGGACTCCTCAACAAAATGGAGTGGTGGAAAGAAAGAATAGGACGCTGGAGGATATGGCAAGGACTATGCTCTTAGCCAATAGCGTCCCCAAGTACTTCTGGGCTGAAGCTATTGCTACAGCGTGCTACATTATCAATCGAGCCATGATCCGTCCTTTGCTGAAGAAGACGTCCTATGAGTTGCTGAATGGAAGAAAGCCTCGCATCGACTATCTCAGAGTCTTTGGATGCAAGTGCTTTGTTCACAACAATGATAAAGAAAGACTTGGAAAGTTTGACGCAAGAAGTGATGAAGCCATATTCCTTGGATACTCCCTCACCAGTAAAGCGTATAGAGTTTTCAATAAACGAACTCTAAAGCTTGAGGAGAGCATTCATGTTGTGTTCAAAGAAAGTTCTTCTCACAAAGATAAACCAAGTAAGAAAGAACGCTCATCTCCTCTGCGACAGGATGACTCCGATGATGAAGTTGATTTCGGGTCCTCTGGAAAATACTATGTTCCTAAGGACGCTACTCAAAATCCTGAAGAAGTCTCAGTAGAAGTTCCCAGTGTTGTTCAGGAAGTTCCATCTCAAAGTGAATCTCCAGCTCAACATGAGGTCGCTGAATCAAGCCTACAAGGAGAACAGCGTCAAGAAGAGGACGCTCAACCTGAGGGGGAACTCTATGAAACTCTCAATGAAGACGACGGGTTTGACTCAGATGAATCTTATTGGACGGACCCTAGATGTACTCCTGTAAGGGACGATACTCATAAGGGATCCCATCTTTCGAGACTTCATTCAACGGATCAAATCATCTCAGATATGTCAAAAGGAGTTCAAACAAGATCAGCCGTGAATCAGTCCCTTAATGCTAACATAGCGTTCTGTGCCTTCAACGCCTTTGTGTCCTTGGTTGAACTAAGAACATAAAGGAAGCACTCCAGGACGCTGATTGGATTCAGGCCATGCAAGAGGAACTTAATCAATTCGAAAGAAATAAGGTTTGGACCCTCGTCCCTCGTCCGAGAAACAAAAACATAATAGGGACGAGATGGGTCTACAGGAACAAGCTTGATGAGAATGGTCGCGTGTCAAGAAACAAAGCAAGGCTTGTGGCTCAAGGCTATAGGCAAGAGGAAGGGATTGATTATGATGAAACCTTCGCTCCTGTCGCCAGGATTGAAGCCATTCGCCTCCTCATCGCCTTTGCCGCTCACAAAGGGTTCAAGCTTTTTCAAATGGACGTCAAGACAGCCTTTCTCAACGGCAAGCTCAAAGAAGAAGTGTACGTCGCTCAACCTCCAGGATTTGAGGACGCTGATCACCCAGATCATGTGTACTTCTTGGACAAGGCACTCTATGGACTCAAGCAAGCCCCTCGTGCATGGTACGATAGGTTTGCGTCCTTCCTCTTGTCCAACGGGTACACACGAGGTAACATTGATAAAACCCTGTTCTTAAAGAAAGTTCTTAAAGATGTCTTAATTGTCCAAGTCTATGTCGATGACATAGTCTTTGGAAGCACTAACATGAAATTTGTAGAGGAATTCAAGAACTTGATGAGTAGTGAGTTTGAGATGTCCCTCATAGGAGAACTCAACTTCTTCTTGGGACTCCAAATCACTCAGCTCAAAGATGGGACGCGGATTCATCAACAAAAGTACATCCGTGAAATGCTTGAGAAGTATGGGATGAACTCTTCAAAACCCATTGATACTCCCATCTCCCCAAACACTCGCCTCTATGCTGATGAAGAAGGCAAGAGTGTAGATCAAAAGCTCTACAGAGGAATGATAGGGTCCTTGCTATATCTTACGGCAAGTCGTCCCGACATCATGTTCGCTGTATGCTTGTGCGCTCGATTCCAAGCAAATCCAAAGGAGTCCCATATGCAAGAGGTCAAAAGAATCTTCAGATATCTCAAGGGACGGGATGACCTATGTCTATGGTATCCCAGAAGGACGTCCCTGAACCTGGTAGCTTACTCTGACGCAGATTACGCTGGCCATGTGGTGGATAGGAAGAGCACCTCAGGAATGGCACAATTCCTTGGCTCATGCCTTGTATCTTGGGGATCCAAAAAGCAAAACTCCGTGGCACTATCAACCGCGGAAGCTGAGTACGTTGCTGCTGCTTCGTGCTGCTCACAGGTCCTATGGATCAAGTACCAACTTGAAGATTATGGTACGTCCCTCAACACAGTCCCTATCTTGTGTGACAACACCAGTGCTATAAGTATTGCCAAAAATCCCGTTCATCATTCTAGGACGAAGCATATTCACATAAGGCATCACTTTCTTCGTGATAATGTTGAACTTGGATTAATTAGAGTGGATCATGTTAGGACTGAGGACCAAGTGGCCGATATTTTCACAAAAGCACTTGATAGACGTCCCTACGAGCACCTCCGGTTGCTCTTGGGGATGATAACTTTTAAATGATCAAGTCCCGTTCTATTATTCCCTCCATGATTGGCTATGTCTTGTTGAGAACTTGTTTTAAGATGTGTCCTGCATTAAAGTCATCTTTAAAGGACGCTAGTCTAAGATATGTGTATTCGCTTGTGTCCTTGAATGGTATTCATTTCGCTTTTCATCTCAAGAGTATCCCTGATCACCCTACCCTCATCATAAGCCGAAATGATGGGAACTCTAAGCTTACCCAAGCCGAGAATCTTGCAAACGGGTCCTATGAGCATTCCTTGTTTCACCTTTACGGGACGTACTTGCTTGATTTTCAAAAATGGTTCTAAGTGATCAAAGGGACGCGTGCTAAGAGCTGAGAGTTGTCTGTACAGAGTTCTAATTACAGAGGTTGAGATCAGTGAATGGGACGCCGTGGTTCAGTTCTGTGTTGTGTAGTGTTGTGTGTTGAAAGGACGTCAGGTCAGAGTCCTTTGCAGTTGTGAGAAGTTTGAATGGTTGAAATTGGGAAGGTAAACCGTTTTAGCAAATCGTCAGCGAAAATCTCGGGATATGCGCAAACAGTGCTCAACAGCTGTATTCCTTAGCAAAGAAGAAAGCCACGCGTGGGAAGGCGGGTGGAGGAAGCTGTGTGTAAAGACCCTGTTACCCCTGACCGTCCAACTTCGTCTTCTTCCTATATATACCCACCTGTGCACTCCGAAAACCTTTCTTCGCTCATCTGCTGTTTGCACACTTTTAGAAATCTCAAAGATCTTCCAAATCTTCAACCGAATCCCGAAATCTCTCTCCAAACCCTAATCCTCCCCTATTTAACCCATCTCAAAAATGGCCAACACAAGAGCCTCAAAGAATCCCTCACCCTCGTCGGTAGCGAAAAACACTAACTCTTCGAGATCTCCTCCGGTGAAAGGCCGGTCATTAATGGAGTCGAGAGGCAGACCTTCCGGCCGACAAGAACCCCCTCGCCACCATTCCTCCTCTCAAAGCACCCAGCGCCGCCACTCCAACACCCCTCCTCAACCCCTTCGCTCCCAACCTCCTCAACAAAAACAACCATCCCGCTCTCAATCCAAAACCCAACCGAAGAGGTTCTCATTTCTGGAGAAGCCCTTCAAACCCGAGCCTGAGCCAGAAAATATCACCAAAGCCTCTGTTTATAGTGGCTCAATTGGCCGGCTCCCCTCTCAACCCAAACGCCGTCCTCCCCTTGACCCTCTCATTGAGGACTGGCTTGAAAAGGAGCCTAGGACGCTCACCAACATTTGTCTTAGGGCGTCCACTCACGAACATCCTCCTAAAATCCAACGCCTCCTCCACTACTTCATGATCACATATGTCAAGCCCCGCCTTCAAGAAACCAATCACACCAACCCACCGTTCATGGGGCCAGGAATCATTTCTGACTCATTTGGTGGAACCGTGGACGAGCTCGCCAAACTACTTCCTGATATAATGGAGTTTGTTGTGGCTCCTACGGGCTCCGTCCCTTCTCAAAAAAGGAAAAGGCCTTCCTCTCCCCCTCCGTCCAAATCGCTCCAAATTAAAGGCCCTTCCTCCTCCCCACCAAAGCCAATCCCTTCCTCCCCTCCTCCTGCCCCAAAACGACGCCTCAAGACCTCTGCTCAGCTTGAGGGCGTCACGGATGAAGAAATGGCCGCCATTCGCCTCTCCGAAATTCAACTGGCAAAAGAGGAGAAGGCGCGCCAAGAGCAAGAGCAAGCAGAGAAAGCAGCCGTTGAGAAGGCGATCCAAGCGAGTATGCAGGACCTTCGTCAACTCCCTCCACCTCCTCCAAGGGTAGAGGACGCTCTTCAAGTCCAGGCCAAGGACGCTCCACAAGTCCAGGTCCAGGCCAAGGATGCTACCCCTGCTACTCTGCCGCCTCCTCCCTCTGCTCCGCTCAAGGTGAAACCAATCTCAGTGGTTCCGCCCAGCTCCTCCTCTGCTCCTCCCCCAAACGCTAAGCTCCGCACTCCCTCTCCCTCTCCCCCTAGAGCTTCTCCTCCTCCTCCTCCTCCGCCTGCTCCGGCCGTCGAAGAAGCTGCTCAAGTTCAAGGGACGTCTCCTCCATCCGTTCCCACAAAGTCCTTGGCAAGGACTCCAGCGGTGGACGCGCCTCCCACAGAACAGGCGTCCACAGCTGAGGACACTGCAATGGTTGAGTTCCAAGAACAACGGAACGAAGCCTCCGATGACGAGGACGCCCCTCCCCAGGATGAGGAACCTGAGGAAGAGGAGGGAGATGGAGATGAAGAAGATGGTGGTGATGAAGTGATCGTGAGCAATGGCTCCAAGCAGAAACGCTTCAAGAAAATCCTATCGCCGCTCCTCTTCACCGCCGAGTTTCTGGCAGAGAACCAGCGCCAAGAGTTCTTGGATCTTCTTGAGTTCCAGGGTTGGACGCACTTGGGCGCTGAGGCCGCTGATGTTGACCCTGATGAGGTTCTCCGTTTCTACTCAAAGTTCGAAATCACAGAAGTAAACGGGAAGCCTCAGGGGACTTTTGAAATCGATGGGGACGAGTACTCAGTTGCTGAGGGCACCGTCCGCAAAATGCTAGGCCTGCGTCCTTCTCCGCAAGATGCTCTGCACGATCTGCCGTGCAAGAACTTTGGCCGTTTCTCCCAAGATGAAATCCTCAATAGAATATTCAATGGGAGACAGCCAGCTGCTAAGGACAGAGTTGCTCATTGCCTCACCAAGACGGGCGTCCTTGCGCATCACTTCATTGTGCGCATGGTCGTCCCCCGCCAAGAGAAGAAGTCCATTGTTCAGATCACTGATAGTATTCTCTTGGACGCTTTCTTGGAACGCAAGCCGATAAACTTGCCCCGAGTAATCTTGGAACACATGGGCAAGTGCACAGGAGGCAGGCACTCTCTTCCTTTCCCCGGCTTGGTCAAGCAAATTCTGAAGCAGCAGGGACTCTATGCTCCTAAACAAGAGCGTTCCTTTGGCATTCATTGGGACGTCAGGCAAATTACACTCCCTCCAGTTGGGAAACTCAGGTGTGATGAGCCCCTTCCGTCCGTTAAGCGCCAACTGGAAAAGGAACGGAAAGAGGCTGAAAGGAAAGCCAAAGCTGAGAGGAGAGCTCAAGCTGCTGCTGCTGCTGAACCTGGAGAAGGAGATCACGAAGCTGAAAATGTCCAAGTAGTTGGGACGCCAGCTGAGGACGCTGCTGATGACGAGGACGAGCTCGATGGTATGAGCGTCCCTGATGAGGCTGAGAGGCACTCTACGAAGTATCTGATGGGCATGATGATCGAGAACCAGTGCATAATGATTGATCTAATTCAGCAGGTTCACGACACACTTCACGTCCACACAGACCTTCTTGAGCGCAACAACGAGCTCCTTGCCCAGAACAACCATCTTCAGGAGCAACACCTCAAAGCCCTTGGCAAGCGTCCCAGAAAATGATCACCTCCCCCTTCTCTAACCCTGAAACAATTTATCATTTCTTGAGTTTTTGTTAAGACAATGGGACGCTGTCCCCGTTTTGAGCACTTGTTGTGAATGTCTGTAATGAACGTTCTCGTTTCTCATTCTGAATGCCATTCACTACATTTGTGCTTCATTTTGTCTAAGCGTACCTTTCTTTAGTTATGACTTTGTGCTTGCATGCTTTTCGACTTGTTCTCCTTTTCGATGATGCCAAAAGGGGGAAGTATAGTTTTGCAGAGATGCGATTGTCCTTAAGTTATCATAGAAAGCATGTGTTCAGGGGGAATTTCGGCCAAGTCAAAAGGTCGTTAGTTAGGAATAAAATAGAACGCACTTAAAAGAATGTGTTGCATGCCAATCTAAGCTGAAAAGAAAATCAAAGTGTAGTTCCTCATGCTAAAAGCTTTACTTCTGTGTGCATTATTTGAAAGAGTTTGTCATCATCAAAAAGGGGGAAATTGTTGGGACGATATTAAGGACGTCAGTCGTTAATATCTAAACCAATAATAATCGTCCCTTGTTTTGATAATGACAAACTCAAATGTATTTGATAAGTTGTCCAAGTTTTGATCTCAGGTAAGTCCAGTGGACGCACATGAGCGAAAAGGACAACAAGTGAACAGCAGTCCCTATGCTGTAGGGACGCATGTTACCAGAACTTCCAAAGCTAAACGTAATTGGCGGAGTCCCTGCGCAAGATAGGACGGAGTCCTCATCAAGAAGGGACGCGCGCCAAAATACGGACGAAGTTCAAATTCAAATCAAGGCCGCCCCAACATGATTACATCATCGTCCGGCCTTAGTCCTCAGAAGGAAGCTTCCTTTGTCTGGGCACGTGTAGACAATGCCAAAGACGTCGCTTTCCCAGCAATGGTCCCCTACCCACGCGGAGGCTTCCCAAGCGTCAACAGAGTTGACCTCCTCAAGACGCTCATCGCACCGTTGATCAAAGATCGAGGATCCTGCCAAGTCTCATAGGACGCTAGAGGACAAGAATCACTTCCGCTATAAATACTCTCCAAGGAGTATGCATAGCGGCATGCGTGTGCAAGAGTGGACTTTGAAGACTTTCTCTCAAGCTCTCCCGAAGCATTCAAGAACACGAACGAAGGTCAAGAAGATCAAGTGAGCTTGAAGCAAGAGAAAGAAAGTCCAACCACATCAAATCCAAAACAAACCACAAATCAATTAGAGTTGTAGTTTGTCTCTCACAACGAACCGTGAGAGACGTGAGTGATAGCTTCCTTATAGCTAAGAGTGTTAGGTTACTTGTTAGGTTGAAAGGAGTGTTACTAGTGAGGCTAAGGACGGACGCTTAGCTCAGAGAAGTGTAACGACTCGCCTAAGTTGTAAGGACTCGCTCTTAATAAGATAAGGGACGGCTATTGAAAATCCTCCAACGGAGGTAGAGGTTTACCCATAAGACTAGTTGGTCTTAGTGGGGTTCCTCTATAAATACTCGTGTCCACTTATCTTGTATTCTGTTAAGTCTATTTTCCGCTGCACTAAAGGACGCCCTTAACCCAGTTAAGGACGCCCTCATTAACTGACTTACGATCCATCATCTTTGCTTCCCTATATTTTTTTAATGAGATACCATTTGCATGATCGATAAAAAATTTACATTTGGTCAAGCTTTTTTAGTATAGTTAGAATGTCATAAATTGTTTACCTAACCAATAGGTTGTGAGTTCGATTTACCCTCTTTTGTTATAAAAATATAAGTATCTCTTATGACAAAATTGATAAATATTTATATTCATGATTCGCGATACAAAGATGATTATATTTGAATTAATTTTTCATTTTTTGATTCCCGACTCTTTAGAAAGAGCTTAAAATCCTAATCTCACCATTAATTGAGGCAATACTAGATACTATCACTCCCTTTCTATCAATCTCTTCTTTTATTGTTTGCCAATCTTCCTATTATATGAGTCAAATATATGATGTTAAAATTTTAGTATTAAGAAAATCAAAATCTTATAGATATGATTTTTGTATTTTATTTTTCTTCTTATGTTATGCATTGCATGCCTATATTTGACTACAAGTAGCAACTAGTTACATATTAAATTGTTTGGATTAGGAAATTATATGGGTTCTAGGGTCCGTTCGGTGGAGTGTGAGTTGAGCTTGTGTAAACTTATTCAAGCTTATATAAAAAAAAAGCTCTCGCACAAGTGTTTGACGTCCATAATTGATGGAAGTTTTTCAAAGCTTATGGGAGTTTAATGTAGTTGAAATATTGTCCGAAATATAAGCTATACCTTTCAAGCTTATGGGAGTTGAAGGATGCTTATGAAAAACTTTTCGATATATTACCTTTAAATTGTAACTAAAATCATTTTTTTAGTGTATTTTAATATCCTTTTTCGTAATTTCTATTGCTACTACACAAAAAACCAAGTTCAATCAGCCTTGTATACCGAACATTAGAAAAATCAAATAAAATGGACTAAATTTTCAGCTATAAAATTGAGCTACTAAATAAATTTCAGGTTTAGTCCATTTCAGTTTTATGACGCTAGATAAATCCTAATTGTTAGTATTTTTTACATAAGGCTGGATCAATCTTATTTTACATAAGGTAGGATGCATCTTAAAATCCAAACAATTAAACTATTTGTGACCAATTTCAAAAATTTTGTGTTTTTCTTTCCTTATGACAACAACCCACATTTGATGACAAATCTCGAGCTTATGACCTAGATGGCAAGACCACGTATCAAGTAACCAAACTCCGATTCTCCCTAGTGTGGAGGATTATCAAATTTGATTTTTCATTAAAGAGTAGAGATATGGATTGAGGAGCCCAAAACCTCCCAACATCTTTTTCATTCCTCCTACCACTAAGGAACACAATTTGGTGTCTTTTCGGATGTTACTTGTTAATACATGAAATTAGGTAAGATGAACTACATTACAAGAAATTAGGTACCATAAAATAGCACAAAACTAGGTATAACACTAAATTATGTTATAGGAAATAAAGTAATCAAAATTGGCTAGTATGAGATAACAATACATGGAACAAACAATTATAATTTATATTATAAGAAATTAGTATTTCCTTTTAAACATGGAATGTCATTTTTTAGTGGTGTATACTTTTATGATATCTAATTTTTGACAAGCATAATGAAACCATTTTTTAAGAAGTTAGGCTTACATGAAATATGTGTTATATTAAAAAATAAGTAATTGTAACATGAACATTAGGGAGTGTGGATTAGACACATCAATGCCTTACGGTGAAATATGAGGTGTCATCTCAATCGCTTGGTTGATCTTGAAATATGTGGTGTATATACTATTCATCTTCTTCTCAACTTTCTCTTTGTCTTGCGTCTCTTCTCAGTGATCTTCCTTTTGATCTAGTGGTGACCTTATCATTGATTCATAATGACCTTATCATTGACCTTCTGTCTTCTTTTGATTTGCTTAAATCAATTCAGCTTCCACTCTAGTTGATTCAACCTAAAAAACCTTCAAGCATAAAATAATGGGTGATCTTCAACTTGTTCAATAATGATGTCAATCTAGAGTAAATGAGATAATTTGTGTTTCTTTACATTTTAACTTTCTTGATTTCACTAGTTTGATGTCAATCTCGCTTTGTGACCATCTGTACAAAAAAAGGATGACGTGAAGGATAATTATGGTCTTAAATTTTGTAGAAGAGAAATATGTGAAGGTAAAATTCATGTGTATATGCCATTATAATTGTAAGATGTGGCATTCGGGTCGTTTGGGTCGATTTCGGCTCAATCCATATCGGGGTCGGGTCATTTTGGTTTGGGCAGAGTTTTGGTCCAATTCAATTTCTGTTTGGATCGATTCGGCTTGGCCAAATCCGAATAAATGTGTTAGACCCCGTCATTCTGACAGGGCATTACTTGGTTGTAGACCTCATGCGACACTACCAAGCTAGTTCGATAACAAAAACAATCAGTTCTTACAACGCAAGCATGGTGGGAAAAAACATTAAAATCGTTCAACTCGTATTATAAAAATAACAAATGAAAGAATGGGCAAAAGGTTGAGCCAATCCATATATATACACATAGGTTTGGCTCGACAGTCATGGCTGATTGCTTTGTTTAATTTAATTAATTGGATTTGGTTTTATTAATAATGGGGCAGGCTTAATTAGTTAGAATTTTATTATTATACTTTCTTAGATTTAATGTATTTTTATGTAATTTTTCTTTTATTGACATTATTATTATAGGAAACATTTTACTATTGATCTACTTGCCACTAGCCTTGTCAATTGGGTCAGGTCTATAACGGGTCACAAGTCAATCGGATTTAGGTCTATAACGGGTCAGGGGGCAATCGGATTGGTTGTTGCGGGATTTCGGGTCTGGTCGTATCAACCCAACGTGCTATGAGTATCGAAATCTTTTACCATTAATTGAACAATGTTATACTTAAATAATAAAATATGATCGAAAATATTAGTTTTATATATTTTGATAATAAAAAATAATACAATTTTTAAAATAAATTTGATATATTCTAAAATATACTAAATCGGGTCAACCCAACGGTCCAGATTCAACTAGTTCGGGTTGAAACTTGGTTCGGGTTCAATCGGATCGGGTTAAAACTGGGTTTTGGGTTAAAACCCTGAAATTTTGGGTTAGATCAGGTTAGGTTTGCGACTCGGGTCAGCTTTTGACAGGTTTACTTGCCACTATTGGTACGTGACAATCCCGAAGAATCACCTTTCTTGATGGTTGTAGGATGTAGAGTTGAGTACATGAAAATCAAAATTGTTTAATGGCGTAGGAGAGAAACCAACATTAGGTTTTCTACCTCAAAATACGCTAATTAAACCCAATCAACCCTAGAACAATTTATATATAATAATCATAGGGATAAAATCTATTTATGGAAATAAGAATATAAATAATAAATATAAATTTACTAAAAGAAAGACTAGAAAAATCGAATCTAATAAAAGATATAACAATAGCCTAGGGTTAGAAATAAGGAGAGTCAAAGATTCCCGTAAGATCTTGTACTGCTCTGAATAAAGTGCGTTTTGGACGATCTTCTTGTTGAATTCTCATCTTGACGCCGGCTATAAAGTTGTAGATCTTTGAATAAGCTTTCCAACGCATCTTGATTCACCTCGAGATCATTTATGTAGCCAAGCTGTGACGAGATCTCAAACCTTAGAAAATATCTGCAATATAATCCTTTTTTGTGGAGGCCTTAGACGTGTGACTTAATAGCATTTAAAAGATAATTTCACATACTTTAAGACCTTGAACTTGAAAGCTCATTGACCTCTAACTCCCTCTTCCTAGACATATATGACATTCTTGCATCAACCATGAAAAGGGATAGTTAGATCCAATATTTTCGACCGTGATCATTACGAAAAAAAGAAATGGGATCGGATATTACAAAATGATGCACTACTAATAGATGACATTTTATGCATGCGGTGAAATAAAATTTTGTAGATATAACTTTTTGTTGCCTAAATTCATGTCATGTTATTTCCTTTTTCCCAATTTTTATTATATTATTTTTTGTTATACCAAATTTCGTGCTATTTTCTATTGCCTTATTCCTTGTAACGTAGTTTCATATTACCTAATTTTATGTACTATCAACTAACACCCGAAAAGGCTCTACATAGGGTAACCTAATGGTAGGATGTAGTAGACATGAGAAGGATGTCAGCACTTAAGTTAAAAACAAAGTATGACCATCGTACTTGTATTAGGCTAAATTGGTTAGCACAAGATTTTTTGCTTGATTTTTTTATCCTTGTTGGTTGGTCATGAGCTTGAGATTTATCATTGAAGGTGGGTTATTTGTCATCAAAACAATGTAATACATGAAAAAGGTTTACAATCAATCATAGATAGTTTAAGCATTTAGATGTCGTAGTTTAAGTTGAGGAGTATTTGTTGGATCGAACTTCTTAATAACAGACAAGGACGTCGTATAGAAACAACATCCTTAGGCAGCAGAACATTAAATGAAATAAAAAATGCAGGAAATAAACAAACTAGGGACGTAAATATTTATAGAGGAACTCCACTTAGACCAACTAGTCTAGACGGGTAAACCTCTACCTCTATGGAGGATTTTGAATGACTTTTTTTTACTTGTATTATATGAGAGTCCCTACAACTATTACAGGGTAAAGTACGTACAAACTTCTCTAACCTATAAGATTCCGTCCTTACAGGTTACTAATGCACTTCCTTTCAACCCTAGCTTTACATAGCATCACTCAATAATCTTAAGTATATAGAACTCAAATCTCACGTGTTTCCAATTCCTTAGGAAACACACACTCTGGGTTAGAAACAGTTGATGTTCTTGGTCAACTTCTTCTTCTTGATCAATATCACTCCTACTCACTTTATGTCTTGGTGTTCTTGAGGCTTTTGAGAGAGAATGCTCAGAAGAAGTCACATCATCAATGCTACTCTAGTGTAGTATTGATGATGTGATGGGATGCTCTACCTAGGACGCTTTTACCCTTCTGGCATCCTTAGAGTTGTCCTCAGAGGTTGTCGCTTTCACCTATGTTGTACAACTACGAACTTTTATCCTCATCGTAGAGTCAGAGCTTCCTTTTGGATGAGTTGGGAAAGCGACATGTTGGCTTCATGTGATTTGTCTCTGACACTTAAAGCTTCTTGGGACTACGGCCACATATATTTGTCTTCTAGTGTTTGACAACCTTGACTTTATTTGAATGTTTGAACTTGAGAGTTTGAGCGCCCGTTTCCTTCTTGTAGGGACAACTTCCCTATTTTGTCGGAAACTCATTCTTCTTCATTTGTACTTTGAAGTTTTGGGCATCCCTAAGGTCTAGGGACGACATACACTTGTTGTCATATTCTCATGCTGAATGTTCATGGGATAAATACTTGGATAACTATCAGAATACAAGGAGTTTGTCATTATCAAAACCAGGGACGAATATCATCAATCTAGTGTTAGTGTTAGTGACTAAGCGTCCCTAACACTATCCCAATAGTATTCCCCTTTTTGATGATGATAAACTCATAAGAGAATAATAAAGCTTATAGCACAAGAGAGAAAACTTAGCGTCCTTAGACAATGTTAGCATAAGAAAATTGTTCAAGTGTTTTCTCAATTTGGAATTCTCTAAGGATTGTGAGTCATTTTTTAGTTGAATTTCCTTAGTACTTGGCTGAAAGTCCCCGTAAGCAAGTGCATTACTACCCCTAAGCAAGTGCATTACTATGACAACTTTTAACAACACATCTTTGCAGATACTATACTTTTCCCTTTTGGCATTATCGAAAATGAGAACAAGTGTTACGAGAGTTAGCACAAAATCATAATTCGAGCAAAGAACTCTTACACACACAGTATGCATATGCAAAGGACTTCATTCATATAAACAGGAGATTACAAATACAGAGAATGAAGTTTTGGATCACAAAGGAGACAAGAGAATGGTGACAGATCATCAACGCTCACTTAAGAACGCATTCCAAATATCTAAGAGGAGGCGGTGGGTTGACTTCTACTGCTCTATAATCTTGTGCTAATTGTCAATAATCATATCTAGCAGCTCGTAGAGGGAGTAGTTGTTTGATTCCTCCTCATCGTCCCTATACTAAAAACGTTTAGTCTGGCCTAGCATCCCTTGAACTTCAATACCTTCAATGACGGGAGCATCTACCTCAACATTCTAGGCAACGGCTTCAACAATGGCCTCTTTCTCTAACCTTCTCTGTCTGATCTTTGAGGATAGCTCTTCATCACATCTTATATTGCTGATCTGTTGAGCTTCCCACACCGTCCTAAACGAGAGCTAGTCTTCAGCAAGCTCGTAGACCTCTTCCTTAATCATGATTCTTTTCACCGGGTTTGGGAACGACAAAGAATGTTCCTTAGAAGTACACTTGGCCATATGCTCAAGCATTATTCTGGGCAGGTTGATCGGTAGCTTCCTGAGGAAGTAATCTACGATGATGGCATCAACGACCTGCACTAGTGACTTCTTCTCCTGCCTTGGCACTACCATCCGCACAATAAAATGGTGAGCAATGGCGCCCATCCTTGTAAGGGCATGGGCCACTCTATTCGGAGTTTGAGGGACTTTTCCTTTGAATATTATTGATAGAGTCTCGTCGGTGTCGAATCTCCCAAAAGTCTTGCTAGGAATGACATGAAGAGTGTTTGCAAGAGATGACTTCAGCTTCAGAATTCTCCTAACAACGACTTTAGCAATGGGAAAGGAATCTTTACCAACTAATTAAGAAGGCAACTTGGACTGTATCGGCTTTGGATTTTGGGAGGATGAAGTTGGAGTAGAAGACATTCATCTACTCTAGATCTATCTGAGAAAAGTCCCTTCCAAGGTGGTCCTAACCTTGGAAGGCGAGCAGTTCTAAGAATTCCCCGACGCCATTATCAACCAGGAGTTCTTTGGAGAAGAAGAGGGGGCCAAGGATCTTCAGCTTGCCCTTACCCTTGGCGGATCTACGACCTTGATTTTCTGTACTCCCTCGTCCTCTTCATTCTTATCCTCGCCTTGATAGTCAACATCCTCTTCTTCATCATTCAGCTCTTCTTCTCTGTGAGCTTGAGCGGATGATGTGACGCGGCCCGAGCCACATCATGGCCAGAGCAAGGCCTAGCCCGAGCACACCCACACAATCACCTCCGCTGGCGCCTCATGGCCCGAGCCAATCGGTTGCTGAGCTACCCATTCTAGCCACGGACCAAGGCCCTCTCCCAAAGTGGCCCATGCCAGCGGCCGCTACCGTGCCACGACCTATGCTCGAGCCAAATGTGTCCATACCAACGCCGTGGCCCATGGCATCCTTGGCCTCAACGCCCCGACCCATGTTAGTGCCGTGGCCTATGTCCGTCTCATGGCCCCTGTCGTCCTTGGCCTCGGTGCCCCAGCCTATGCTAGCGCCTTGGCCTAGGCCATCCTTGGCCTCAGCGCCCATGCGCATGTTGTTGCTTGTGCCCATGCCTACGTCATGGCCCTTGTTAGTGCCCATGTCGGTGCCCCGTGCCAGGCCCCCATCTACACTGAGCGTGACCCTACTCTACCTAGCTTCAACAACCCTATCCGAGGCCACGACCTTACTAAGGCCTTTGCTTGTGCCCGGCGCCCACGTTAGTGGCCTCGCCTCTGGGCCACTCGGCCTAGTGCCGTCCGTGCGCTCACCTTCCGGGGCCAGCTTACCATGGGATTGACTTCATGCCACGAAGTCGGCGGCTCCACCTAGATATTCGCAGGCCGGCCCAAATCCGAGCCCGATGCTAGTGAAGGCCCGTTTTCCAAGGCTTTGTCCAAGGTCCACAACCAAGTGATGAAAGCCCTTCCACCATGAATTTGAAGGCCCTTTTTATTTATTTTCTTTTCTTTTCTTGGATTATATAAGGCCATGTTGGCCACAATTTTTGGGCAACTCCTTTTTGTTTTAGAAAGACAAAGTCGAAACTTTGTAAGTTCTTACGTCTCTCCTTGGGGTGTTTAACCAAGCAAGGGCCTCCCTTGTGCGTTTATGAAGGGAACCTTCGTGGATGCGTTTATCCCATTTTGTGCTTAGCTTGTTTGATTATTGTATGGTGAGTTCATCCGCGTGATAGATAAACACTTATCTTGCATATAATTCACAATCCTTCATTTCTGATACCACCCTTGTCAATCTATCACCAAAAACACATTATTTTAGTCGTTCTTAGTTAACGAGCAACTCGACACCTCCCTTCAACCCTCGCACGAGCCTCCATCGAACCCGAACTCAAGTGATCCAAGGCTGGGACTCATCAAGTGATATTAGATATTTTCGACTGGAGTTCCTCAAGTAGTGGGGGTACAAATTACTTTCTTGCAAAAGTCAAATTCTTAATTGCTCATCACCCTCGACCTCGTGGCCCCTTTAACGAGCCATCTTTGACCCTCACTTTGTGTGTGTGTTGTTATACACACAAGTTATTGATAAAAAATCAACCTTTGAATGCTCGAGTTTAATCCTTCCATGACCGAACTCACAAGATAATTAAAAAAAAACCGAGAGAACCCTTGGCTTTTTGTCCACCACCAAGTCCTTTGCTTAAAGTGTAAAGAACCCTTCAATCCACACCAATAAAGGTGGCCAGTCGGCTCTTAAAGAGGTGTGCATTCTTTCACCCTTCCTATTCCTAGCCTTAAACACACCCTAAGCCTTCATTAACCTCGACTTCATTAGTTACAAGTACTTTAAGTTCCACTTAAGCCTTCATTACCACAACTTAGCCTCCAAGCCACAAGAACCCTTTCCCTTCTCCCATTAAAGAGCAACCCTTGTCCTTTTGTTGTATGCTCGGCCAATTAAGAGTGAGGGAGGAAGTAAAGTGGCGAATTAAGTGGGTAAGTCGAAGGGACTTCCTTTCGTTCCAAGCTTCGTTTTAAATTGAACAAGTGAGTTGTATTGTTCCATCATTGTTGGTCTTTTCTTCCATAAAAAAACGAAGAGACATGATTATGAGTTCAAATTTCTGGGAACCATTAGAGTATGCATTTGCTGACTAGAACTCTATCCAATTTTTTGTATATGTTGTCTATTTATGTCTTATTCTTTGTCCAAGTGAATCTGTTTCCAATCGTTGGTATATCTCGTTGGTCACATTTGTCTTTAAGATTTATTAATCGGAGATACCTACTAGCATCAGAAACACACCCTCCTTTTTTGTCGCTTAATTCTTCGATTTCGTTAAGATCTCCAAGGGTGACCATAGGTAGATTGATTCTATTCAAGCAGTTGGTAAATTCTAGCCAGAATTCATCCTTTTGATTTTCACTTGGGGGCGCATACACAAAACACAGTGCAAATGTGCAATCTGTTAGCTGGTTTACATATTTCAAGATAATGTACCTCTTCATGTGTATAAGAAGTTCAACATGTTCACTAATAAACTAGTGCCCTTTCCACATTATACAAATGCCTCTGAAACTTCCATTCACATTGGACCATATGATGTTATCAAAACTGGCATATCTCCAAGTTTGATCACTTGGTAGTTTGTCTGTCTTAGTTTCTATGATACCCATTATTTGTATTCATTCGATTTTACAAAAACGAGTCAATTTTAGGCCAAAAGACTTCCTTCCTATCCCTCTGCTATTCCATAAAGCGACTTTCATTTATCCCTCATTTCAAATCTTGATCTTATAACTCCATTGAGTTGGTTATCCATTTTCCTCACTGACATATTTAACACTCACATGTCGTTCTTGCTTTCAATCTTAGCATAATAAATTTTGCCTCTTGGTTTTCATATTTAGGATTTGCAATATCTTTCCTAATGCCTTGTATCATTCTATCATAGATCACCGCTCAGTGCACACACATGTTTTCCCGAACCACGCGTATCTTAGCTAGGTGTTTTATCGAGTCAACCATCCTTGCATTCAAAGTTTTAATACATACAGTCGCTTATGTTCCTTCTACAGTACAAGGCTTGCATTAAGACATAATCTCCATATCGGATTACCCTATCCTAACTTATAATTATTAAGATCTTGCTCATTAAAATGCCGATACGGATGGTCATACCACATTTGATGACAGCCCGGCCCCTTTTGTACATTGTTTGCCTAAGTATTGTTTTATCAGCTATAATTTCCTGGTTTTGTATCACATATACACCAATAATCACATATACACCATCAGAGTTACATTTTCTTCTGATATCTTCCTTTTGATCGGTTGATGCTTGTAGAGCCATATGGTCATTCTTCTTATTGCTTCCGGAAAGGATGACATAAGTCCACTGAAAGCTTAGCTTCTCCATATCTTGACCTTCCTTTATGATAGCTTTTACATGTTTAGCTTCAATTGTCACATTAGTGTGTTACAACAGGTTAATAAATTCATCCAAGTATAATTATAATGTTTCCATTTCAAATTGCACTCACTGTCCATTTTAAAAGAACTATATGTAGAACGTTCATATAAGTTACCCTAGTTGCAATACTTTATACTTAAGCAATAGACATATCATGTAACTTCATTTGCCTAGTTATCATGTTCTTGATATCTAAGTTCAAATAAAGCTCATTGGTGTACAAGGTAATCTTATACATATGTTGCTCCCCTTTCAAGGACTGTATTGAATACCAATTGACTATTTTCTTCAAGTTTATTAGGAGGCATATATGTGATGCTCTTTTATTCAGACAAAGCAATGACCAACAACTACAGTTATCAAAATATTCCACATTCCATACATTTGTCTTATTTATCCTCACCATAATCACATTATAACTTGAATATCTTCTTGCCTTTTCTTTGATTTCAAACTTTAAGTTATCCATGCACCATGACAACACCATCACAAACAAACCAAAACACAAATATAGAAACCAATCATAATGTTATATTATACCACTCATTAGAGTTTTAGCAATAGCATCACACCAACCCTTCAATAAACTATAATACTGCCAGAAACTTTCCTCAAATATATGCTTAACTATTGTAAAAATACTTAAACAAGCAATTGAGCAAACCACAACACCAATACAAACCACTTCCTTGACTTTAATGCATGATTTTACAGAAACTTCATTAATATGCCGCATCATATGGGTTAGAGCCTTCACCATCGACCCCAACTTTCCTCTTTTAACCAGATTTGATAAGTAACTTGGGGTTACCAACCCTAACCTCTCCACTGACCAAAATTTCTTGTTGTCGAGACCCTGCCGCTTCTTCTTTCTCTTCCTAGAGCTAGACAGAGGGGAGCCATCACTATTCTTCCCTCCTATAAAGTCGGATTTCACTCGAGGACGCACAACAGTGCCGCCAACAACCCGAGACAAATCAGGGATTCAGGGCGGAAAAGGGGAGCATTTCAGTCATCGTAGATGCTTAAGGGGGGCCTTTGAGATCTAGGGTTGCAATTTTTGCTTTGTTTGCATTGTTCAAAGGGAGAGGGTCGGGGGAGATGGGGAGACAAGAGAGTCATTTCTTTGTTGGGTTGTTGCTTATGAATTGACTGGAAAAGGTCCTACACGCAATATTATGGGTAAGAAATTGGATCATGTGGATTCTTTACATTAAGGCCTCGTATCATATGACTGGTTGCATGGATTTTCTTGATAATTTACATGACATTACACCTTTTTGTATTACTTTACCCGATGATGTAGATTCTTAACCATCATTCTAACTACTCGATTGTGCATAATACAAGACCGTAATACAAGGATGGTGATTGGAACAAGTGAAGCAAGGGATGAGGTTTTTTGGCTTTTTCTAGAACAAGAGGCGAGCAAGGTTGGACGAGTTGTTGATGCTTATTCATTTGATTCTAGTTTATGACATTAGGGGGCATCTTGCTTATGAGACTTATACATCTACCTAGAATTGTTTCAATTAAAAGAAATTCTTTGGAACCTTGTTCTATTTGTTTACCGTATAAGCAAACTCATAACGGTTTTTCTAAAGTGATAATAACGCATCCAATCTATTGGAATTGATTCATGTTGATGTTTAGGGCCCCAACATAAGCCCTCTACTTGTAGAGCTTCTTATTTTTCACCATACATGATGGTTATTCCCGTTGTGTCTGGGTTTATTTATTCTCTAACAAGACTAACATGGCAAAACTGATCAAAAAGATTGTGAGTTTGCTAAGACAAAATAATTCAAGAAAGATGTCAAAAGTTTCTGAATTGATAATGGCATTGGGTTTTAATCCTATTTTGTGGATCTTAGGGTATTATTTTAGACATCGTATGTAGCGACACCTCAACAAAACGTTCGGGCGAACTGTAGGCATCGACATTTATTGAATATGGCACATGCACTTCATGTCCAAGGGTCACTACCATTTCGTTTTTGTCATGAATGTGTTCTTATAATAGATTAGTTGATTAACATAACTCTTTCTCTAGTTCTTTCTGGCGAAAATCCCTATGAATTTTTATTAGGTGAGGCGCTTAATCATGATCATCTTTGTATATTTGGTTGTCTCTCTTATGCCTTTGTGATGTCCAAAAACAAAGTCAAGACTGCCTTTGTGATGCCCCAAAACAAAGTTAAGGTTGCCTCTCAAGTTGTTGATGTGTTTTCTTAGGCTACCCTTATAGGAAAAATGCATGGAGGCTTTATGAATTTATATTGGGTGAGGCACTTAATAATGATCATCTTTGTATATTTGGTTGCCTCACTTATGCTTTTGTGATACCCCAAAACAAAGTTAAGGTTGTCTCTGAAGTTTTTGATGTGTTTTCTTAGGCTACCCTTTTGGGAAAAAGGCACGGAGGCTTTATGATATTGATATTCACCTCAATACTTTATCTAAATCGAACAATTATAATTAAAGTTGATCATTTCCCTTAATGGAGAACCTATGCAATATGAGCTTGATTCTTTGAGCAAAAATGGTACTTGGGTCTATGAACATTTACTTATAGGCAAGAAGCCCATCAACTGTAAATGGGTTATCTAGATTAAATAAAAATGTGATGGGTCCATTGAACGTTCAAAGGTTTGTTAGTCGTGCTTGGCAATAAAAGGAATGCATGTATTGACTTCAATGAGACTTAACCCCCGTTGGTAACATGACTTATGTCTGCCTAGTTTGTCGGTTGTTTTATATCGGGTTGGTAAGTTTGGCAAATGGATATACACGTACAGTACTTTCTTATATGGTGACCTTAATGAGGAGGTGCATGCATATGAATACTTCACCCAACTATACTGCTCCTCCCAACCATGGACATGCTACACTTAAAGTATACTTTCTTCTCAAACGTATACTTTCATTGTCTTGAAATTGATGAAATATAGTTCAGTTTCATCAATTCCAAGACAATGAAAGTATACTTTTGGGAAGAAAGTATACTTTCATACAAAAGTGTATCAAGGCCCATGTTTGTCTTCTACGAAAGTATCTTTATGGACTGTGTGAAGCTCATATCAACTAGTTTGCTAAACTTGCTTCTACGCTTGCCCAATTTGGCTTCAAGCAATCTTATGTTGATTATTCTCTATTTTCCAATATTTGACATAACACTATTTTGCATGTGAAATGGTATGTTGACGATTTGATAATGGGTTTTTCTATTGTGTGCTCTAAGGACACATGATAAGCATACCAAAAACAGAAACTAAAACCCTAAAAGAAGAATGTGCAATACTATGTGCATATCTTGTTTGTCTATCCAAGTATATAAATATTTTATCTTTCCTAATTTGTGGGATATGGCTTAGGCAAGGCATAAACTTTGTACATATTGTGATCTTTTAACTATCCAAAAAAAATATTTTTTGATTTCTACGGGTCTAATACAAAACCACCTAGAATTTTTTATGGCGAATTTACGAGGGTACCCCTCCTAATAAAAAAGTTTGTAAAAACGCCCTTCAAACAACCAAATTACAAAGTATGTTCTTTTGGAAATTTTTGCAATAAAATTTACATAATTTTGTGTTTTCTTTTAAATAAAAATTTATTTAAAATTATTATAATTATGTTAAAAATATTCCATAAATTCAAAAAATTATTTCTAAAATACAAAATTGAAAATAAAAAAAAAAATAAAAAGAAATACAAAGTAAGAAAATATTTTAAGAAAAATAAGATATTGTGAAAGATATAGCTAAACATTTATATCCAATAATCTACACATATATAAATGTACGTGGAGCTTTACATGTGGGCCGTTTATTTTACTAACAATAGTGATAGTGATTTTACGAATCGTAGTCGTCCGTTCGCTCACTCGCTCACTCTACCGACACCTCCTCCTTCATTCTGTATTCGACTTCCACCTCTTGCTCTCTTCGTCCCTCCATGCATCACGATCTACTGCCTGCCTCACCTCCATAGCCTCCACGTCCAGGTTCCGGATTGACGCAGTACTTTCCCTATCCTGATTCATCCTCCTCTTTCCTCACTCGTCATCGCCATCGCCATCCTTATTTCCCAATTCCAAACCCATGTCCTGGCGTCCGAACCCTAGCCGCCTGCGAGTCCAAGCCCTAGCCTCCTCCCGTTCTCGCTGCCAGCCAACCCTTCATCTCCAGCCGCGAAAACGTGCTTCGCCTCCTTTCCAATTACGCCTCCTCATGCTCTCCGCCAGCCCGCCTCCTCGTCCTTGCTGAGTTTCTGCCTCCTTGTCCTTGCCGCCTCCTCGTCCTCTATAATCGCAACTCGCCATCGCTGGTAAGACCTTGGCTCGGGTTTTAGGGTTTCGAGTTGTCGACTTTATTTTTACTTCCTCCCGTCATGGCTTTCATCGTCGTCGTCCTCTACCGGGTCAATTCTTCTTCTTTTCTCGATTTCGTGAAAATTTGCCCCTTTTCTTACTTCTTCTCTCGAGTTTGTACTGCTCCTTCTCGTTTTCATGTTTCTGCACTCCAATTGTTTGACAAAATTCCTGTGTGAAATTCTGATTTCCAATTGTGTAATATTGTATTTAAATCGGTGTTTTTAATTAATTTGGGGATTGATTAGGGTTTCGTCGGGTTTGATCTTCTTGTTCCGAATTCCAGTTTTGAAGCTTGCCAGGTTGGTAGCGGATCATCGAAGAGGGAAAGCAAAGGGTGATTACCTCATCACATGCGATTCTGACTTGTACTGCTGTTGTCGTAATTTTGCTTTCCTGTTTCATATTCCAATTCCATGAAGCTCTTTTTTATGTAAGCATTTTTTTTGGTTTGCAGTACATATTCTGACGTTTTGATTAATCATTGCCTCTTGGTGCTCATTATGTATATGTGTTAGTTCATTTGTTTCATTTATCCTTTTGAAGCCAAGATTTGCAAATACAAAGATCATAGGCAAATACAATAATATATGTGTATAGAAATCAGGTTTTTGGTCACTTTATTGTTGTTCGTATTGTTGTAAGCATGTATGAGTTTTGCTTGTGTGTTGATTCATCTGCTTTGCGTTTGGGGATTAATCATTGCTTTTTGGTCGCGTCCATTTTATTGGTCACCATTTTTTATTGCGTTTGGGGATCAATCATTGGTCATCCTAATTTGAGGTTGCCGCTTCCTTCATTTCCCGTTGTAGTTTTGCTGTGGCATTCTTGGTGACTACTTCTTACTGACACTTTCATTTATTTTGGTTGGCTACAACTTTATTTTTAATGCTATTTCAGTTCTTTTGTTTCGGGGCCTGTATTGCCTGCTGCTCATGGCCATGTATACTCTCTTGTTCGTAAGCCGTTTTCTGGCTCTAATTTCTTACCCTCATTGTTTCCTCTTTCATGCTATTTTGTGGGATTCTAAATTGGTCCATTCATTTTGATTTCGATTCGAATTCTAGGATTTTGCTGACTTTTTCCCTTTACTAATCAATTGGGTTTATGATTCCGTTGATTTCAGCAGTGCGATTTGATCTTCTTGTTCCAAATTCCAGTTCTGAAGCTCGGCGGGCTGGTAGCGGCTGATCAAAGAGGGAAAGCAAAAGGTGGGTCGATTTTTTTTAGAGGTGATTATTTTTCAAATTCTTTTTTTTTGATGAATTTGGTTGTGGAGTTGTATTCTTGTGGAATTTGGCCGATTTGGGTTTCTCAGCATAGAGATCTTTGCATGCTCATTGAAATGAGCCAACAATGGCGCCAAGGCACCACTTTGTAGGACAAGGTCACGATACTTGGTGAGTCACCAACAATGTTTCCTAACCCCCAGCAAGCTAGACTTTATCAAACTTCAGCAGAGGCAAACCGCACTCTGCATTTGAATAAGCTTATATTTGTTATCTCTGTTGATAGAATTTCCTTGAATATTTTTGATCCATTCTCTTAATGCTGAAACCTTGTTGCCTTGATTGATCATGTTCAAGAATCTTTCTGATATCCAGTTCTGCAATTGTCGTGCCCATCAGGATCTGCTCACCATTATGATTCTTCATGAAAAGGTCTTACATGTCATTCAGTTTAGTCAAACAATCTTGATACACTTTTGTATGATTCTTTGATGATATATGAAGTGTGATCATAGGTTGTTCAGGTACTAAACCCTCTGGCATGTGACTATAAGTCCATTGGTCCCATGAAGAAGGATCTAGCAGAGTTGCAAGAAGAGTTTGCTCATGCACATAGACAGGTTCAAATTTTGGCTTAGGAATCTCACTTCTTGTATTAATCCCCAACTGCCATTGCAAAACCATGATCTTGGTTACTTTTCAGGTCCACATATATATATATATCTGAGGCACGATTCGGAGCGGCTTTGGATAAGATAGCTTACATGGAAGCACTGGTTAATTATAGACTGTTGCAAGAGAGATGTACCACAGAGACTGATGAGGCAGCATCTGCTTCACCAAGCACCTCAAATGAGTATCTCGGCATTGTAAGCAGGAAGACGCCCCGTAACAGCCTGAATGTGTCTGGTCTTGTGCAAGCTTATCATCGTAATTTGAAGAATTTTTGGTATCCTGTTGCCTTTACAACTGATTTGAAGGATGATACTATGGTAAAGCTAGTTTTCATTGCATTTGTTCATCATGTTTCATATACGTTTCAAAAAAATCAAATCAAAATGTTTTTTTATTTAAATTGTTTAAGGTACCAATTGATTGTTTTGAGGATTCATGCGTGATTTTTAGAGGAAAAGATGGGAAACCTAGATGCATCAAGAACAGGTGTGCCCATAGATTATATCGTCTTGATCTTGGAACTGTAAAAGAGGGTTGGATTCAGTGCCCAAATCATGGTTGGTTTCAGTGAAGTTTTACTTTAGTATACATCAATGTTGGACTTCTTAAAGGCCTTGCTAATTGGTGAAAATTGCAATGCAGGTTGGGAATATTCAATAGACAGAAAATGTGAGAAAATGTCATCGACTCACCTGTTGGATGTGAGGATAAATTCATTGCCCTGATTTGTAAGTTCCCCCTTCTAATTTGTGGGCTGGCTTCTTTTTGAAATACTGAAATTTTTTTCCTGCAATTGATTTATGCATGATCAGCTTTTTTCAGACAATTGTAGTAGTCGGTTGTTGGTTGGTAGGTCCTGACTAACTAAGGTTTAGCTGTGAAGTCTTCATTTTTTTGATGTTTTCTTATGGGAGCGGCGGAGAAATCAGGAAATTCTGTTGATATTTTACAACCCTATTATAAAGTGTTGTACAATTCTGAATATCCTAAGCATTTTTTTGTTATACTATTTACCACAGACCATTGAAAGTCGGCAGTTATTTTTTTTTAATCTTTTAGTGCTTACTGTTGTATAATTGAATTTATTTTGGGTGAAGCTTACATGGTGTGCTTTATGTTTCAGCATGGCATATGATGTGAGTCTTACTAATGATTCTTAGCTTGTGAACCAGTTCACCGTTGTTAGTGGCAACACTTCAATGCCATCAGAAAGACTTGATAAGTAAATTGTGATGTCTTGTTTGTTGTCATTAAGTATTAAACCAATGTATCTTTCAGTTCTGAATTTGCTTCTGTTATTTGTTATTTACTGTGGGTTTTTTTTCCTCACTCATTTGAGCTGGAGGCAAAGATGAAAGGTCCTTTCCATGGCGCAGCTGCTATGATCAAGCTCCAAATTCCCACAAATTCTGCCTTGCAGGTTTGTCACTTGCCAATCTCATATTTTTGTTTATTCAAAATTTCCCAGTGGTCTAACTCTTGCAACGTTCACTAATGCATCTAGGAGGCTTATTCATCTCCCATTTTTCAATCGAATGTCAATGTTGATACAACTCCAAAAGATAAACTCGAATGGGTAATCTCTCCTTCCATATACCGAAATTACCCGTTTATGTAATGTTTATTTTATTCCGATTTTTATGTTATCATGTAAACTTTTATGTCATTGGCTGACCATTCTGTCTTGGTTTGGTGGGCACTAGGGATCGTCTACTTTCTCATCACTCATCAGGCAAATCATCTTGTAATGTCCATTCTTCTAAAGATGTTTCTAAATGGGTATTTTATTATGGAGGAGCAACCAAGCAAACCTTTAGAAATATAAGATAAAAGAAAGTAAGTTTTATGCACTTGCCTTTTGGCATTATCATATAAATTCTAAGCAGAAGTTCATTTTTCAGGAAATGTGCATTTGCCTAATTTAAGGACTGAATCACTTGAACAGGCCAGATGTTAAGAAGGCACTTGATGCTTGGCTTGTAAATGCTCGCCAGATGGGAAGTTCGCACCAGGTAAAGATAAATAACAACGGATTTTAATGTAACTATCTTACAACATGCTTTCTTTGATCTTTGAATGGGGTCTTTTTGTGGCTTTTCTTGGACCCACTTTTGAAGTTTGGCGTTCGTACGAGGTTGGCATATTTTTGGGAATCATTCCTGCTTTTGAGCTATCATGCAAGAAAATGTCACAGGGAAACAACAATTTCTCTACTTTAGGATAACATACTATGATTTCTTAATCATGCAAGTCGATAATGATCTTCGGATAATTTTAGACTATTCATTCTTTGCATATTCATTCTTTATTGTAAACAGCAAGCAACGGAAAGATGTCACTATTGTAATCCCCCAAAATACCAGTCAACTGTTGTTTTAGAAGTATTGAAAATTTGCTTTTACATTCAGGTATTGGGGGTTGCAGGATTAGGACTGATCATCTATGCCGATTTAGCAACCGGTGATTGCAAGGAGTTCTTACAGTACTTCCGAGAAAGCAAGCTGGTAGGCATCATCTTCTAAATTTACCCTAAAGAAAGAGGTTTCACCTAATTAAAATTTACACTGTAATTATTTCATGAGTCTCAGGTGCATGCAACATCCGTTGATTCCACGCTTCTATCGGCCTTCGCTCCGCTCTGGGATTACACTGATATGACTGCACGCAAAATGGTGGGTTGATCTGTGCAAGAATCGATCATGCTATCATACAATGATAAATACTGTGAATATCTGTGTTCTTTTATGCATTAAAGTGATCAGTGAACATTTATTTTCTGATTCTTCATTTGTGCAGCTTTAACAAATACTCTTGGCTACTTCCCTTCTCGGTGATCCCGATTGTGGGTTCCAGTCTCTACCTTCTTCTAAGGCCACCACCTCAAACTGTTCCTGCGAAAACTTGACCTAAGCCATGATGATCTACTATATCTTTTTATGCGTGTGTCTTGCTACTTTGGTTTCCGATCCATGCAACATGAATGAAATATAGCTGCCATACAGAGGTGCATTTCAAAGAGTGTTGAGTGAACTGCATTCGTAAGAGCACTTGCCCTTGATTGAGTTCCGTCTGAGAAGAATCCAAGCGTCTTCCAAGACCGAGTGAAATCGTTATTCCGTTTTCTTTTGTTATACGTGTATGATGTAAAATACTTGACCCTTGATGTCTCTCAAATTAGTGGTGTTTTATAGGTTATTTTCCGTTGTAAATATGTGTCTTTCGTCCCTTTTCTTGTGTGTTTTGTCCCTTTTTAGCTTAGAGTCCGCATTTCTATGAGATTCGGAGACTATGCATGTTTTGTGTGTTTTATAGGCATTTTGGAGCAAGAATCATGGAGATTGGAGCATCATGGCATCATGGAGGAAAATCAAGGATGAAAAAGGAGTCAAAATGGAGCTAAAGATGCATGGAAAGAAGCCTCAAGTGAAGACCAAGTGAAGGGCGAAAGAATCGAGTCAATCCGAGCTAAAACGAGAGAGAACGGAGCGAAGAAAGCTGATTTTTGCCTTAGGGCCGAGGTCTGGGCAAGTCGGGCCCGAGGTCCATGACTATGTCGGGCCCGAAGTGCGGCAAGTAGGGCTCGAGGTACCTGGAACGTATGCCTTTGGACCGAGGTAGAAGCAAGTCGGGCCCGAGGTTCCTCCGTGTCAATCCATGTCGGTCGTGGCTCCGGATTCCTTTCTTTTTTGGGATTTTCTTGTTAATTCCCATAATTATATTTGCTTCCTTGGAGGTCAAGGAGTCTAGAAGCCTTGGGGATCAAGGAGTTCTAGAAGCCTTGGAGGTCAAGGACTTTCCTTGGGGATCAAGGAGTTTAGAAGGGTAATCTAGTCTTTGTAATAGGGGGAACAATCTCTATTTAAACCCTTGTAATCTCTCATTAGAGGAGAGCTAGACAAGCTTGGAAAGAGTGAATAGAGAGTGAGGTTTGAGAGAGTAGAAGGAAGAACGGGTGGACTCTTCTCCAAGGGAGGGAAGAAATCCAAGATCTAGAGGAGGATTTGGGTGAATTCCTTTCCTTGGAGAGGAAAGAAACCCTTAGGCTTGGAGCGGGAGTAGAGATTGTAAGAATTCCTCTTCTTAGTTTAATTCAAGTTTGCTTTGGCTTTGATTTTGTGTTTGTGTTGTTGATTGTGGATTTGACTTGCATGAATCATGATTTGCCTATGGTCTTTGATGAATGTTAGCTTGAATTCCATGATTAGTGAGTAGTTAGCTTGATCTTAGGGTAGGGGGCAAAAACCCCAACTCAATTGCATGTGCTGGAACCAATTTCATGATTTGATTGCCTAGATCCATGTCTATTTACCTTATGAGCAAGATCCTTTGTTGGAAGCTTAGGAAAGTTGGTTCGAAGGGATGAAGAGAGGGCCTCTTGATCCCGCGGTCGAATAGGAGTAGATAGAGAGTCGTTTGGCTTGAATGAATGCGTAAGCCTAGTTCCTTGAGATTTATGGCATGATTTGATTGGATTTGTTGATCTATGTCTAAGGCGGAAGTCTCTAGTTCATTGATCTATATGATAGCATGTGAAGTTGATGTTAGCATGAACCCCTAGCCCTAGGATCCCCTTAGCCTAGCTTGTTTCTCCCATTTTGTGTTGATTGTTGCGTCGTGCCCGAGTCCCCTAGCCTCGAGCCCGACTTTGTTTGTGCCTAGCTACCTCGGTCCCGAAATTGACAACCTCGGTCCCGAGTTGCTTCGTGTGTTTTATTCCCATTGTGTTTGTGTTAGATAATCAACCGTTCAAACGCATGATCGACCTCAACCACCGTACTACAACGGGGTCGTGATACAAATTTTTTTTTTGTTGATTGACCTGGGGCCCTATCCTTAGATTGGTATAGTACTTTGGGCCTGTCATCAGAATGGCGCCGTTGTCGGGGAATCATTGTGATGGTGTGTTTGTTTGGTTGATTTGTTTTGGGGAAGGGACTAGCCCGAACCCTCTTGTGTTATTTGATTTGTTTCTTTTTGTCTTTTTTGTAGGTGAAAAAAAAATTAAAAGAAATGGAGTTCTATGATAGTGATGATGATTTGGAGGTTCTCTACCTTCAAATGGAGATCTCGCATCTAAAAAGAGAACTCCACGAGGCAAAAGAGCAAAGTGAAAGAAGAAGAGAGAGAGCTAGAGCTCGTGAACAACTTGATGCCCGGATTAGAATGCAACAAGAGATAGAAGTTGAAGCCTATGAAAAGGAGTGTTACATGAGAGAGGTGTATGACCGAAACCACTATGGTGGAAGAGGTGGTGCTCAATCCTATTGGGGGAGTCCCACTTGCACTCAAATGCAAAGAGTACCTCCATACCAACTTCCGAGCTACGAAGAAACTCCACCATGGGCATATGTGTTGCAAGAAGGGATTAATGAGCAACCTCCATGGGTTCAAGAGATGAGAGATGGGTTCAAGGAGATGAGAACTCAATTCAAGGAAGAGAGGACCGAATTCGAGGAGTTTTATTCATGGAGGATGAGCGGCAATGCCCAACTTGACTATTTGGAATCCCAAAACCCGAGTTCTCAAGAGCAACTTCCGAGCTATCATGATGAAGAGAGCTATAATGAGGTCCGATTCGAGCCACCACAAGTCGAGAGGAGTGAGCAAGCCTGGACCGATGTACCTAGTGTGTCCGGCCCGAGTAGCTCGCAAGTCGGACCGACTCTACAACCCAGGACCGAGTTGGAGGACATGTCGGGCCCGAGTTACCCAGACATCGGACCACCTCTCCTGCCTCCACTCTGCCCCAGGACCGAGATGCAGAACGTCGGAACCGACTTGCATCCACTTCGATCGGTGACAATGGAGGAAAACTATCTCATGGCTCTTAGGCGTGCAAAGATTGAAGTAAAGGAAAGCTCTCCCTCTCTTATGATTGAAGAAGAAAAAGTCGAGTCTCGGTTCAAACAAGCTTTGGAGGAGACGCCGGAAGTAGGGCTCGATGTGGCTCCTATGTCGGTCCAGCCTGAGAAGCAAGCTTCCAAGATCATGAGCGAGACTCCTTTGCCCTATCTCCTTTGCTGTTTTGTGACGGTTTCTTGTGAGTCATATGGTAGAGATGAACCATACATGGTGGATTTGATCTCCGATTATTCTTGGTCTAAGTATGGGGTCCCCCGCCATTATGACGAGGCGAGGTGCATGTTTGGTTAAACAATAGTGAATGGCCTCAATTCTTTGCTAGTGATGAGATGGTCCTTGGAGAATCCATGGACCCCGAGCCTTATTTTCCACCCTAACCAAGATTAGGTGGCACATCAAGCTAATGACGTTAAAAGAGCGCTTCTCGGGAGGCAACCCGACATATCCTTTGTTTCCTTTTGTTTTATTTTCTTATTTTTAGGATTTGAGCTTATTGTGATAACCCTTTCTCTAACCCCCTTGAATGCAAGTATTTTGGTATGTATCTTTGGTGTGATCTTGTAGGGGCTTCTTGGTTCGAATGATGAGCTCAAAGGGTCAAGGTGTATGATGCAAATGGACGAACAACTAGGATGTGAGACGAGCAAACGGTCTCGACCACCTCTCAAGTAGTTCGAGCCTCAAGTGCTCCACCTTCACCTCCCCATGTGCCGATGTCAACAATTCACCATTCTTCCTAGCTTCAAACGCCTTGTCTAGTGAGTTTCCCTTTTCATTTTCCCTTTTGGTTTTATTTGGATGCAATGAGGACATTGCATATTTTAAGTATGGGGTATGGGAAAAGGAAACTCTCTTGTGCCTAGTGTTTGTATGTATGTGTGCTTTGTGTGTCTTTTGCTTTGTTTGAGAATTTTTTTGCAAAAAAATCTATAAAAATTTGAAAATTTTCGTTGAAAACAACAAAAAGATTTTGTTTTGGACTAGAAACCCCCATCTTAAGTGTACTTTGAAAGCTAATTAATGGCTTGTGTTCATGTAATGCCTTTGCATGCTTTGGATGGTTTAGCCTAATCTTATGATGTTGCTTTTATACATGATCCATGATTTGCATTCTATATTGAGCATGTGTGCTAAAAGATGACTTGTTTGCTACCTAGTATTGAGTGTACCTTGTGAGATTTGATTTTGGCCTTTTGGGATTTTTCTTTGCATATCCCTCTCTTGTTTTGTGAGTGTACTCTCTTGTGTCATAGTCTCTTTATTATTGAGGTGTATATTTATTTCTTGAAGCCGCTATGAGAATTAGTCATGCATGCTAGTATTAAGATTGAACTTGTATGTTTTTAGCCACATAAATATCCTTATTCCTACCTTGCATTAACCCTTGCTTTGTAGCCCCGTTATAGCCTATTAGCCTTTGTTTGTAGCTTCTCAAAAACATATTCCTAGCCGATGAAAGCTTGACCCTTATGGGATTCGAACATAGTTGAGTGGTTGTGGAAATGATTTTGTGGAATACTTTGGGTGAAGGCAAGAGTGTGGGAAACACATTTTGGTAGTGCATCTCCTAAGGAGAAAGTTGATGGGTTTTTGGGAATTTTGCACAAGGGCAAAAAAATGTGAAGGAAACGTGAGCAAAATGCAAGTGTGGGGTCAATCGAGCCGTGATCGAGCCTAGTAGATTCGGGCCCGACCTCCATATAGAAAAGAAAGAGAAAAGAAAATAAAGAAAGTGCAATAAAAAATCCAAGTGTAGAGATGTAAAATAAGGAAAGTGTGGGTTAAATGTTGGGTAAGTGCCTTTGATTGTTAAGAGTTGTTTGGAGGAGTAGTAAGATGTGGAATCTTTGGTGAAGTTGGTGAGTATTTTAGGTTGTTCGAGTCCCATTGTGAGCACCACATAGCCAAATGAATCCTTCCCTTATGAAACACCAAAAGCCCCATTATAACCCGGCCGAATGGAATTCTCTATGAGGATCTCCATTGAGCCCAAGTTCATCTTGTATTGGTATTGTTTTGACATCTCTAGGTAGAGAGATTGGTAATATTATCTTCAATGGTAAAAGTAGACTTTGCACAAGGCATGAGTGGAGAGATGCATCACTTTTATGCATTAAGCCATACACACTTGAGAGTTGTGCTTTGATAACATTTCCCTAAAGTGAGGCTAGGTGATAGCATTTCATACTTGAAGCATGCATACACATGTGATGACGTTTGATTGCTTATCTTTGGATTCATACGTGCTTGAAAATGGTTTTGAATTAGTGCTTTACTTGAAGATCATGTTGAGGTTTTGAATCCAAGTTATTGCTTGAGGACAAGCAAGTTTAAGTATGGGGTATTCTGATGTCTCTCAATTGGTGGTGTTTTATAGGTTATTTTCCCTTGTAAATATGTGTCTTTCGTCCCTTTTCTTGTGTGTTTTGTCCCTTTTTAGCTTAGATTCCGCATTTCTACGAGATTCGGAGACTATGTGTGTTTTGTGTGTTTTATAGGCATTTTGGAGCAAGAATCATGGAGATTGGAGCATCATGGCATCATGGAGGAATTCAAGGATGAAAAAGGAGTCAAAATGGAGCTAAAGATGCATGGAAAGAAGCCTCAAGTGAAGACCAAGTGAAGGGCGAAATAATCGAGTCAATCCGAGCTAAAACGAGAGAGAACGGAGCGAAGAAAGCTGATTTTTGCCTTAGGGCCGAGGTCTGGGCAAGTCGGGCCCGAGGTCCATGACTATGTCGGGCCCGAAGTGCGGCAAGTAGGGCTCGAGGTACCTGGAACGTATGCCTTTGGACCGAGGTAGAAGCAAGTCGGGCCCGAGGTTCCTCCGTGTCGATCCATGTCGGTCGTGGCTCCGGATTCCTTTCTTTTTTGGGATTTTCTTGTTAATTCCCATAATTATATTTGCTTCCTTGGAGGTCAAGGAGTCTAGAAGCCTTGGGGATCAAGGAGTTCTAGAAGCCTTGGAGGTCAAGGACTTTCCTTGGGGATCAAGGAGTTTAGAAGGGTAATCTAGTCTTTGTAATAGGGGGAAAAATCTCTATTTAAACCCTTGTAATCTCTCATTAGAGGAGAGCTAGACAAGCTTGGAGAGAGTGAGGTTTGAGAGAGTAGAAGGAAGAAGGGGGTGGACTTCTCCAAAGGAGGGAAGAAACCCAAGATCTAGAGGAGGATTTGGGTGAATTTCTTTCCTTGGAGAGGAAAGAAACCCTTAGGCTTGGAGCGGGAGTAGAGATTGTAAGAATTCCTCTTCTTAGTTTAATTCAAGTTTGCTTGTGCTTTGATTTTGTGTTTTTGTTGTTGATTGTGGATTTGACTTGCATGAATCATGATTTGCCTATGGTCTTTGATGAATGCTAGCTTGAATTCCATGATTAGTGAGTAGTTAGCTTGATCTTAGGGTAAGGGGCGAAAACCCCAACTCAATTGCATGTGCTTGAACCAATTTCATGATTTGATTACCTAGATCCATGTCTATTTACCTTATGAGCAAGATCCTTTGTTGGAAGCTTAGGAAAGTTGGTTCGAAGGGATGAAGAGAGGGCCTCTTGATCCCGCGGTCGAATAGGAGTAGATAGAGAGTCGTTTGGCTTGAATGAATGCGTAAGCCTAGTTCCTTGAGATTTATGGCATGATTTGATTGGATTTGTTGATCTATGTCTAAGGCGGAAGTCTCTAGTTCATTGATCTATATGATAGCATGTGAAGTTGATGTTGGCATGAACCCCTAGCCCTAGGATCCCCTTAGCTTAGCTTGTTTCTCCCCTTTTGTGTTGATTGTTGCGTCGTGCCCAAGTCCCCTAGCCTCGAGCCCGACTTTGTTTGTGCCTAGCTACCTCGGTCCCGAGATTGACAACCTCGGTCCCGAGTTGCTTCGTGTGTTTTATTCCCATTATGTTTGTGTTAGATAATCAACCGTTCAAACGCATATGAAATAATTCTCTGTGATCGACCTCGACCACCGTACTACAACGGGGTCGTGATACAAATTTCTTTTTTGTTGATTGACCCGGGACCCTATCCTTAGATTAGTATAGTACTTTGGGCCTGTCATCAAGCCTGTTCAATTTTTGATAAGAACCTAGGGTTGCAATTGAAGGATCATGTATGATATCAGTTGCACTTGCTTTGACAAATCTTTCTAATTGGTACGTAGTTGAATCATATGCTTTAGCAGGTCTAGTTACACAAACATATTACTCTACATCTCAATTTTCTAGCCGAATAAAAAGAATCAAAAACAATTAAGTGCTTTAGAGCCAAGAATCATATGCTGAACAACACTGGTTTAATAATTAGTGGATTAATTATCTTGATCTTTTATGCAATGCTTATAATCTTGTGTCCGGAGAATCAAAGATTTGGAGGATTGTGGTGGGTGATTGAAACGGACATCCTATAGTTGTGATGGCCAACATGCTTTTGACCTGACTTAATTTTGCAGTTCACTTTTTTTTTGTGGGTCTACAATTTACTTTTAGAAATAATTACTCTTTGGAGATGAATCATAAGCTGAAGCACTATCAGATTGATATAAATCAAACATTCAAACAATCTACCGATGGAAAATGGGAATTGCTCAGAATGCTGCCCCCGTGCAACGCACGGGGCTCTTGCCTAGTATTATGAAATATATATGTACGATTGTCGTAACTTTTACAGATATTTATGATTTTTGAAACTAGGGTTAATTACAGAGTTGGGCGTCTACGTTCTTACTCGATGATTTTTTTTGCTTTACGCTATGAATAAGATTCATCATGTCACCTTCACCCAATATCTTGTTTTCCACAACAGAATTGTCACCCTTCTATTGTAAAATACTGTCATCAATTTTCTGTTAAAACAAAACAGACATCCAAAGTCCCTCTCTCGACTTTTATCTGTATTTTTTGGAAATTCCGAAAATGACATGTATGGAGGGGATGGGGATCCGAATCCGAGGTTGCATATTTTTTTTCCCTTTTTTCTTAGAATTTAGCTTGATATTTAATTTTTTTTCTCTTTTAAGTTTTTGAAATAGAAAAAATATTCCTAAAATCTTGATATCAATCTTCACACTCTTGTTAAGATAATATAAAATTACAAAAATATATATAAAATCTTTTTATCTCTTTATATTTTCAAATTGGGAGAAAATATTTATTCTTGTTTACTATATTATTTTTTGAAAAAAATATAAATAAGATATAGAATTTCCATTTTTTATTTTATAATTTTATTTTATATTTATAAAGCAAAATTTAGTCATTTTTAACATTTATGCAATGTTTTTTTGGCATTTCCACAACTTTTTGGGTATTTTTGCAAAGCGAAAACAAAGGATATATTTGCAAAATGATAGGATGTTGTAGGATTTTAATTCTTAAAAATAAGATCTTTGAATTCTTATTCTCTCGAAAAAAGGTATTTTTTCTATAAAAAAACTAAGATTATGTGATATTTTTTGAAAAATAACACAAAATAGGTTGATAAAACTTATGAAACATCAAGAATAACAAGCATAATATCAAATACTAAAAAATTGGAGACGTACATAGAGGTGGGTCTGGTTAGCTGAACCGGCGGTTTAGGTTTGGATTCTGGGCAAATCTAGACCTAAACCTTGGAGGTTCAGGTTTGCCGGTTCCGGTTATGACCGGTTTCCTCCCGGTTTTGACCAGTTTCGTTGCCGGTTCCGGTTTTTATTTTTATTTTTAAATTTTTTACCGACTGTGATCGCGGCCCACACTACCGCGGTCCGCGACCACGGTTGTCATCCCGATGAAAACCGCGGTCGCGGTAGTGTGGCCGGTTGCGACCATGGTGTGGGTTTGCTCGAACCAAAACGTTCAAGAATAAATTTATTTTAATTTTAAAAAAAATCCTAAACCACCGGTTTTTATTCGGTTTCGGTTCCGGTTTGAACCGCCGATTCACCGGTTTGGGATTGCTCGAACCTAAGTCTAAACCTATACCGGCCGGTTTGACGGTTTAGACCCAGCTCTAGACGTACATGTAACTTTTTTGTAGTTCATAGCTAGTTAAAAAGAGGTGTATTTTCTGCTGAAAAGAAAAAGAAGGGGGTCTTTTTTTTAAAAAGTCCACATTTGCAGGGAGTGTGTTCCTTTTTCCTCCAGCTTTAATCGGAAATCCAAATTGGCAGTCTTCCATTTCATGATAGTGAAGGAAGACGAGCGAGCGAGGTGATGGAGGGGGGCAAGCATGCCTTGTACTTTAGTGTTCGTACAACAACATTTTGGGCAGAAATTTAGAAACTCTGATTTCATATCCCACCACGCCTCTCGATCAAATGCCCGACCTGTTCACAGTAGCTTTTCTGACGTCGTAAGCCCATTTTGAGTTAATTTTGAGAGCTAGATCGATACACTGTTCTGATCATTTTCTGACTGCTCATGATTACATTACATGTTACATAGTAAATCGTATGTCATTTTTGGCCCATGTTAAAAACCGAGTACTAAATTAATTATGACTTGTTGTGTATAGTGTATGGTTTTACGTAAAATCATTTCCCTTTTTCCCTTTGTTTTTGGTGGTATTTGCTTTTGTTTGGTTGCTGTTCCCTTTGAATTGCTTGCATGGACGAAAGTCAATCCAACATCATGTGTGCTTGGAATCTTATGGGCTTGGAATTCAAAAGGCAAGATGGGGAAGATGGAGAAAATGGTACGAGTGTGTGACCATATAAATTAAGGCATGTAAAAGGAGGTAGTAGAGTGAGATTTTTTAACTTGTCCAAACCCACACGCTTTGTATTTATGTCTCCCCCAAGAAATATGTACATAAAGCAAAGATTCTTGACCTTGACATCATCCATAATCTATGCCTCTTCCTCCCATCCCCAACGCAATCTACGTCCCAAAGTTGTACGTGCTTGTATATATTGCGTGGATCTATGTATATTTCACTTTGAATATGTTGTACAAATTAACCAGAATTGGATCACTAATTAATTGTGCGTGGATCATGCTTGCTTCGAATCCCATGTCAATGAAATGGTCGATGCATGTCAGCATGTCTAGATTTAAGTGAATAGTTTAAGATGTGTTGGTGTACACAAATGTATGTTTAAGTGGTAATAGCTACTCATATCAAACAAGTTGAGTTGGTCATTTCGAGTTCGGATTGTATACAATAGAGATGAACAAGTAATTTGGCAGAAATATAAAGTCTTACTCACTCACTCCCCCTATAGACATGTTGAATGATGTAGAGTTCCAAGCTCTCATCTAGTTGGATATTATAAATCGACCTTCAAACCGAGAGTTATTTCAATCGCTATCTATCCTCGTGAAAAAAGAGGACTACTTTAATTATTAATATAAGAGATTATACATTGTCATATTAATACGAGAAATTTAGAGTATTTTTATAATATACCTCAATTATATATAAAGTATGTATAAAGCAGAACCTCAAATTGACTTATAACTTACACCACGTAGTCTTATTGAATAAAATAAGTTTAAAAAAATATTTTAAGAGGTTGCCTTGTACTGAAAATTAACTTAAAAATAATATTTGATTATCATAATTGAAGCGGTTAAATCTTATTTGTTTATAGATAAAACATAAAAATATATTTATTATATACAACTAGAAAACTCAATAAATGCACTCTAAAACAGTTTATAAATATTATTTTGGAACTTGGTTTTACCAAATTACTACATACCATAATAGAAGTCAAGAAAGTTAATTTCATTTCAAAATCATATGGTTTTAAATTAAAATAAAAACTTTATTTAATTACCTTAAAGAAATTACGTTGAAAAAAATAATTTAAGAAAAATTTTGATCACCATAATGGATGTTAGTAAAAAGTATTTATTTATAGATAAAAAATAAATATTATTAATTAAAAATATGAACCTTAATAAATCAAAACTAAATTTAATTTAATAAAGATAAAATTTATAGTTCTTAAAAAATATCTTTTGATGAAAAGACAAAAAAACCTCTTATTTGATTTGAACAAATGACTTACGCCTTCCTAGGACAAAAGATCCCAATGAAGGAGCATGAGGTGACGAAGGAAGGGCCCCAATTGGGTCAAAAAAGCCCAAAAAATAGATGTATGGTTCCTTTATATAATGAAATAAAACAATAAATATAAAAACAATTATATTATATATTATTAGTATATGGTATGGAATTTAAACAAGTTTTATATACTTTTAAACCTTACATACAATATACATGTCCAATCCATACTCATAAAATGATAACCATTCCATAATAAAAGAAGTATATGGGAATGAGAAAACAACAAGAAAAGTAAAGAGTTGATTGTTTTACTTAAGCTAAAATTAGGGAATTCTAGTTCATTAATTACAATTCACATGTGAGTGCAATTGTAATATATCAACATCATCCCTCTGTTCCAACATACAATGACTCAATAGTTTATTTGTTAAAGCTAAGCTCGAATTAGTCTTCTCAGGGTGTCGACACACGACTTAAAGGTCGTGTCTTAGCGGATTTTGTAGCAGAATTTGGTATCAAAGCAATGGCTAACGTGTATATTGCAAGCTCCACCAAGGAGACACTTCTGGTGCTCAGTGTGGGGCAAGCATCCAGAAGGAGCAGACCCAATCTCATGTTGAAATCACCAATTGAGAAACTGTCTGCATCGTGGTGCGTTAAGAATTCAAAGCAGCAAACAACGAGGCAAAATACGAAGCATTGGTTTTAAGGATATAAACAACTAGAGTCTAGGGGAAACCAATGTGAATATCCATACATACTCACAACTCGTGGTGAAACATCTAAGTGGAGAATACAAGGCTATGACCCCATGAATGAGTGCATATCTAAAGATCGCGAAAGATCTCTTTGACACTGTGAAGACATGCGAGGTGAAGTAGACTCCCCACAATTTCAATTAAATGGAGAATTCCTTTTCCTTCTTAAAACCCAGCACGATAACCGCAGAAGTATCCAACACCCAGGTTAGTGATACCGATTGGATTGCTATAATGATCAAGTACTTAACCGATGGAATTATGCTTGAAGACAAAACGGAGGCATAAAAATTACGAAGGCATGTGTCTCAATACTGATTGTCTCCCGACCAAGTCCTATATCAAAAGTCATTTAGAGGGTCGTACTTGCAATGTATCCCGATGGGAAAGTTTGTGAAAAATTGTATTAAATCCATGAAGGAGTTTGCAGAATGCACAGAGTTAGTCGAAGCTTAGTAAATTGCAGATAACACAAGGTTTTTAGTTTTCATGTATGAAAAAAGATGCCAAGAAGTATGTCCCAAGATGCACGAAATGCCAGAAGTTTGGCAAGGCCATCCACCTACCCGCTCAAGAACTGCATAATGGAGACTCGACATCGATTTTCCCAGGTAGACAAGGTAAAATTTTTGGTGATCACCATGAATTATTTCATCCAAGTGGGTCGAAGCCAAGCCTCTTGCTCATATACAAGACAAGGACATTGAAAAGTTTGTATAGGATAATATGATCACTAGATTCGACATGCGTCACACCTTAGTCAGTGATAACGTAACATGATTCATCAACTCAACAATTCAAGTCTTATGCAAGGGATACGGGATATGAAACACCTACTCATTTTGTATACTATCCACATGCAATTGAACGGACTAGATGAAGCGACAAATAAGAGCCTCGTCGATTGGGTCTAAAAGTGACTGGAAGGGCCAAGAGGAAGGTGTCTTGAAGAGTTGTCTATACTATATAGTCTTATGGGTGTACCGTTTTTGGGCACTACGAAGAAGTCCTCTTTCATGCTAGCCTACAAGACAAAGGCGGTAATCCCTCTATAGATTGGGTTTACCAACATGAACCACATGTGTTTGACCCTAAGGAGAATAAGATATGCTTAAGAGAGAACTTGTATCTGATAAAAGAAATGAGAGAAGCTAGATTTATTCGTATAGAGACCTACGACAAAAATTGAGGTCAAAGCATGCTAAAAGCACTCGAGCATGAAAGATCCAATCGGGCAACTATATCTTAAGGAGGGTACAACTGACATCCTAAGATCAAACAAAAGTGGGAAGGACATGCCCCGCACCTGGAAGCCCACGCATTTGCAGAAGTTATATGTCTAGAGTTAAAATCAGCTAGCATTCCAAATAAGAGTCACTCTTTTCGGTCAGTGGAATTTTTCCTACGTGACATGCCTCGCACATGGAAGCTCACGCATCTGAAGAAGTGTTATGTCTAGAGTTAAAATCAGCTAGCATTCAAAATAAGAGTCACTCTTTCCGGACAATGGATTTTCCCTACGTGACTTGCCTCGCAGCTGGAAGCCCAAGCATGTGAAGAAGGTTTTGACAAAGCCTAAACTTGTAAGTAGTTTTGTTTAAGGTTCTTCACACATATAGCTTAAAAAATCATAAAACTCAAATAAGACAAATTAAATTAGTATGCTCTCCCGATTTCATAACCCTTATTTCGTTGCGCTTGGCACATCAGCTCGCTAGTTGAGCACTAATGGGTTTACCATGAGGTCTCGGGTTCGAGACTATAGGGCGGCGGTTTTCCCTCTTCTCTTTAGAGTTGTTAGTACTTGCGATGATCCTAATCCCTTACCCTATAAAACAAACCCTAATTTCGTTCGACTTATTCTACTTTGTTAAGATTGATTTGCATTCGACCCCATCCATCATGTATAGTTCATGTCAACTAAACTTAATCCGCAATGATCCGATTCTGTTTAATTTGTTTAAACTTTGATTTTTGCTAACACATCCACGCAATAGAGCTCGGTTTCTTTCGAACTAAGCACTACACCAAACGAGTGGATTATATAGTGTAAACATTCCAATGAAGGTAAGGAATAACAAATGGAAAGTATGGTAGAAGAGATATATTTTAAAACAAGAGTAACTAATTAAAACTTTGAAGGTATAGTATTAGTGTAGAACTAGATATCTACTCCTGACGTTGTCTAGTACGGTTGTTCAGTACTATTTTGGTACTTTTGTATGGTTGTTGTTTATATCTATCATTTCGATTATTTTTTATATTCAAACAATATATTTTCTTGATTAAACAATTAAAATCACATTATTATCATATTTTTGTATTATTAAGATTATAATCCCTGAATATCAAAACATTATACCCTTAATCTATAAGTTTTTAGTTATAATAATAACATTGGTTAGCAGAAAACTAACTTAATAAGGAAATTATGAAAAGAATCTTATTTATTTTATATGATATAACATTTAATGTTTATTAAGAAAACTGAGATCTAAATCATTATGATGGAATTAATTGCCAGAAAATAAGTTTTATAATGCATATAGATATAATATAATTCAATTTCATATATAGTCTAAATTTATAATAAGAAAATGAAAGATTGTAAAATAAGCAAATAAAATCTTTCAATTTGTAGGCCGCATCATTTAATCAAAAATTTATTCAATAAGATAATACTTAATATATATATATATCTACGTACTTATCAATAATAGTAACATATCACATTTAATAACGACAATGAAATTAATAATACCGCTTTAATCGGAAATGAATTTAATAAGACAAAGTATATTATATATAGTATAAAGTAATAACGTATCATTTTCAATAATAACGATAATATACTTTTTTTTTTGGTCGGATAATAACGATAATATATAGTAAAAAATAATAATAGATATTATGGAATAAATTAATAATAACAATATCAGATTGATATAGTACAATTTAATTGAAGGGAATTCAATTCAAGACATTTAGTGCCAGAAAATACAACTCTACATATAGATAGATTGATAGATAGGATAGGATAAGATAGATAATATATAATCACGTAATAACACATATACTATAACATGAATGAACAAATTGAAACAGGGACAATGAATGGTAAAAAATTTCAACTTTACATGTAGACTAGTTATAACCCCGGGCCTTGCCCGGAACTTTTCAAATAAAATTAAAATATATTGATTTATATATGGTATAAATTTTATAAATTATATGTATATAGATATTATTTGAATTTAATAAATATTATGAAAGCTAAAACATTATCTGATAAACTACTATTATTATATGATATGATTTACTTTTAATATTATTTTAACTATCATATTATTAAATAGGCTATAATTTACATGTCCGGCCAACAATGTTTACCACTTTCTTCATTATAAGAAAGTTTGAGTTACATAAGTTTGGAGACTGTACCTTTTTTCTGAGTTTGTAGTTTTTTTTTTCATTTCATGAACTAAGTTTATTTTGTTCGACACAAATGGATAGAAAATTAAGATAAAAATCAGTTATTATAATTAGGGATATGAAGATATATTACGTATAGATATGATGGATTTAATTGCAATTAGTATTTAGATAAATGGATATAAAATAAATCACTTAATTAAAAATAGGATGGATGGTTTAAAATTTTTTATTGACAAAACTGCCCTTAACTGCGTCAGGTTTAATTAGAAGTATATATTGATATATTGATTAGAAGATTGTTAGTAATTATCAAGGGTAGTGTGCAACAATGCAGTCCTTGCTAGTGAAAACTAAACAAAACAAATTTTGATCGTTTGTGAAGGCTTCCAAGCTCAACTCTTACAAGCTGACATTTTATAACTTAATATATTATCATTAAGTAGGCAACAATTCGAACCATTTCTCTTGTTATAATTAATGGCCAAGTGTTTTGTGTGAACCAAAAAACAAACTTATTCGATAAATCGGAGTATGTATAAGTGTATGTAACTCATATTATTATACATAGATACGCAATTAATAGAATTTGACATGAAATGGTACCGATATAAGGGGGTATCGTTACACACAAGCTACTGATGATGTGTTTGCGTTTTCCCATGCTTGTGTTGATATTCCCGGGAGTTAGCCCATATATATCACGAGACCCATGCGAATGGTGTATCAATTGACACCCCCACCCGACACGCAAAGCTATTAACCTGAAGAGGCACAGGCACAGGCAAAGGCCTCTGGGGGGCAGCTTAACACCAACACCGGGGGCAAAACGTATTCATCATCATACCCCCACCTACACGCCTACATTAACTTCTTGTCCACCTCCCTTCCAATCAATCGACTACCTACCTATTGGATCAATTCAATTTTTGTATTCCTCTTATTATAATGCATGGATGTCATGTCATCTTATTCACTGGATAAACATAGCTTGCTCGAGTTCTCATCTTATAATTTTACAAACTAACCACATGCTTAACAATGACGACGACGATAACACCAACATTTGTAGAATTGTGTATTTACTTTGATATACAATTATATAGATTGTATCACTACTAGAACCATTAGCAAGTCACTCTATATAATTTTATCATTCGTGTAGAACCATTAGCAAGTCAATCTACTAATCCGATCCATAACGCATGATTTTGAGAAAATTTGTTATTATATATATTAATACGATCCATAATAAAAAATGATTTTGTTCACATATTTCATCTTATTGTTCACATATTTATGTATTTTGTTCACGGTTTTAGTTTATAGGATAAGAAAGTTTTCACCGGAATCAACCTCTAACTATATTTTAAATAATGCATTTTCTCTATATTTCAATCTTACAATATGAGTAAGCTTATATCAATGTATAATGATATTAATATTTATGAGATTTTGTACATTATCATAATCATAAACATAAACAACAGTTACATGAGATCATATATTCTCATGATTATACGCTAATAATTAAGATCTTATATTTTGTTAAACAAAGATATTATTAGTGATGAATAGTAATATTAATATCTGAGATTATGATCAATCGTTTTAAAAGAACAATCAAAATAATTTCATAACACAAACTCTTACATTCTCATCATCTTTTTATACTAATAATAAACTATAATTTATATTTTATTATATAAAGTATCGCACTAAGTGATTTCACTTGTAAGTGACATTCTTGATTGCTAGTTATTTGAGAAATAAACTAGGTATACATAAAAAGAAAAAATTGTATAAAAAAATTTAGAACAATTGTATAAAAGAAAAAATCAAAGTCATAAGTTTAAAAGAAAGTGTTTGCTATAACGTCATATGATAATCAATAATCTTAGAACAAATTGCTAACCATGGTATATGAGTTTATGATCTTAGATTATCATACGAAAAATATCGATATATAATAAAGTATATCATGGTTTAGGGTTTAGAGCTTAGGGAGTACTTTATAAATTGCAATAGGTTTGGGTGTAATCGGATGAGTTATTTCGATTTGACATCAAGTTAACCTTTCAGATACAATCAGATTCGGGTTGTTTCATAAACAGGTTGTTTATATCTCTGGGACAAATTTAGTCAAATTGGATCGGGTTTGAATTTCATTTTATAAATTCTTTTTCGGATATCAGTCAGTTCTTGAGTCGGATAATTTGATAGGTTATTTCGAATCGGGTACGACTTTGGTGTAATGGGTGTGTTGATGGATTTGAAAAAAAAAAAAGGTAATGAAATGAGTCACCGATCCCGATAGGGGAAAAGGTGGAGCCATGCATATTGCATATACTCCGTATGTAGGAGCTAGGTGATAGGTAGCTAGATTAGGCTAGGCTTTACTTGTTGGAGATGAAAAAGAAAATTGGATGGATGGGGGGAATGGGGAGGGCTGACAACTTAGTGACATACATGGGCATCTCATCATCCATATCGATCGAGGTTAGCCAAAACCTACACGTACTACAAATACGTACATTTTTTATTATACTATACGTACGTACGTAGGTACATACTAGCTCTTCGGTTTGATGTGCTTATAAATAGAGGCCGGGGATGAGCGCAGAGTACGTAAGATTTGGTAGCAACCCAACCCAACCCACATATATGATATATGCACGTATGAATAATGGTGAGCAGCTCCTTGTTGGAGAAGCAGGGCACGTGCAAAACCCCCCGAGCTCCATTGCTCCCTGTGTTGATTTGCACGTGCTCCCCTTCTCCACCATGGGCTCCTCTCCTCCTCCTCCATTTTCGATCGTCTTCTTCTACCCAGTACAGCTAACTGAGCTAAGGTAAGTTAAGCCTGCGCGCAGCTTTAGTCCATCTTTAATTCACATACATACATTCGTCTACACAACAAAACCCAAACTCTACGTACGTGTTGTCATTAACGTCTTTTTGATCGAGTGGTCGTAGGGCACTACGTACTGTTGCGATACAAACACAAATCCGCAGAAGATAAAAGCCCATGCAATTCCTTACGTACCATCCACAACCATATCAGTTACTACATTTTATTCTGTTTTTTTCTCACCGCTATTTGCTTGGTCCATCGTACGTAATATCTTTCTAAGCCTCACATTTGGGAGCAAACCAGTTGACAGTTGTAACTGTGACCCTATAAAGGAGTTAATTAGGGTCATGCATTCTGTTTTGTGTCTTTATGATCAAATAGTCCAAACTGTGCTAATAATTATATTTGTAGACATGATGAATTGATGACGGTGACTTGATGAGTGCACGAGTTTGCCTACATCCTTTTCCTTCTCTGATTGTATATTCAGGGCAAAGCATGTACAAGATTCTCTACTCATATCTCGCAGCAAACAACAGCATATGTCAAGAGCATTCAACTTCTCAGCGTGTGCTACTTAACCGAGTTCCATAATATGGTTCTTTCACCATCTTAAGTCCTTAATTTATCTGCCAAAATCATTGCCTTTCCAGCCTTATAATTGCGATTCTTGTTAAGTTGAAGGCTTCATTTGCCATCCATCAAGATCTCAGACTTAATCAGAACGATACCTCCGTTTGCCAATTACAGCAGGCTACTAATTCTACATTGCATCACCCTCAATGGTACTAAAACCTGCAGTTCTCAACAGGGAACAACGACAAACACAGTTAAAATAAACAAATTACACATCAGTACTCAACAACACCTAGAAAACCCCCATCATTTTCGGCTTCTCTACCTAACAAAATGTAGGCTCTCAACAACTGAAACCACGGAATTCAATGTATTGTAGTCGTCTTTTCCATCTACTTCTTTGCATATGTAATGAGCATGGGATTCTGTGGATTGATCTTGAAGCCTTGAAGAGCCTGCATGCTGATACTGGACTGCATTTCGTTTTCATACTCCACAAACGCAATCCCGGGCTTTGCTTCTATCATTCGAACTTCCTTGAAACCCGGGTATTGGCAGAAAAGCATTTGAAGCATAGTGGGTGTAGTCTCGTGTGGGAGATTCTGAACAAACAGTATGTTGTTTGGTGGTGCTGGAGCCTCTGGTAGCGTAGGTGCTCCAGCCCCCATATATTGCATTTGAGACATCTGTACAAGTTGAAAAAGTGAATTAGGCATGATGTACATTAAACAAAGCTTGAGACTTGTTGAGCATTATGTAGGAAGAGTTCAATAACTACTTCTTTTAGTTCCATCATCAAAAACAACTCAGAAATAGAAATAATTTCAACAAAATCTGAACATGCTTCACCAAACAAAGATCAGAGTATACAAGTAAACTTACAGGAGCAGCCCCATATGCATTCGGATAAGGTAAAGTAACTCCAACTTGATTGGGATCAATTTGCTCTTTCTTCTTTTTCCCAGCTGCATATCAAACAAACATTAATTTACAGATAGAGCTTAACAGCAGTATTTCAAAACATATGCCATGGATAGTATAAAATCGTAGAAAGACGACATCAGTTCTTAATTACACCCATGAGTTCACTTGCTCTGTACAGCCAGCCTATAATGGAAAATGTGGACAGTATAAAAAAAATCCAGAGTGTTTTCATTATGGTATATAATCTATTTCTCTCATTCTTTTCAGCTCATGTCTACAGGACAGTATCAGGCAATGAGGTCTATTGCAAACTAATTAGTCAGCAAACATTCTTCTGAACTATATATATAGACAAAAAGCATTTGCTACCATGAAGATACTAAAATATCTACATTAGGTTAGCATTAAAAACTTAAATTTTTTATTTGCTTTACCCAACAAAGTACACGAAACTATAGTGAGCTATTAACCACCATACTGCTGGAAAATAACCAGATCTCTACCTTGATATCTTCATGTTAATGTTTACCCTAGATCTTATTACTTTGACGACTTCATAATGCAAACCTAAAGCCAATTTGCGGTTCCTCTGAATTCTCTGTTAGAAGAATAGTTCTCAACCAGGTTCTTTCCACAAATGACACCTAAATTCGGTTTGCAAATCACCCTTGGGACCAACAGCTAAATCAAATTGATAAAGAACAAGAACACTAAACTGCACAAAATAGCTGATCCGACTCATATTACTGTATTATACATTATTATATATCTCTATAAAGAGAAAAGGGTTGATTATCTACAAAGAGATTAAAACATTCACATAAAAGTGAGTGAACTAAACTGCTATAATAATAGCTCTATGGTGAATGAAGGGAAGTACCTCTATCATCATGCTTCTTTCTTTTTTCTCGCGGAGTAAAAGTTCCATCTGCCTTTGCAATTACGTCGGATTTTGTCTTTGCGTATTGAATTCTCTGCATCAATATATCATCTATTAGTTTCATGAGTAGTCCTACAACATATTAACCATCAGCTTTAGCATTACTGTAGATGTGCAAACAAACAAGCCATGCACAGGCACTATGCCCAGACATATTTGGTATTCCAGTTTACACACAAAGTTCTATAAGAAACACAGCATCAGTGTATCAAGCCTTGACAGGTTACTGGCCAGTGGCATCTATCACTTAATTCTGCCCTGTATTCATTCTACGTGTAGCTTATCTACATGTCTGATCATCTCCCCCAAGTCCAAGACAGAATTGAATGTACATCCATCACACAAATTCATCACCTCAAGTAGTAAAACGGGATCCTTCAACTTTATACTCTACATGATATTTGCTTCGACAGCTGGATTGTCACTCATTCTAGTTCCTAAGACAACAACTCAGCTTGCCTCAATCTAAGATTTTGCTCCTCCCTAATTGTACAATTCAACCAATTTACACGGCACAATAGATTAAGCCTAACTCTCTATCATTTTCCACGACAGAATCAAACAAACTGAAATTGAACGTTTCAATTAACACGCACATACCATGGGCTTGTCATAGAAGGGAAAGCCTTGCATTTGCCTGAGGGCGCTGGTGGCAGAAGAAACCTCCTCGAAAACAACCCAAGCCTGCCCCTTGTGTTTCAATGTCTTGAAAGCTAACACCTCCACAATCTTCCCGAATTGAGAAAATACCGCCGAAAGCGACTTCTTCAACTCTGCAAAAACATTCTCAAAAGTGTTCAAGAATCACCCCAACACGTCAATGAAAGAAAAAGAGAAAAATGTGTAAGGTCTAGGGTTTTAGTAAACAGAAGAGAGAGGGAGGGAGAAAGGCAATGTTACCGTCAAGCTTGATCTTCTCGTTGAGGTTATTGATGTATATTGTGTGATTGGGGGGAACATCGCTAGCTGGATTCGCTTCTTCCGCCATGGCCGCTCCTTCAATTCGTCCCCCGGAGTGAAAAGTTCAAGAGTAATAACGCCTCTTCTTCGGTGGCCGGGATTCAACGTGAATATAGTATCAAGTGAACAAGGCAACAAAGAGAACCCCCATTTGGGCTTGGACTAAGTAATGATGTATGTACCTGGGCTGAGTGGCCCAATTTGTTTATTCGGGCCTTAGTGGACTCTGTGTTTCAAGTGTTGGGCTTTTAAGACAATTTTCTTCGCGAAGTTTTGCATCTTTAGAATGGGTTAAATTCTTAACTTTTTTTTTTTAATAAGGTAAGGAATTAGGCTAGGCCCAATACAACAGAAAAGACACTATCCTAGAGTATCCTTACGGATAAGGTCTAAAAGACCCAAATCAGAACAAATAGGTGAAGTCGACACGCAGCGGAAGGAGTTTGCAATGTAGTCAGCAGCAGCATTCGCTTCACGGGCTTACTATAGTTGTTGTGAAAAAGTACTTGAAAGTAGGCTTTTTTTCTCTCGAAATACGTGAAATGTAGTAGTATTTTGTCATTTTCGAGCTGAAAAATTGTACTTTTGGGTGAAAAGTACTTTTTAAAGTAAGTTAACTAATATACCAATGAATATATTTTCTAGCGGATACGGTAAAAATTAGCGGATTAACGGACTGGATATAGAATGAATATACTTTCCAGTGGATATCTGATATATATATATTACTTATAATGTATTGTTTGGGAAATATTATATATTTTCAAAATAAGTTAATTAATTTTACTATATTTTTCTTTCCAATTATATCTAAATGTTGAGAGTTCGACTCTAAAGTTCTACAACCTTATGTATTCTTCATTTTGTATGTATAACTGTAACTTGAACCTTGTAAATAAACCTATTTAATTTTAAATTTAAGTATTTATAACGTAAATGGATATCGGGTCGGATTATCCGATCCGATCCGAGTTATTTGTGCTGGATATCCAAGTTATTTGGACCGGATATCCGAGTTTATCCGGACTGGATATGGATAAATTTTAAAGAAACTTTCTTATAGGATATCCGATCCGATTAGTCTAATCGGACCGGATATCCGTTTATGAACACCTCTTGTTTAGACCTACTTGTACATGACGATGACATATGTATTTATAGTAGAAGGAGGGAGGCTAGGGTTCGAGCCCCCCTCATAGGGCCAATCGGTCGGGTAGCACTGGGCCCAAGCAAGTCGATTACTTGCTGCCTAATTCATCTGATAATCTATCCTTTAGTTATGATAGAATCTTCCACCATAAATATCCTAATCTAGAATAATTACCTTAATAAATAAATACAAGATATAACCTTAGCAAATAAGGCACATGCTTAATGAAAAAGATACGCTAACTCTAAATAAGATAACAAAAGATATTGCTACCTAATTAATTGCGGAATCTACCCGCCCATAATTGGCCCATTTGAATCATGCATGTGTTCATCTTACTAGGCCGCATACATGACTCAAATACTAAAGCGTTGAGTGGCCATGCAAAATTAGGGGTGTTTTCTTCTTCGTACGTATATTCGTATATTCGTATATATGTACATCCACATGTGATGAATGTGGGAATCCATGCAACCTATGCACACGTCGCAAAGGCCTTCGTCGAGGGTGTTTTCCTTGGCCAAGTTATTCTGTTAACGCGAAAAATTAACGTTGGTATTTTTTTATGTAAGACGGAATCTAATGCAAAACTTTGACTCTTATAAAATCTAAACATGAATTTTATGCTTCTAAGGACAAACTAAGAATGAAAACTAGGGGCCTCATGAAAACCACATGGGAAAAAGAGTACCCCATATCTATATGAATTCCTAAGTACAATGGATTTCGCAAAAATCACGTACGGCCGAGATCGGCAAGACCGCGGTCGTAGGGGTTTGAGTCGCGCTCGCGGTTACCCATCTCACGACCGCCCGTGTGTCCGAGCTTTGCTCTCACCTAGTGCGGTCTTCTCATCGGGTCGGATGCCCCTTGCGCACAACCGGGCTTGAAGTTGATTGGCCCACACTCGCACTATTGCGTCCATATCCATGAACTGCACCATTTGATGAAGAGATGACGGGACTGCCCCCATTCCGTGGATCCAAAGTCGCCCAAGTATCAAGTTGTAAGGACCGGGCACATCGACTATTACGAATTCAATCGGATGCTCCTTTCCGATAAGGCGCACATGGGCTTTAAGGACTCCAAGCGGGAAGGTCAAATACCTCCCAAGTCCCGAGAGCTACATCTTTACCTCAGAGAGGTATTTCATGGTCTTGCCGAGCAACTTGAGGGTATCGTAATATATCACATCGACCGAAGTGCCCGGATCAACTAGGGCTCGATGCACCTTGACGTCGCCGAGCTCCACCGTCAAAACGAGAGGGTCATTGTGCGGATGCTAGATGGTAGTGAGGTCTTCGTCATGGAACACGAGACCATGGACGGACGGACAAGTGGTCGGTTGGGGCTCTTCTTGGTGGACTCACAACACTTCCAATTCATGGCACTTTTTTCGAAACTAGATACGGGATGCCAGCTCTTCACCCTTGTAGACAGTCGTGATTGTTTGGACGACCTCAATGAGCTTTGTACACGGCTTCGCATCGTCTCTTGAATGCTTGACAAATTCCCGGAGGTGTCTTTTCTGCACTAGCTCTTCCAAGTACCTCTTATAAGGCTTGCAATCTCCAGTCATATGGTCTCTTACTCGATGGTACATACAATACTTGTGTCCCCACCCTTCATCTGCTCCATGATCTCCCTTAGACGAGGACTCGAAGAAGTCTTCGCTCCTAATCCGGGGCAAGATGCAATAGATGGGGGATGTTGAAGGTGGTGAATACCGCTTGGATTTGGTCCACCTTCTTGCGTTTTCCCATGGTCTGACTCGGGGAATTCCGATGGCGACGAGGAGGAGTGGGTGACCTTTTGGTACCTTTGTCGCCTCATCTTCCTACATGGCGTACTGATGGATGCGCTCCTACAACTCGGCGATTATAGAGAGGAGACGCAGCATCAGGTCTTCCCAGAGCTTGGACCCTCGTGGCATAGCCCTCCGAAACGCGGTGATTGCGGTCCTCTTGTCACACTCATTCACCTCCGAGTAACACTCCATGTAACCGTTAGCGAAGCGACGTAGACTTTCTGCCTTATCTTTCTTTAGATTGAAACGCGAGTCTAGCGAAACGGTATCCTGGCTGTTGGTGATCTAATGCTTGACGAAGGCGTACACTAGTTGGTTCCAAGTCCTTATTGAATTCGGCTTTAAGCTTTGGTTCCACTTGATTATGCCATTGTCAAGACTTCCCAGGAATATCTTGCACATGATTGCATCATCTGAAACCCACAATGCCATCTTGTGAGTGAAGGAAGCGACATGGTTCACGGGATCCGACGCGCCATCATAAAGTGTGAATGTCGAGGCCGAGAACTTCTTGGGAGGTTCAGCCCGTTGGATCGTCTAATGGAATAGTGTCGATGTCACCATGGCTAACTTCTGCTCTGCCTGATCTTGGGCTGACTGTAGGTCCCTGCCAGGGTTCTATAACAGTTCGAGTAATCTTCTCTCGGTCCTCTTTATGGCTCGTGCCTCAATGTCTCTTTTGTCATCCAGTCGAACCAGCTCTTTACGTCTCTCCTTGGCTCGTATCGTTGGTCCGGTCGGTAACGCTCGTGCTCGCATGGCTTCCTTTGCTCGTCACCATGCCCGCCATCGCGGTCCTTATCACTGCGCTCGCAGTGGCGCCTACCGCGATCGCGGTAACTGTTCCCGTATGCATGGCTGTCGCACGAGTCGCTTTCTTGTGACGAGCGAGAGCTTTCGCGATATATGGGATCAGACCCGATCCTCCTTTCCTCGTCTCGAACCGTGGACTTCACGTGGTTGGTTCTCGTCTTCTCTATCTCTCCTTCTCCCCCTTGGTGCCCTTCAATCAATCTCGAATCCGTCATCGCTTTTCTCTTTGCTTGGCTCGGAGTTTTGGTAGTCATCGGCGAGTTCGGTGATGCTTACTAAGCGTTACTATTGTCGGGGTTCTTCGATGGGGCGCTTCCCTTGCACCTTCTCTAGAGAAAACGTCAACCCTGCGATCTCTTTCACAGCCTCGTGACGACGAGATTTAAGGTGTGATCATTCGTCTTGGTACCGCCTATTATCGCGAAGAGCATTGACTAGGGCATGCACTATTTCGGCTTCATCATTGTTTTCGTCGATAGCCGAGGTCATACTCCCGCCGTTAAGGCCGCCTACCCTCACACACCGATCGCCGGCTCCCTACTCGACTCTAGAACCTCTCCACGGCTCTTCCGAATTGCCTTGGATCGCATGCGAAGCAGAACCATATGGTGCGCCTATCGTTGGCGCGTAAGGCTCGGAAAATGACAAAAGCCAACTTGGGGGGGGGGTCATAAGACTGCGCACCTGTGGTGCACCATCGGAGCCTTGTACGCCGATATAGTTTAACTCTAAACCATAATACAACTAAGCCCACATCCATGAAAGATTAAGAACATAAACCAAAACGATAGTCGAACGTGATGAAGAACCGAAACTAAGAAATCAAACTCAAGTTAGGCCTATGGGCCCGTTAGGCCCAACACAATCCAAACCAAATAGAACTCTTGATATAAGCCAACGTTCATGAAAGAGTAAGAACATAAACCGATACGATAGTCGAACATGATGAATAACCGAAACTAAGGAATCGAACTCGAGTTGGGCCTATGGGCCCAATACGATCCAAGCTAAATAGAACCCTTGATCCAAGGCAACGTTCATGAAAGAGTAAGAACAGAAACTGAAACGATAGTCGAACATGATGAAAAATCGAAAATAAGTAATCAAAATAGAGTTGGGTCTATGGGCTTATTAGGCCCAATACGATCCAACCGAATAAGACTCTCAATCTAAGCCAACGTTCATGAAAGAGTTAGAATATATGTAAATCAAAACGATAGTCGGACATGATGAAGAACCAAAACTAAGGAATCGAACTCGAATTTGGCCTATGGGCCCATTAAGCCCAATACTAAGAATAAAACTCTTGATCTAAGGCAACGTTCGATCATGAACGTTGCCTTAGATCAAGAGTTTTATTCGGTTTTAGTTCTTACTCTTTCATGAACATCGGCTTAGATCGAGTGTTCTATTCGGTTTTGATTGTATTGGGTTTGGGCTCATAGGCCCAACTCGAGTTCAGTTTCTTAGTTTCTGTTCTTCATCATGTTCAACTATTATTTCGTTTATGTTCTTACTCTTTGATGAATGTGGGCTTGGTTGTATTTGGGTTTAGGATTAAACCACATAGGCGCACAAGGACCCGATGGTGCACCACCAGTGCACGGTCTTGTGGATCTATGGTAGCCACACATGTGAAGTTGGTGTGCCTTGATAGGGTGCACTAAGCCAATTTGGTACGCCTATGATAGGTGCACCAACTCGTGACCCCTTTAAACTTGGCTTTTATCATTTTTTGATGGTAATAATTTTTCCATTTTATCCTTGTATGTTTAACTTAACTGCACCAAACTGCACTTCTAGAACAGTCACACCAAATAAGGTACAAATAGTGTATGAATAGCTGTTCCATTAAAAAAACTAGGTGGTTTCCGACAAATAAATTAAATACTCGTAAAAATTAGTCGTCGACATTGGCTAGCCACTTGGCCCGGTAGGTACATATTTGTTCTTTTGTTTTCTAAATTAATAGTAGAATACAGTACTGTATAGTGGAATGATAACATAATCTAACATTGTCTATTCATATCTCCATTGATTGGGCAACATAGACAGCCTGATGACATAGAGTATCGAGCCACATGCACACCACCCATTTCTTATTGTTCAATAATCATTCGATCATACTATAAGGCAGTTTACTAAAAAATATCATTAGCCTAAATGCATGAATGGGATCGACATCATTTTCCCCCAAATTAACGGGCCCCGACATACAAATATAATCTAAGTTGATTAATTCAATTATGAGGTTCAATTATCAGCTCTAGGTAATCACCTAGCTAGCTCTTGCCTTGCAAAACAAGAAAGAAATTATAACAGGCTCGATCTTGAGTCTTAGATGAGTTTTATTATACAACCGACTGGGCTAATGGGCTTATGGACATATTTTTAAGCCTTTGTTGGGCGTATTATCCTAGCTGGTCAAATCATTCTTATGTTCCATCAGGTTATCCGAGGACTATGATAGAGGGTTGTGAGCATATTGGCCACAGGAGCCACAAATATTTTTTTTTATTGAGGAGCTACTAGCTCGAACAAGCCAAAATTAGGCAACCTATCAGTTACAAGGATAGCCTAAATCATCACGACGGACGATCTTTAAAAAATCAAACAGCAAGGGTTGTTGACTCAACAAACACCTTGACTGAGTTACAAATAAATTTGATGCGGAATGAAAAGAAGAGGAGAGTTGAATGGCTTCAATTTGATTTTGAAGGCTGATAGGTCTTCTTGCAAGAAAATCAGCAGCAACGTTAGATTCCCTGAAACAATGAACAAATAAAACATAGGAGATAGTCGAGATTATATTTCTAATGTCTATAATAATTGAGAGAATTTCCCAAGGAACTTTCCAAACTCTTTTTAACGAATTAATCACAGTTAAGTTATCGCCTTCAATGATCAAGTTTTGCATTTGGTTACGGTTAATATTTAGGAGGGCGTGTAACAACGCAGTTGCTTCAGCTTGCATTATTGACATATTTGGAAGTCTTGTACGACCAAGCGACTCAATACATCCAAAATATGTATATGGTCAATTGTTGAATTTGTTCCAACCGATAAATATCCATAATAAACGTGTATACATCAATACAAATAATGTATTCATCGATATTGATACACAATCAATATAAAATCGCAACTACCACGCAATGAAAAAGTGGATTAAGGAAAAAAAATTATGATAATTGTTGATTATGGAGGAGAATATCATGGGGAGAAAATCGTGGTGGATTCAAAATTGAAAATCATTGTACAATTTTTTAGAATTAAAAAAATCTATAATTTATCTATAGATTTAACCGTTTGTTCTCTAGTTCTCTCTATAGAAGCTATCTCTATAAATTCTACCTATATATATTATCACAACTTGTCCTACCTATATATATTATCACAACTTGTCCATTGCAGTTAGATTAAAATCCCAAGACAAATTATAAAAGAAATCTAAGAATACGCATTAGCATTTTGGTTTGGGTATCTCCAAGAGTTTCTCCATAATTTTCTTCAAAATAGAGAACCAAAAGACATATTCTCCAAAATTATTTTAGCCTAACTCCAACAATTCACTATCTTAAATATTTTTATATTTATTATATACAAAATTATCCTTGAAAAAATTATAAAAGACAAATCAACCATTTTTTTTGGTCGAAAAAGACAAATCAACCAATTAAAACTTGCCATGACTTAACTTGTAATTAATGTCTTCCTCAAATTTTTTGGAGAATTCTCCAAATATAGGGAATTGAATTCATTTTTTTGAAGAAGTCTCTTTAAGAGCATCCCCAACAACTTCTCTATTATAGAGAAAATGAAGGATTTTGGGGATTATAGCTCATTTTTTTACCCCAACAGTTTCTCCATTTCATTCTCCATAATGGAGAAGGAGAAAAAAAAATGCACTTCATTCTGTAAATGTGGGAGATTCTCCAAAATACATTTATGGTAATTGTTTCTTTCTTCAAAATGCATTTATGCTAATAGTCTAAGGTTATATAAATTGAGTGTAAAATGTAGGTTTTTCCTTAGTGTTAAATATATAATGCAAATTCATCATATATATTTTTTGGTCATATCATATATATTATAATATTTATTATAAAGTATATAGTTTTAATTATCATATAATGCAAATTCATCATAAATATTATAAAATATACAGTTTTAATTATCATAGCTTCTCGTGAATGCATAAACTTTTTGCTCACATAAGTCGTAATTTTATTGAGTTTATGTGTATATAAGTCATAAATATTTTAGTCGATCGGTACCGACCCTAAAACCATTAAATAATAATATGTAATCTTAAATAAGAAATGTTATATTATGCAAAATGGAGAAGCTGTTGGAGTTGAAGTAGAAAAAATTTGGAGAAAATAGGTTTTGCTTCTCCATTTTAGAAAACCTTTTACTCCGTAGTATATTTGGTGGGAATGCTCTAACGGAGGTTGTGATGGAGAAACTGTTGGAGTGAAAATTTGTACTGTATCATATTCTCCACACATTCACACATGAGAAAACTTTTGGAGATTGTACGTGATTGGAAGAGATAGACATAAGGCAAATGGAGGGGAAAAGTGAGCTTGTGGAAAGGGCCGAAGAAGGGAAGAAGAAGAGGCCCTTGCTAGGCTGAGAAGCCGATTCACCCCAAAGTCCGAAACCCGGCCCGATAATTGACAGGGTCCATCAGCCACGGCCACACAAACCCTAATGGCGGGCCCCACACCGTCCTGGCTCTTTCTCTATTTAAACCCACCCCCCAGCGGGAGATCTTTCTTCACCACCAACACCCAAAGCCTTCGCCTTCTATAGAGAGAGAGAGCGCCTTGGCTTGCTGCGTAAGTCATCTTCCACATCTCTCTACAATGGCTCCCTCTCTCTCCGGTGCCAAGCTTCTCTCCGCTCTCGTCCTCGACACCGTCTCCCTCTCCAGGTACCGAACTGGTTCAACTTCTTCTTGTTTTGCTCTTCTTTCGATCTACTAAAACTCGTCGTTTTGCCGGCGGTTCTTCTCATACGATCGCTTTGAACTTCCTTTCCGCTTCTGCTCATACGAAGCTTCTGAAATTGAGGCTGGCTCATTAATTAATTACCTACCTGATTCGTTTCTCCCTGTTATTGCTCTGTTCCTCTGTTATGCGACAGACAGAGGCATTCAAAACAGAGCAAGTGTATAATTCAATAGTATTGTTGTTGATGGTGCAGACGTGGCTACTCGGCGGCTTCGCAAGCGGCGGTGACAGCTAGAAGCGGCCCGACGGCGGCTAGAATTGGGAAAGCAGCAGCAGCCTACTCTAAAGAAGAGGCGGAGAACGCCTGGGTGCCGGACCCCGTGACCGGATACTACAGGCCGGCCAACCAGGCCAACCAGATCGACGTCGCCGAGCTCCGTGACCTGCTTCTCAAACAGAGAGTTGGATCCCACTGAAAGCTTGGCCGAGAGATCGGGTGTGTGATTGATGGGGAGATGATATCATGCGCCGCTCTTTCCGTTTCTTTTAATTTTTCTACCCTAGTAGTATTAAAAATGAGTCTATATGATGTGCTCCTCCCCCATTGTACGTGATTGGTTATTCAAGTGCTTTGTATCCATTTTATATACCAGTAGTAGTGTTTACACTTTATATAATACAAGGCCGAACTTTACTAGTCACCATATGGAATGGCCTAGGACATGTTCAGCTCTTCCTTTTGAATTATGTTCGCTCCAGTTTGGAATCCACGCCTCACCACACCATTTTCTGTTTCTGTTTAGATTTCTCCGTAAAGAGTTTTAGGAATTTGTTTTTATTTTTTTAAACAAATCAATAATATCTGTCCACAAAAATAGATACATATTCGGTGTGAATTCGAGTGATTGCACCAAGAGATTAAGACGCAAAACAGAAATTTGCTACTTGCTCAAATACATTCCAAATATCTACATTTGCTACGCGTAAGTTGTTTAATCCGGATTTCGTAAAACACAATTAGTGCATCATCCTTTAGTAAGAGAAATGGTTTAATCCGGATTAAGGGGATTAAGGATACTTTACGTGCCCTATATAAGAGAGCTTAACGCTACGTCATGCTAAATCAACGGATGAATTGGTGGATTCCTTCCGAATTGTGTACACCAATATTCATTATTTATTTCCTGTAAAACGTATTGGAGACAGGAACCCCTCTACTTTTTCAATTAATTTTAACATATTAATATCATCTCATCATTATTAAAATGGCAACTCCTTTTTCTTTTGAATAAAAAGTCTATTTTTTCATGGATTTGTTTAAAATAAGAAGGCCATCAAAGTATTTGGACCCACTCAACGCAGGCTGGTCCACGTCATAAGAACTTGAGATTCGTCAATGATCGAGGTTACGTGACATTCTTTGCAAAACCTCCGCCGCTCCACATGTCCAATCATACGCCCACGCGTTAACGGCTGTGATCTTGCTGCGGATTCAGATAATTTAGTTAAATCTTGGATCCAACGGCTGTGCTTTTCCGCAGTTCGGTGGTCACACACTTTCGCCTCCATGTTAATTTCTCGGAAGCTGACCATAATTTGCGACGACGCGTGTACTATTTTTTTTCTGGTCAGCTACTGGTTCTCCACTATTCCATCTTTCATTTTGCCACCTTTGGTTTGATTACGGCAGATATTTGACTTTGTTTCTATTATTCTAAATATAGTGTGTTTGATTTGTGTTGTCCATTAAAATGATGCATGTGTCACATATATACGCAACTAGTAAACTGAAAATGACAAGTAACGGAATTATACAAACACAGCCTAACCAAACTACATGTATTGACCAAAAAAAAAACTACATGTATGGCTGAGAAGAATAACATGAAGACCTGAACCTCATCTTCGGTTCTTATTTCTGTTCCCACAACCACAAAGCATGTCAGTGCATTTGAACCACTTGCTTCGTCGTTGATGCAATACGTACATGCGCAAACGGGTTGTTTATCAATTTAGTCCACCGATACGGAAATTTCGCCCGGTAACCCTAAGGTTAAGGCAATTTCACATGATACCCAATAACTATTCATAGTTCGTGTGGTAACCCTCTCAATTTAATTAATTTTGTCCCGTACCCATACCGTGAACTTCAGCCACAATTACATTAAAAAGGGATGAAAAAACATTAAATAAATGGAGTAGAAAATAAATGCCCTTCGTCTTCTACGTTCTCGTCAGGATTTCTTTCTCGTCTTCTCTCTTGAACCCCCTCCTTAACGGTGAACAGGGTCGCGATTGTGGTGGACTATTTCACAAAGGACGGCGGCGGATGACGAATCCACTGGTGTATTAGGACGACAATGGTGGCTTAGACGACTAATGATTGCCTTTGACAATGCATTTTAAGGGTTCAATTTTGTTTATCATGATCTAATTATTGAAATTCAAGGATTCAAAATTAATTTGTAGGATTTGTTTCCTTGATCGAGAGACAGATTTTGTAGTCTTCTTTTTCCTCTTAGTGACGGTTGGTAAAAATTCATTGTTAATATCACCTAATTAAAGCCTCTATTTCTTCTTCCAGAACTTGCTAAATCAGTTCAAAAATTATTCTTTAATCTCATTGCCATAGATTCTGTTGTTGGACATTTGCCGCATACTAACATCGAAATCAAAGTCTTTGCACCGGAATATCCAGTGAAGAATGGGGGTTCATTTGAAGTGGTGCACTATGCATCAGGTACTGAGATTGCATTGAAGCCGCTAATCAATTGATATTTGTTTACTCTTTCTTGGCCCTATGGTTTAGTGTTTCTTTTAGATAGTGATGTGATTGATCTCTTTTCAATTGTACTCACACCTGCAAATGTATAGAACATCAGAGAAGCTTGGCCCTATGTCGTGAATGAAGATGAGAAATATTTTAGGTTAAACCCAATTGACGTTTTCCCACCCAACTTAACACTTCAATGGCTAAAGTTCACGGTATGGGTACGGGACAAAATTAATAAAATTGAGAGGGTTACCACACGAAATATGAATAGTTATTGGGTACCATGTGAAATTGCCTTAACCTTAGAGTTATCAGGCGAAATTTCCGATAATTATTTCTTGAGGATATTGTCCATACAAATCTAACCAGATATCTCTGCACATTATATTTTTTCAATAACTATTATAGTGTACAAAATTTTGTCCTTTACACCCTAAAGAATGCTCCTTTGGATTTGCCTTCTTCACCTTGGTTGCTTCCTATAACTAAAATCTGTAAAATAATGGACATATGGGGCGGGATCTTCGTAATCCACCTCTGATACCTATGTCAAAAGAGTAATTTGTCGAACGAATGCCGAGGTAAGACTTACGGGCGAGTTTAATGTGTGTACTTACCATATGCATGATGAATACACATATTTGTAATAGAAGAGTGAGAGAGAGATGGATTAGAAATCTTATCCGTAGCGTTGGCCGAAATTGCGTGTTACCTAGCAAGCGATATCTTACTACCCAATCCCCGTGGATACTCTATATACAGTTCGATTAAGATAACATCTTCCATTATGAAACTTTAATTTCCAAATTTAAGAAGATAAAATCTTAACATAATAAATAGTTTATTTAGGAGAAAAAATAGCGTAATATATAGAAATACCTATTTTGCCAAATAGCTTTAAAAATAATATTTAGTTATTATTTATCCGCTCATAAATGCCCAACTTGAATGTATTTGTGTTCGACAATGTTGTAAATAAGACTCAAGTACAATACGACATATTCATAGTGGCATGGTCATGCAAATTAGTCGTCGGGTCCCTTATAGTGCATTCGTATATTCATACATCCATGTGCGATGAACGTGAGATCCTTTCCCCTTTTCATACAAGAAGATGTAGAAGCCCGTTAATACGAAGATTTAACGTTGTCCATTTTTTATGCAAGACTCAAGATAATGCAAAAAATTCAACTTTTAATTAATAAACGTGACTGTTATGATCTTAAGGACACGATAAATAAATGAAAAACAAAAACCTAAGGCCCTCGTCAAAACCACTTGAGAAAAAAAGTGTTGTATGTACATAAATATCCTAACCCCAAAATCCTTGCGCGTAGGAATGCGGACAACCACGATGGTGCCCCCGATTTCCATGCCAAGAGCGAGCGATATCTCATGTGTCAAATCCATAGTCACGGCCGGTAGGCTTGCAATCACAATTTTGCTCTTGAGAAAGAGCAACGTCTTCTACGCCAGACCTGCGGTCGCGTCTGATGGGCATGTGATTGCGGTTTCCCTTTGGCCCTTGTGATTGGGATCGTCTTCGATCCTTTGTAGGTGTTACGAGTTGGGACGACTTCCCTTCATACATGTGCATGCATCGAGCTGGTTGGCCCACACTCGAACCATCGTATCTACGTCCTTCAATCGGAACATTTGATGGTGGGCCGTTGATATCGCTCTTATCCCATAAATCATGGCTTGCCCAAGATTAATTTGTACGGGACAGGCACGTCGACTACTACGAAGTTGAACGCTAAGTACTTTAGTTCTAAGAGGATTGTCATCTCGTACACCCTAAGTGAGAATGTCAGATATCCACCACGACTGGTGAGTTGCATTTTGATCGGGACCAAGTCTTCCTTCCTCATACATAAGAGCTTGAAGACATCATAGTGCATTATATCCACTAAGCTTACGGGATCCACCAATGCTTGGTGCACCTTGAAATCTTCAAGCTTGACCATGAGGATCAAAGAGTCATTATGCATGACTTGGACCGGTGCAAGGTCCTTGTCTCGAAAGACCAAATCAAAGCTACGACCACCGTCTCGAAAGACGGTGGTCGTAGCTTGGATTGGTGAATGTGACATGATTTTCAAAAGTTGCTCCTCACTTCTAGGTCCTCATTTTTGTATGCCATTGAGATTATTTGAATCACCTCGATTTGTTTCTTTCTCACCTCTTCCTTTTCTCGTGGTTCATTTATTTTTGATGTACTTGCGTAAGTACGCGTCTTTGACAAACTATTCTAGGAACCTCTCATATGGCTCGCAATCTTCGGTCATATGCCCTCGCGTCTTGTGGTACATGCAATACTTTCGACTCTGGAATTTGTCTTCGAGGCACTTGTCTCATGATGGATAGTAGAAGAAATTCTTATGCTTGATATGCGCTAGGATCTTATAGATTGGGACATTGAAGGCCATATATATAGATGGATTGTATTTGCTCTACCGATGGGTACGCTAGATGTAGATATCAATGAACGCACTCTTGGAGCTTGGCAATGGAAGTATGGAGGCAAAGTCTAAAGTCTTCTCCAAGCTTTTTATCAAACGGGATGGCCCTTTAACTTTGAAGGTGGTGGTTGTGGTTTTCTTGTCACATCCATCGATCTCAGCGTAGCGCTCCATGAAACGGCTAGCGAAGCGACACAAACTTTTACTCTTTTTCCTTCTTAAGGACGAAGAGTATATCAAAAGACACCGTGTTTCGGCTATTAGCGATGTAATACCTCACAGACTCGGTAGCAAGTTGGTTCCATGATCACATCGACCTAGCTAGGTTTCAAGCTTTAGAACCATTTTAGTGTGCCCTTGTCGAGGTTTGCACACAGCCGCATCGTTGCACACCCAAAACGCCATCTTATACGAGAAAGAGACTATGTGGTTTACGAGGTCCAAATGTCCATGGTAGAGAGCGAACGATAGTGGTGAGAACTTTGTCATAGGCTTTGTGCATTATATGTCTTTATGGAATGGTGTTGATGTCACTAAAGCCCACTTGTGCTTGGCCTGCTCTTGTGTCAATTGTAGGGCTCTGCCTTGCGCTTTTAATAGATTGAGTAACCTCTTTTCGGTATGCTTTAGGGCTCGATCCTTGCCTTTGCGGGTTTCATCACATTCACTTCTATGTCGCCTATGATGACAATCCCCTTTTGTTCCTCGGACTTGGACTGCTTGAGGACTCACATGTTTCTCATGATGATCATCCCCGTGATCACATGAATATCGAATATTGCGATAATAGCCTTAGCATCGACCGCGAATACCACTTGATATTGGGGCGATTCACTCACTCGACAGTCTGTGGCTCAAGACCTCTTGTGTGGGGGCAATTTGTGTCGATTATTCCATTGAACCCTAGGTGCTCTACAATCGCTTTTATAGTCGACTTGCATCTTTTCGGGCTCTTCCTCGTCGCTCACCAACTCGGGACTACGACGGTTATCGGCGAGTTCGATAATGCTAGTGAGTCGTCGATTAGTCCTTTCGGCCACCATGTCATTGACGAAGCATTTTCCTCAAACTTTATCGTAGGAGTGTTGCAACCACATGATCTCTTCTAATTAAGGCTTGAATTGGAATCTTGCTTTAGTTAAGTTGATCGTACAAATTTGTATCAACACAAAGTGTTGTTTTTAGAAGTTCTATTGAAGCTGAGTATAAAGCTATGGTAGACTACAACCGAAGTCACTTGGCTTGTACGGTTGCTTGATGATTTAAGCATTACATCTCTCAAACATGTGTTTTTTGCATTGTGACAACAATTCAACTTTGTAAATTGCCAAAAATCATGTGCAACATAAAAAAAAAACATATTGAAATTGATGTGCATTTTACTAGAGATAAGGTCAGGGAGGGTCTTTTACAACTTTCATATATTCATACAGCTTAAGAACTTGCCGATGCTACTACTAAGATTTTATCTTCTCATCAGCCGCAGTTATTTGTACCCAAGATTGACATGTTTTTGCCTTCTTATGCCTCGTTTGAGGGGGATGTAGAGAGTAGTGAATATGAGTTAGTTATAAGCTTGTTGAAAACTCAATAATACCTCTATGTAATTCTCTTCCAAGTAATAATGAGAATACAATTTGTTGGACCCTAAACTAATCTCCAATGGTACTTTCCTGTTTTTTGGTTGAAATCTAATTGTACTTTCTCGTTGTGATTAACATCATCTGTCGCCCCGTCATCCCGTTATCTTATCGTCCCATCGTTCGTGACCACCATCAATGCTCGTTAGCATCAAGATCCCGAGATCTTTGGAGTTAGTTTTAACCGTTTTGAATGCAATTTCCTCAAATAGAAAGATCGGAGCAGTTAGTTCAACCCGCAAAATCTGGGAATACGACACAACGTTTCAACCAAAAGATATAAAAGTTGTATGAGATAGATTTTTGCCTTTTTATCTTATTGTTTTTCTCTACAAGTACCCTAGAAAGCTCTTAGGGATTCAACCCTTCACACACTTTTGAATAATAGAATTCACCAAGCTTTCCATCGATCTGCCGCCCTTCCATCTTGATCAAAAGTCTGTATTAAGGTCTATTACTTCAATCCCAAAGAGATCACTTTTTACCCAAAACACAATTCACATTCTTTTTCTCTCTCTTGTTTCCCCTCCTCTTCTAGTTCTATCATAGTATTATGTGAGTGGCTTCGTGTTCGTTAGTAAAGAGCTTGTATAAATAGGACTGCAATTAATTAGCATGTCCAATGAAACGGTAAATGACAAACCAAACATGAAACATGACTGCAATTATACTTTTTAGTGCTTTTTTAGTGTCCAATGAAACGGTAAATGACAAACCAAACCAATAAAACGGTTGCGAGAATTTTGAGTCGACCTACAAATATCAAACTCGTGTTTGATGCATTGTATGAGCACAAGAGGGCTTACAAGAAATGTTTAGTTTTATAAGGTGATGAAGATATATATTTAAGTAAGAGTTGCTTTGACAAGTCCTTTTCAAATTAAATAATATATCAACAATATGCAATTGTACGCCTTTGATTAGTAGCATCACAGTGGTACAATACAAGTTGACATTCTTCTTTTATTAACCCGAGCCTTATCTCCTCCTTGTAAGATCGAGATAACGCTGAACTTTTTCTTTTATATAACTCTAAGTTTGTGGTAACTGATTTTCTATTAACTAGTAGTTAATGGTCATTTCTGCGCACCTTTACTGGTTTTGAAGAGACCCTATTCATTTAATAATTAGTAGATTTTTTTGGTTGGAATTTAATAATTAGTAGTTGAATGTTATTCTTTTTTTTTTTGGTTGAAGGAGAGGCGGCACTCTCCGGGCCCTCAAGGGGCCCGGAGAGTGCCGCCTTGCATAATTGGCGTTTCCCCATCCCACCCTTGCATAATTGGCGTCCCTACAATTTAATTGGTAGAGCACGGGATTATGATGCTATATAGGTTGAACAATATTCAAAATTCAACTGTTCAAGTTATGTTTTAGCCTTTAAGTGATAGGATTGGGCTAAAATTAGAGGTGTGTTGGTTCATTTTTAAGTGCAATCTAGACGAACCCAAATCTCAACTTAAATTGAAATGGAACCGAAACTACCGATTTGGCTCGGTAAACTTTTGGAAAAATGGTGAGCCGCCAAATTGGTGGTTTGGTCGGTTCCAAAGCAACTCGGTAATACATCAGGAGACCTTTGTACTTGAACGTTTTATCCCAACAGACCCCTCTACTTAAAAATGTTCTATTAACCCCTTCTACTCAGTTAAATTTGTTATATTAAACCCCCCCATCATTGATCTTTCGTTACATGAAACAAACACATGCTGACTTGGCTCCCATAATTGATGAGTAATCGCCATGTTATCCAATTTTAAGCCACATCAGACCCTGTTAGTCACAATTGGCAATAAGATAGGCTCAATACAGACAATGAACCACTGTAGCTGATATATTATGTTATCATACGTGGTTTATATAGCTAGTGAAGTCGTATGTGATATAAATTTGGATAATATAATGATTAGTCATTAATTATGAGAGCCAAGTCAGTGTTCGATTGTTTTACATAACAAATGATTAGTAATGAGGGGTTCATTTGAACAAATTCATATTAGTAGAGGGGTCTAATAGAACATTTTTAAGTAGAGGGGTCTATTGGGAAAAAACGTTCAAGTACAGGGGTCCCCTGATGTATTAAGCCGTAATTTTTTATTAAAAAAATCAATAAACTGGCCCAACGATTCTTAAAATTTTATTCTAAAAGAAATCATAGTCACGGCAGTCAAACCTACGATTGCAATTTTCCTCTAAAACGAAGTTTTTGCTGCATATATTAAAATTAAATTATTATTATTATAGTACTATATTTCTTAAAGTTTATTACATAGAATTGGATGAGATTCTAAAAATAAGCTAGGCCTTCAATCATTCCTAAATGCAAAAACTCAATCCATTAAAAACAAAAACACCACTTTTACCATTGTTAGAGTGACTAATAAAGAGAGACTTAATATGTGAAAACGAGTTCAAAACCTCCTTATCAAATTCCCCAAACTTAGACAAAACAAAATGGATAAATTTGTATTCGTACTCCTCATCTTTGAACGCATACTTCTTCCTTTTCCTGTACACGAGGTTGTGCAAGGCCAACCTAGGCACTCAAGAACTTGCTCACATGCCAACAAAGGGGGAAACTCTGTGACATCCACACAAGCATCATTACCTTGATGTCAATGAAAGAGTAAAAGGTTAGCACACCTAAGATAGATCATATCCATTCTCCAAGAAGAAACCCATGAGAGCCTCCTTCCGCATTGCGATCCCGACTTTGGAACAATATCAACAAGAATATCACGCACCAAGTTATGCTTGAACTGTACTCACCTCACTAGAACAATGGACGGCGTGATCCCCCATTTGTCCATCCTGAGAGCGTTGCAACTCGAGCAAATACTACCACCAGAAAATAGAGGTCAGTATCATAAGCTTGTAACACAAAATAGAATGAAACTAATGAGTGTTCATTCTCTGTCCCAAGCCATCAATAGGGATAGTGAATAAAAAATATTGCGCTTGAGGAGCACGAATACAACTAAAAACAACAACCTCCCTTGGGCCAAGTAAGTACCTATCAACGAGGCTCTTCTTAACGACACCAAAGCAACATCTTGGCAGAGTTTTCATCATTTGGAGGGAAGGAGAAACAATGATGAAAGAGACAACATCGACGTTACAAAAGACTATGAAGTCATTAGGAGCATGTTGAAAGGAAAGATCGGGAGAAACTATACACGTATTCAACAGAATGTTGGCCTGCAGAGTGCATGTTTGAAGTCGAGAAGCAAGGAAAACATAATGGATAACATTCCCAGTAGCAAAGATGCCTAGGCTACCTCATTTGATGGGGAGAATGGCCAAACGTCATTGTCAATCGCCATTAACCGGTCCTGATGCAACAATAACCTTTTCCAAGGAGAGATGCAGATTAAGCGAACGACAATTGGACCCAAATCGAAACCGGAACCGGAATGTGCTGATTTGAGTTTAGGTTAGGACTAAATCAAAACCGTTGATTAGATTAACCGAGATACCTCTAGCTAAAAGCTCATTCTTCATAAGCTTAATAAAATTAGGCATTCTACAAGGCCATATCGGTACAGGCGAAGTGGGAATATGTATACTAATATTTGGCTCATATTTATGCACATTGGAAATGGTAAGAGTTTCTATCCGTTAAGCAAGGATACAACTTGGAAGCTAAGGTGGTGTCAATACTATATAGAACTTTGACATCGTCATATTACACTGAATTGCACATTTGCACCGTTACACTATCATGTTATAACAACTAGCTTAACATACACATTAAAATAATTAAGGGTATATCATCAATAAATATTTTGTATTAACAAACACATCCTAAATCAACAAGCAAGAGATAAGCATAAGGGAACATGGAGGGTTAAGAGAAGCAACAAGAGGGGAAGAGGCGTTTTAGGGGAAAAGGTAAGCTACAAGTGGCAACCAATCAAAATCAACAAAGAATCAACAAAGAATATAAATTAGAGAAGAAGGGACGGAGAAGATTCGAAACCGAAAGAGGCCTTTGCTAACTTCAGAAGCCGAGTCCGTAGAAGCCCGGGTTTGACCCGGTCCATGTACATCCCCCCACACAAACCATGATGGTGGGCGGGCCCCACCCCACCACAGACCTCCCTCCACTTTCTATTTAAACCCACCTTCTTCAACTCCATCTCTCAATTAAACCCCAACACCAAAACCAACACTCTCGCCTTGGCTTGCTGCAAAAGTCATCTCTCTGCAAGCAGCATCTTTCTACATAATGGCTGGCTCTCTCTCCGGTGCGAAGTTCCTCTCTGCTCTCGTTGTCGACACCATCTCCATCTCAAGGTACGACGATCTGATTTCATATCTTTCGTCTTCTCCATCCTTTTCTCTCTATTTGAAAGTTCTACCACATTTTTATGAAAACTCTACTGGTACAGAGAAACAGAGAAACGCGTATAATATAAGCGAAGAAATGAAATCAATTCAAATAATATGACACTGTTGAGATCAGATCAATCAGGATTGATGGATGGAGTAATTAATGAATTGAATTCTGAATTAATTGATGTGCAGACGAGGCTACGCGGCGGCGGCTTCGCAAGGAGCGATGACAGGCAGGAGTGGAGGAGCGGCGGCGAGGATGGGAAAGGCGAAAGAAGAGGCAGAGAAGGCGTGGGTGCCGGATCCGGTGACAGGCTACTACAGGCCGGCCAATCGCCCCACCGAGATCGACGGCGCTGAGCTTCGCGACCTCCTCCTCAACCAGAGGGTCGCATCCCACCACTAGAACCTTTAATACAAAAATCATCATGCGCCGTGATTGATGCAGGAGATGATATCATGCGCCGCTCTTAGCTTCTTTTGTTTCTTTAGTTATAATATTATATTCGGAGGGAAAAAAGAGAGTGAAAGTTGTTGGTATTCCAATTGGCTTGGTGGTTCTAAGTGTTTGTGGTTTGTACCGTATGAGTATGTATGAATTATGATCATGTCTTTTTATATCATAAAAATGAAGCGTTACAAGTTACCACCACCTGTAACACAGCAATCAAGCTTTCTCTACTCTTCTGGACATAATTGATATTCGATATATGTGGAGGAGTTTTGATTCATGTTTGTGTGTGTGCTTGATTTCCGTGAGAGAGTTGCCCACCTAAACCATTTTGCTTGTTCTCGTTCACACGGGGCCGGGCCGGGGCGGGGGAGATCCTCTGTCCCCTCTTAGTGTCTCTTCCTTGTGTCCTTTAAATCCTATTGGTTCACATTCTCTTCAACTAATCCAAAATTAATTTTATTTTTATAAAATGATACTCCCTCCGTTTCATAATAAGTGTCGTTTTAGCACTTAAAATTTGTTTCATAATATGTGTCGTTTTAGGTTTTTAAAGTGATTTAATAGGGGTGAATGATGATAATTTTTATTGGAATGTGTATTTGTTGACTAAAGTTGTTCATGCATTGGCCAAAAAAATGTAATGAGTGGTAAGATTAAGTAAAAGTTGTAAGTTTTAAAGTGAATAATTGATTTTCTTAAAAACTGCGTTAAGAGCTAAAACGACATTTATTGTGAAACGGAGGGAGTATAGATTAACCAATCAAATTGAAGGGGACACAAGAAGGGACACCCGGGGCCATCCCATTTTCCTTAATCCAGGGATGTCTACCAATTATCGTGTTTGGTCCCTTCTTTTCAAGTTCGGTTCGTTTCTCTTTGCATTACTAACAGAATTCTGGTCTCCTACTCTTTTTTTTATCTCATTATTTAAGATACCCCTTCTCTTTGTTCAATAATTATGTCTCTCTGTTTGTTTTATACACCGAAATTCCATATATGCCTAGTATATTGAGCGGTCGGAAAGATTAACAATCAGGACACAACAACATTTGATATATTCATCTGTACTATATATTAAAATTTGATGGACTGTTGTTAGCTTTTGGCCAGGGATAGGGTATACATTGTAACATTATTTTGTTTGTATATATTGCTCGAAGCTGATCGTAACGTCAATTTTGAGGAATCGATGTTAAAATGGATTGACAATTAAGGGTTTCTTTTACAACCATTTTGGATTTAAGGCTGTTCAGCACTAACGTATCAGGTCTTGTTAACAATTTTAAATATAAGATCAGAGATCACTTTGAAACCCAAAAGTTTAAGGTCGTGTTAGTGATATATTGTCTTGTAAAAGCACGTATGCTCTCAAACATCTAGCTGGTTTTCAAAATAATGTCGGGTTTTCCAGCCAGTTGACCAATTGGACATGTTTGTCGACGTTGAATTGCCCACTCTTACCAACATATTCACCCTTATCGGTACATATAGCCTTACACCGTATAGTAGATACTCCCTCCATTTCATAAAAGGTGTCATTTTAGCTCTAAAATTTTGTTTCAAAATACATGTATTTTTACATTTTTGGCATTTACTTTACAGATTTACCCATATAATCATTAGCAGTTTATTAGTAGTGGTTTTCCACAAAGTAAAAAAGTGAGGTAATAACTAGGGGTATAATAGTACATTTAATAGCTTCCTTAATATATGTGCAAATTGCTAAAATGACACATTCAATGAACAGAAGAAGTATATATGTAGCAATCATCTACCAGATAGTATATGAATATTCATACCAAGGAAGAGGCAAAACAAAACCGTGCTACTTGCTTATATTCCAATTTCCAACCATCTAGAAATTTGAAGTTGCCACTTGGAAATGTATACATTACAGCTACAAAATCTAACCATGAATGTTCACACTTGCTTTTCTTTCTTTGGTGGGTTAGGTCTTAGAAAAGTATCCCTTTTGAAAAATCAAACTCATCATCATCAAGAGAGAAAAAACAAAAGATTCCAGAACAAATTGAGATAATTTTCTGATTTTCAGCATTTACATCTAGTGGGGAGGGTCTTTTAGGTGTGGAAAAAATGGAATTAATTCTTTATGGGCAACACCCACATATAATTGTGATCAATGAACTGAAGAATCTTGACCAACAAACGAAAGGCTCCAGCAATCACCATTGCATTTTACTGTTAGCGTTCAGGTTTAGCTAGGAACTTTCAAAAAAAGTAAAGGGTTGACCATTCCAAATCTAGGGAGGATAGAATCTGGAGAGCTGAAGGGTGTAGTAATAAATGAGCCATGTCATTGTCTCTTGGAAGAGTAGAAGAGGATGGTGACCTTTCATTTTGATCATCAAAGATGGTCCCTTCTTTGTCAATGGACATTGTTTTGTGGATTAAGTGTATGATCTCTGTCATCAGACTCAACAATGCAAGCTTCAGATCTATTCATGTTCAACTGTCGAGATAAAGAAAAGATCAGCATGTCCTAGACTGAATTGGGGAAATAGCTCTTATCAGATCAGACTAGTTGCATTGGTCTTTGCCAAAGCATATGATTATACTGTAAGAATGAAGAAGAAAACGTGTTCCATCTTGTCAATTTCAATGCATACAGAAGAAGAAGAACGCAATTTTGAATCGAATTTTTATTCCAACAAAACAATAAATCCATACCATATATGACACGAGATCTGCCAAAGTTACTCCGCTGAGATAGAGTCACATCAGCTTGACGTAGAAGGGCCAGTCTGAATTACCAGAATCATGACATTGTTGTGATTTGTGACACTATCCTGACGAATGAGGCCCTAAGAGTCTTCTAAATATACATGTGGGTTCTCGTCAATCCCTGGCGTCCATGGATTAATAATCAAGAAATCATCACCATGAAAACCTATGTTCTGGAGGCAAACTACACCTTCACATAAAGATCTACATAGGCAGTTGGTTGATCAAATATGGTAATCCCCAGTTTCCTTTCTATGCTTTACAAATGCACCAAAGCGTCGTCGCGAACCGAGCGCAGCATATAACAAAATACAAAATATCCTACCGTAAACTGTATCTTAATCAATTGACCTTTCAAAAGAAAATGTCAGCATTAAGTAAACCCAGGAGATAGAAAAAGAATAGAGCTTGATCAGCCACCATTAGTTAGAATCACCCACTACTCAGTTCCCCTAGTCTTTGAGAATAATACACTGTCTGTCTAGTACTACACTTCCTCATCCAGAAAATTTCAGAAGCCAAAATTAACCAATGATCCAGAGCCTACAGCCACATGCAATGCATGCATAACTTGGCTAACCGGAAATTAATATATGGAACCAAATGCCATAAACTACTGAAGAAAAGAAGATCCAAGCCCTTTAGGTGACAGTAGGTCATATATTAATTAGGCAGATGTTACAAGAAATCTCAGAACCATAAACAACAGCTTATTTGCAGCAGACTGTACATGAAAATCAAATAAACAACTCAGTCATATACACTTAATTTCTAATCAGATAGCCAACTCCTCACTCAGTAAATGATGGAAACATCATTACCAATCAATGTACATCATGACAATCTGCTAATGCATAAAACAATCTCAATTACAGAACCAGAACAGGCATCTAATAATCAGCATCTAAATGTAATTTTCAATGACGAAATACTAATACATCAAATTGAGTATCATTATGCAGAAATCTGCATCCAATGAATTGTGCAAAGACATTAGCCAGTGAATATCAACTTCATACAAAGAGCTGCCGGGTTTGATTCTGCAAGCTTTACTCTTGACCATGAGGAACGGGGATAAAGAAACCAAAGCCACACACACCCAAAATAAACAAAACCTTCAAATTGAAAAAACAATCCCACCATAATCCTCATCTTTCCAGTCTCCACAATACCATCAGCCCCAGCCCCAACACAGTCCGGTTCACAATCCAAACTGTAGGCACTCACTAAATTATCAAACAGGGAATTGGGAAAGGCAATACCAACAGAGAACTTGAAATAGACATGATGTTGTCCACGGAGACTAGATCACAGAAAGACCAGAAAATAAAGAACTCTCCAAACTATAATCTTCATGGACTGAATGCTGGTATATGACATCAACCGAACACTAGAAGTGGGATAGTCTAGCTCAACCATATACATATTCATATCAGCTTAATTAACCTCTCAAAGAATATCAGCAATTATTATAACCACAACGTAGAAAGACAAGAGACCTGAATCACTCACCTGAAGATATGATATACCTGAAGCATTGTGAAAGAAAGAGCTTTACACCACACGAACTAAAACGAACTCCGAGGTTTAATCAGGTCCGCTTGTCTTCTATACACACTGATTATAGACTTAGAGCATCCACATAGCATATGCTTGAAGCTTCTTAAAGTTGTAAAAAAAAACAGAGCTAATTGAAAAATTAAAATCTACAGATATCAGAAAATTTCATGGATAGAGTTCCCTTTAATGTTAGAATTTATCTCTTGAAGAAGAACTTCAGTTTACAAAATGAAAAAATTTATCTAAAAAAGTGAACATTTCTCTGATATATGAAGAAGTTTTTGGGAATGTGCCTTGTAGAAGCTCTTAGCAGTATAATTCTTATATACCACAGAAATTGATAGCCACACTCAATCCATGTGTTTGTGGTAGTGCGATGCTGGCTCTCATCAACAAACAACTTGTGCTTAAGTTTGTTAACAAGAAGAAAAGGATATGGAGCCAAAAGGCCATAAACTGAAAACAAGATGATACATTCCTTTGAAGTGACATCTAATCAAGTTTTTGTCAGCCATATGGTAGAAAGTTGAAATCAACCAAACAGTTCATTTGCAGTAGATCAGATGACATATATGTAATGATGGAAAAAGCTAAAAACAAAGAAATCTGCAGTCAACTAGATAGATGACACATATCAAGAAATAATCTTCCTGTAAGTTTTTTTCACCAACCAATGTACATCATGTAACTCCGCTTACACATAAAAGCATCTCAATTATTAAACCAGAAAACGCATCCGAATGCAGTTTCCCACGACAAAGATACATAAATAGCATTGCATATCATCATCACAGAGAAATCTGCATACAATGATAAATTGTGCAAAGTAAACTAGTCATTAAGCATCATCAACCTTACAGAAGGAAAGATCGTGCAGGTTGGGGGGGTTTGATTTCGAGGGATAATCAAATAAAAAAAAGCCCTTTCAATTCAAATCCCCACACATACCCAATTGAATAACCAAAACCCCTCAAATTTCAGAAAAGAGCCCGTCATTACCCTTCACCTTAATCTTCATGGTCCTCGTCTCGTCAGTGCCGTCAACATTAACACAATCGAGGCCACACCCACATTGGGGACACTCGTAGAAGTTATCGATGGGGAAATTGGCGGAGGCGATGCCGACGGAGAACTCCATGTCGTCGCCATTGCGCCTGACCTCGACGATGTTGAGCCAGACGAAGAAGACCTTGACGCTGACCCCGCTGAGATTGGCGAGCTTGTTCTGGGAGATGACGCCCGAGATTCTGGACTTGTAGCTCAGTTGGTAGGAGCCCTCGAGGGAGAAGGAGCACGAGCCCGGGAAATAGGCGCTGAATTTGCCGGTCTCCTCTTCTAGGTCGTAGCCTAGGGCGCCCTTTGGGAGCAGCCCCGCCGGGAAATTGAAGCCCTCTAGGGCTTCGTATGGGGTCGGCTTCGAGGAGACGGTGCCCGAGATGGCCAGGGTTACGAGGAGGAGGGACAGGAGAGTCGGCGAGGTGGTGGCCATGGCGGTTGATCAAAAGATGCGGGCTTTGATTGATTTCTTCTCTGAAGAGTTGTTTCTTTCTTTTTGGGTGGTTTTGGATTTGGATGATGATTTGATTTGATTGACTTTTTGGTAAAAGATGAGGCCAAAAGAGCTACAAAGAGGGAGGAAGGTTAGATGGCTCACTAACTAATTGAATAGTATGGTGGTTAACTATGGCCACAAACTAGATAATGTTGACATCTCTAAACAACCGACCCCGTCGGAAGTAAAACATGCTATTTTTGAGCTCGCACTAAATAAAACACCGGGCCCTGATGGGTTTACTGCAGAATTCTTTCAACATTTTTGGCCTATAGTTGGTGCCTCAGTCATTCGTGTTGTAGTCGCGTTTTTCCACTCTGGAACAATGCTTACCGCGGCAAATAAAACTTTCATCACATTGATCCCCAAAACCGATACTCCAACCTCTATAAATCATTATAGACCCATCAGTCTCTGTAATACCATTTATAAAGCCATTACAAAATTATTGTCAAATAGGATCCAACATATTCTCCCAGCAATTATACACCCATTACAAAGCGCGTTTGTTAAAGGACGTCTAATTCAAGATAATGTTCTAATTGCTCATGAAGTTTTTCATTCATTTCACAAAAAGAAAAAAGGACGGCTTGGTTGGATGGCTATCAAACTTGACCTTGAAAAGGCTTATGATAAGATCAACTGGGATTTTATTCGCCTTGTTCTGACTAAGTTTGGTTTTCACCCCAAATGGGTTCATCTTGTTATGACCTGTATCACCTCATCATCATCATCGGTTCTTGTCAATAACGAACCAGGGAATGAATTCTTTCCCAAATGTGGGATTCGTCAAGGCGATCCTATGTCACCATTCATATTTGTCTTATGTATGGAATATCTAGCAAGAACTCTACAACTAGCAAGAAACCCAAATCATGTTGGCATCCAACTAATAAAGAACGGCTCTATAATTCCCTTCCTCAGCTTTGCTGATGATACTATTATCTTTGCAAATGCCAATCTTCCTAATATGGAATTTATTAGAAATATACTCCAAGATTTTACTCTAAAATCAGGTTTAGCTATTAATTATCACAAAAGTTCACTCCAAACATCTGCCAATATTGCACAACCTACGGCTGCTGCATTAGCTAGTGTACTTAATATCCAAATCACGACTTCAATGGAAAAATATCTTGGAATCCCGATCCTTAAAGGAAGAGTGCAAATTTCTATGTTTTCTGATGCTGTTTCTAATCTTAAGAAACAACTATCACAATGGAAAGCCAATTCCATATCACAAGCAGGTAGGGTGGTGCTTATCCAGTCCTGTCTAATAAGTAAGGTTAACTACCTTATGCAAAGCTTTATGCTCCCGAAGGGAGTTCTAAAACAGATTGATGATGTCTCTAAATCCTTCTTTTGGAATAAGTTTACCCCAAACCACCATCCACTTATCAGTTGGGACCGTATCTGCTCTCCTAAAGAGAGTGGTGGCCTTGGACTAAAAACTGCAGAAAATATTAATTTAGCGTTACAAATGAAACTTCTGTGGAAAATTGTCACTCAACCAGATAATGTCTGGGTTAAAGTTATTACCGAAAAATATCTCCAAACGGACTCCATTTTTGACTATCACAAATCAAATTGCTCTTGGCAGTTTGGTAAACTAATTAACATCAGAAATATCTTCTCTAAAGGCCTTAGATGGCTTCTGGGTAATGGTTTGACTATTAAATTTTGGAGTGACCCTTGGCTACCAGATATCCAATTATTACCCTTTTTAGACAACCAGGATCCTAATCTTAGAGTTTCCAACTTTATCTTACCTGATAGATCTTGGAACTCTTCACTTCTTAAGCTATTGCTACCACCACATATAGTCAATATTATTACTGCGATTAGAATCCCGGTTACTAATACCGAGGATCGCCTCATCTGGCTGCCTGCCTCTAATGGGGTCTTCTCGGTTCAATCTGCAGCCTCTATTTTATCTCACACACCTGACATATCCGCAGACTCTTATGATTGGATTTGGAAAACTAAACTACCCCCAAAGATAAAAAACTTTCTTTGGAAATCTTGCTCGGATTGTCTTCCGACAACAGATAGAATTAACCGTTTCTATAACTCAGTTCCTAATTTATGCTCTCTATGTGAACTGCAAGATGAGAATCTTAACCATTTATTTTTCGAATGCCCTTTTACAAAAAAAATGATCATAAAACTGCAAAACCTAATTAATTGTTCTTTCAAAATGACCAATGCTTTCACCTTTAACAAAAACATTCGCGATACGATTAAAAATAACCACAGCTTTACGCCGCTATGTTTCCTATGGTGGTTCGTGTGGGCTCATAGAAATGCAAAAATATTTGACCCAACAAGACTAAATCTTAATAAATTACCATCGGAGTTGGCCTTTTCTGGGGCACTCCAATGGGACTCTACCAATTATACTCCAACAAATACCAAAGCAAACAGGCCAAAGAGGAAAAATCATACAGTCTGGAAGAGACCGCCACCTCAATGGATCAAACTTAATTTTGACGCTTCTAGACTTAAAACTGGATCTTCCCATGCAGGATTCATTCTTAGAGATCATAATGGAATCATCCTATCAATTGGCCGACAACAACTGCTTTCTATGTCAATCGTCCAAGCAGAGGCATCTTCATTACTATACTCTCTTCAGAGCATTGACTGTACCCGAATAGACAATCTTATTATCGAAGGAGATAATCTTATTGTTATGAATTCTTTAAAACGTCTTTGGAAAGTCCCTTGGGAATTACACTCGATAATCACTGACATAAGAAATATTATTTCTACTATACCGTCTGTTTTATTTTTGCATTGTTTCAGGGAATCGAATGCTGCTGCTTATTTCCTGGCAAGAAGACACGTCAATCTTCAAAGTCTAAATGCAGCCATCCCGCTTATCTCTTCGTCCCTTTCATTTTCTGATTTGTCTGTAACACAGTCGAGGGGTTTGTTGAGTCAACAACCCTCGCTGTTTGAATTCTTTAAGATCATCCGACGCGATGATTTAGGCTATTCTTGTAATTTATAGGTAGCCTAATTCTGGCTTGTTTGAGCTAGTAGCTCTTCAATAAAAAAAAAAAAACTATGGCCACAAACTAACAAAATCTTTCTACAAAACAACACTTATTAATGGATAAAAAAACAATAATTATTAAACTATTGTTATTTTATGATAAAATAATGTAGGTTTGAACTTGGTTTTTTCCTAGTAACAGTTCAACATGTTACCCCCATGTTATCCAATTTTGTGCGAGTCTTATATCTTTTTTAGCTGATAAAGATCATTCACAGCATATTCCAAATCAACAGAATTTCCATTCCCTTTGAATCAATCAATCACATGAATCATATTAGCACACGGACAATGTTGGGACTCCAACCAAAACCTTGTCCTTTGAAGAAGAAGAAGAAGAAGAAGAAGAAGACACCAAACTCTTGACTCTCATCTTCAATCTCTTATTGACAATAGTTGTGCTTGTAGTATTACAGTCAAATCCACACCCACAGGTAGGCGACTCATCGAAGCTACTGACGGGGAAGTCAGCAGAGGCGACACCAACCGAGAACACGAGCTCGTCGTCTTCCCTAGTGACCTTGACGATGGAGAGCCAAAACCAATAGATCTTGACGTAGACGCCGCTGAGGCTGGTGAGCTTGTCGGTCGAAATGTAGCCGCTTATGGTGGACTTGTACTTGAGGGTGTAGGAGTCGATGGCGAAGCTGCAGGTGGAGTTGCGGTAGGCCTTGAAGGCGCCCGTCGAGGAGTTGAGCTCGTACCCCGACACGCCGTTCGGGAGGATCCCGACCGGGAAGTCGTACTCTTCCAAGACCTCGTAGGCGGTAAGAGAAGTCGACGCAGAGCATGAGCTGAAATGGAGGAGAGGGAGCAAGAGGGCGGCCAGTAGAATGACGATGGCTTTATTTGACATTAATGTTGTCATTGAGGGATTAAGGCTAATCAATCAATTCTGGCTGATTAGTACGTATGGAGTCTTGTGATGTTGAATGTGGATTTATATGGAGAGATGAGAGATGGGAGATGAGAGATTTCGATCTGGTGCCAGTTGGAGAGTAATGGAGTTGCATTACTGTTTTGCTCTAATTATATACTAATTGTCTAGCTAGTGTATATATTTCACCATTATATTAATCTCCTCAATCATGCAATTATGCATTATTGAATTCAAAAGATAGTCGCGGATTAATCTTGAGGGAAGCTAGAGGAGTCTGAAAGCTATTAATTGAGAGTTTTTGGCACAACAACGGTCCCAAATTTATCTTGGTCATTCTGACGAGGAAATGGGCAAGATTTCATGTCTTTCGTTGGATGCTTCACCATTTTGTAGCTACTTTCCGGTGGAGGTTGTTGATTTTTCGGCTATTAGAACGTCGTCATGATAGAGGACGTTAGTCAAAGACACAAACTCGATTAGAATCATCAGCCGAAGGCATGGACTTGGCTGAACACTTTAGCATATAATTATAACGTAGTTTTGTTCGTAGTTGAGTGGCCACTGGCCACGGGCACTAACTTCACGAAAACCATCAACATCGGGGATCCAACTACAAAGAACATGTGCCCTGGGAGCTAAGGGCTTATGCCCCAAAAGCTAGGTGTCTTTGCTAGGGTGTCCATAAAAAACCAAAACCAAATTGATAAATTGAAAAAGACATTTCTTTTGGTTAACCAAACCGACACTATTTAAAAAAAATAAATTAATTAACCGCACCGAGAATATTGACGTGTAAAATATGTCATCAAGTGTACATAAACTCATTAAATTATTTATTAAATATATCGTTTGAATAAAATACATACAATAATATTTTAAAGTATCATTTGGTTATTTTAACTACCAAGACATACGAAATTAGTATACATTTTTAAGATTTAATCTAATTAGATTACATTGGTTAATAGTATTTGATAATTCTATTTATCTTTTGTGTGTATTATTATTATCTAAATCACATAAATAGTTATTGGTTAATTGATAACACCGAACCGAAAAGTTGGTTAGCCGATCTCTGATTAACCGAGATTAACAGATCAGTTAAGGTTTGTGATTTTAGCTAACCGAAATTATAGTTCACCGAATGTTGGATCGTTAGTACTGAGGGACGTCCTTTACTTTAGTAAAGGCGTCCTTAGGTTAGGCGTCCCTACGAGGAGTAAGGGCGTCCTTGAGTAATGTAGCGGAAATTAAGTACTAAACAGATAATAGATGAACGCAGTGAATTATAGAGGAACCACTCAAGACCAAGTAGTCCTTGAGTGTAAACCTCTACCTCCTTGGAGGATTTTTGAATAGTTCTTTCCTTTCTATTGAACGATCTTACAGTTGTACTGGCGAGCCTTTACAGTTCTCTGACACTTAGCTTTTCCCTAAGTTCACTTGTAAAGAACTCCTTTAAGCCTACAACTTAAGCTAGTTCAATCTACTAAAGGATTCTATTCCTACGTTCTGCAGTACTTCGCAGAACACTCTCTCTCTCTCTTTTTGGGTTTTCTGTTACAAACTGTTTTTGTGATTTGGTTACAAGTCTCGCTCGATCTAACACAAGTTCTAGCACTGTTCTTGAGTTAGTTCTTCGTGCTCTTTAGTGAGTCGCTTTCCTCTGATTCTCTCTGAATATTCCTGAAAGCGTTAACGTCACAATAAATGCCTTGGGGCTATTTATAGGACTTGGGGAAGGGCGTCTTTTCTCTGGGACGATCATGCCCTTCATGGACGTGGCTACAGGATCTTCTTCCACGTAGTAGGGCGGTGATGAGGAAGCTTCCTGTATCCAGCTGTGTATGATGAACTCCGCTACAGGATCGGCTGCCACGTGTTGATGAACTCTGTAACAGGATCGTCCGCCACGTAGTGTTGGACTCCGCTACAGGATCGGTCTCCACGTGTCCTTGGATGATCAAACATTGTCGAGTGATGTCATCCTGTCGGCTAGTGAGTAAGGACTCCTTTCTTGCGTTCCTACTTGCTTGGGACTCCGTCCTTGCTCAAGTAGTCTCTAGCAGGTCCTTACTTCCTGTCAGCTAGCGTCCCTAAGCTTATGGGACGCCCATACACACTTGTTGTCCTTTTGGTCACTGGCGTTCCTGAACACTTGGACAACTTTATTAGAATCAAAGTGAGTTTGTCATATCAAAACTAAGGGACGGTTGTGTGGTACACTAACAAGTACGCAAGCGTTCTTGATAGCGTCCCAACAATTTCCCCCTTTTTGATGATGACAAACTCTTTAGCAAAATAGTTTTGACATTGGAACATAGTATGCATGAAAACTTAGAAGCGTCCTCTAACACTTAGAGAAATTTCAGTTAACACAAGTTTTCAATCTTTGATTCTTTAGCTTTTGGATTTTAAGGAAAGAGTCGCGTCCTAGAAAACTTTCTAAGCGTTCTCTTTTATTCTAGCATGAGCGTTCCTTAGACCTTTCACTTAATAGTTCCCCCTTAACACTTGCTTATTCTAGATAACTATTTTATAGAGCATCTCTGCAAAACTACACTTCCCCCTTTTGGCATCATCGAAAAGGATAACAAGTGATAAGAACGTTAGCACAAACACATAACTAAAGGCAGTGGAACGCTTAAACAAACACATGTAAGCAAACAGTGGAATTGCCATTCAAACAAAATTAGAGTCATTACAAACCAAGATCATAAGTTTGAAGTTCAAAAGAAGCAAAGGCAAAATAATAGTGAATTAAAGGGGTGGTGGCAATCACGAAGAACGGCTCTTGTCTTGATAAAACTTGAGTAATTGTTCTTGAAGTTCAGCAGCCTTGGAGAATGCAGATGACAAGTCCTTTAAGGCAGAGAAGATGAGGCACTGGTTGTCCATAATTGCACCCAAGAGTTCTGCTGGAGGATGCTGAGCGATGTTTGCAGGGGCAGAACGGGGCAGAGGACCTGTACTCGAAGAAGGAGCGTCTGTTGGAAAAGCTGGAGGAGAAGAAGTCCCCAAGAGCATTTGATCAAGGGTTGCAAGATCTACTGCGGGCTCTTGGTCCTGAGGGAACTCTTGAGACGTAGAATTAAGCCTTGCGGCCTCAGCCTCAGCAGCTAAGCGTTCTTCCTCGGCTTTTAGTCTGGCTTCCTCAGCCTCAGCTTCTAACTGTTTGATCACGGAGGGCAACTCTTCATTGTGCCTTATCTCAACAAGTCCCTTCTTAGCATTCCATTTCAAGCCAAGTTCTTCAGAGGGAGCGCTCTCATCATAAGCGTCCTGGGACTGCAAGATTGCCTTCACTACTCCAGGGTATGGCAAGGCATGCCTCTTCTTTCCACACTTGGCCATGTGTTGCATAGCAATTCTGGCTAAGTTGATTGGGCGGCGTTCTAGGATAGCGTCAATGAGGATAATATCATGTGCTTGCACAATTGAACGCTTCTCCTGCCTTGGAAGAATGGCGCGACAAATGAAATAATGAACGATGGCGCCAACCTTGCTCAGAACGTGAGCTACCCTGTCAAGTCCTATTGGCCTTTTGCCCTGAAAGATGTGCTCAACAAGAGGCAGTTCTTGATCTGTCGTTTCAAAGCCGCCTTCAGGGCAGCTTAGAGCGTCGGACGGTGGCTTGCGTGGACCTAGACCCATGAAGGATCGGATTTGGCGTTCTGTTATAGAAGCTTTCTCACCTTCAATTTTGAAGTGGAGGGAGCCATCTTTAGCTTTGTAGCGCAAATCCCTGTAAAACGCCTTTACCTGTTCTTTGTCAACAGTTGTCGGCGCTGGTCCAACGTTCAGCCATCCTTGGAATTTCAGAAGCTCGAGGAACTCCTGAACTGATTCATCATCGAAGGAGGCTAGCCACTCTTCAGAGTAAATGAGCGGGCTAAGGACTTTGACGGGCACATCAGCGTTTTTCCTTTTGCGCTTGCCCTTGGGGGACTCAGAGTCCTCATCATCATCTGACTCTTCCTCAGCTTTCTCAGAGTCACTGTCAGAAGCGTCCTTTGAGGGAGCGTCCTCTGTGCCTTGTTCGTTTTCTGCATCGCCACCAGCTGTGGCTTGATCGGCACCTGAGGTCTGACCTTGGGACGTGCCCTCAGCGTCCTGAGCCTCTGATTGATTTTCTGTTGCTGGCTCAGCGTCCGCGAGGACTTGATGGGATTCTGTTTGGATTGTGGGGGATGGGTTTTCTTGTGGAGCTTGGGAGGGGTTGAGAATGGGGAGGGATTGATTGTAGGGTGGGACTTCCTGAGCATCACGCTCGAGCTCTTCAGAAAGAGTTGGCTCGGCGTCCTTTTGAGGTACCTGGTGCTCGCCAGCGTCCTCAACTACTTGTGTTGCAGCTGGAGCATTCTCAACTCCTTCAGCCTCGTTATCAGAGTCCCCAACGACATCTATAAAAGGGGAAGCTTGACCAGCAACTTCTTGAGGCGTTCCTCTGTGGCTCTCAGAAGAGCTAGAGGAGGAGGAGGAGGAAGGAACGTGCTCAACTTGCGCAGGAACGTCCTTGGCGAGCAAAACTCTGGGCTTCTCACCAGCCTTCCTTCGGCGAAAGGTGTGCTCAAGCGTGCGCTCTGTCTCCTCCGGGCCACTTTCGGAGGATAGACGACGGGACCTTGGGGTCTCGGGGTCCTTTGGTGGGGAAATATGGGCCGGGGCAGACGGGAAGTTGGCCAAGTTTAAGGGAGAGTGGGTGTTGGGAGGAAACGGGATTCGGGCATTTTGCCTTGAGGGTTGATGGGACGGAGGAGGAGTAGGGAGTTGGACGATTGAGATGGGTTTAGGGGGAGGAGTGGATTCCTTGGAAAGGTTGGAGGGCCTTTTTGTGGTGCTAGGCCTTTTTGTGGTGGTTTTGGAGGATGGGACGCTCGAGGTCTTGGCCTTTTTGAGGGGCCTTGGGTCATGGGTTTTCTTAGAGCGTCCCTCCTTGATGTGTGGTGGAAATTTATCCACAATTTCTGTTGGTTTGGAGGAGGAAAATGGTTTGGATGATTTTGAAAGGGGAGAGGAAGGGGCAGGACGCTTCAGCAAACTTTTGGTGGTTATGGTGGGGACGGCAGGAGGAGGTGGAGAGGGACTTGGCACACGGTTCTTGGTCATTTGGAAGGCTAAGGAGTTCCTTGGGTACATAGGAAACTCGGGTAGGACTACATTGTGCAAGTTTGGGATAAGCTCAAGTAGAGGGCCAAGATTCTCACCTCCAAATTGAGAGAAGAAGAGCACGTCGTCCATCCGTCCAGGTAGATCTTTGAAGTCTGTGTTGTGGAGGCTGGGGACGACGAATCGTTCAATGAACTTCTTATAGTTCTTTGTTTTCACTTCATCGTTCTTAACTTCTGGCAATTCCATGCGTTCCCTGATTAAGTTATACAGCGTTTTGGCCTTCTTGTTGATGAAGTCCAGTAGAGATTCATTGAGAACGATGGGCTTGGGCTTCTCTATGTAATGGGACTTCACCAGCTTTTTTCTCTTCCCGCCGGTAGAAGATCCGGCCACGTTCAACTGTCTTTGAGACATGTTTTCAGATGAGGTTTAGAGTGAGAAAGTCGCCAGAGTTCTAGAGAGAAGTCAGAGCAGATTTGAGAGCGAGAAAGTGGTTGAGCATAATAAATTTGATTGCGACTGTTCTGGCCTTATATAGAGGAAGCGGTGGCACAAACGGTAATTACCACTGTTTTACTGTTCGACACGTGGCAAAACTTCCCCCTTAAGATTTGAGCAAAAGCAACGGTCACTGTTCACACTTTCAAAAGTTCAAATTTCTGACTCTTCAACTTCTCCTCAAATACTGAACTGGCGTTCTTCTCAACAAACACTGAGCGTTCTCTCATACTTAGCAAAATTTTACCTCTTCAAGCAAACCAACGACCAATTTACCGTTCTTGTGATCACCTTTCAAACCAGTTGAGAACAACGCAAGTACGTCCCGTAAAAGAAAAATATGAAGCTCATAGGACGCTTTTGCGGAGTTCTTGGCTAGGGTAAGCTTAGAGTTCTCATCATTTCGGCTTATAATGAGGGTTAGGTGATCAGGGATACTGTTTTCAAGACAAAATAGAGAAAATTTGAATGGCGTTCCAAAGTAGCAAACACATGAAATTTTAGACTAGCGTCCTTGCAAAGATGTATTTAATGCATAACAGTTCTTAAATACTTAGAATCTACAAAACATAGCCAATCATTGAGGGAATAGTAGAACGGGACTTGCTACTTAAAAGTTATCATCCCCAAGAGCAACCTGAGATGCTCAAAGGGACGTCTATCAAGTGCCTTAGTGAAAATATCAGCTATTTGGTCTTCAGTTCTTACATGCTCCATACTAATGAGTCCTAGTTCAACATTGTCACGTAAGAAATGATGCCTTATATGAATATGCTTTGTGCGTGAATGAAAAACAGGATTCTTAGAAATTTCAATAGCACTTGTGTTATCACAACGAATGGGTATAGTTTCAAGATTGATACCGTAGTCCTCTAGTTGATATTTGATCCAGATAACTTGTGAACAACACGAAGCAGCAGCAACGTACTCGGCTTCCGCAGTTGAAAGCGCCATAGAGTTCTGTTTCTTAGATCCCCAAGAGACTAAGCATGAACCAAGGAACTGTGCCATTCCTGAAGTGCTTTTTCTGTCAATCACATGACCAGCATAATCAGCGTCCGAGTAACCAACTAGCTTAAACGACGTCTTCCTGGGGTACCAAAGGCAAAGATCGTCGCGTCCTTTGAGGTAGCGAAAGATCCTCTTGACTTCTTGCATGTGGGACTTCTTTGGATTAGCCTGGAAGCGTGCACACAAGCAAACGGCAAACATAATGTCGGGACGGCTTGCGGTCAAGTAGAGCAAAGAACCAATCATCCCTCTGTAAAGCTTTTGATCAACGTCCTTTCCCTGTTCGTCTGCGTAAAGACGCGAGTTTGGAGAACAAGGGGTTGCAACAGGTTTGGACGTGTTCATCCCGTACTTCTCAAGCATTTCACAGACATATTTTTGTTGGTGAATGCGCGTCCCTTCCTTGAGTTGATTAATTTGAAGTCCCAAGAAGAAATTGAGTTCTCCAATGAGGGACATCTCAAACTCACTACTCATTAAGGACTTGAACTCATCTACAAGCTTCATGTGAGTACTACCAAAGACTATATCATCAACATAGACTTGGGCAATTAAAATGTCCTTGTGAACTTTCTTTATGAACAAAGTTTTATCAATTGAACCTCTAGTGTACCCATGAGACAAAAGAAAGGACGTAAACCTGTCGTACCATGCACGAGGGGCTTGCTTGAGTCCATAGAGCGCTTTGTCCAAGTAGTACACATGATCTGGGTGAGAGGCGTCCTCGAAGCCAGGTGGCTGAGCAACATACACTTCCTCCTTTAGCTTTCCATTGAGAAAGGCAGTCTTGACGTCCATTTGAAATAACTTGAATCCTTTGTGAGCGGCGAAGGCAATGAGGAGACGAACGGCTTCAATTCTAGCAACAGGAGCAAAGGTTTCATCATAGTCTATGCCTTCCTCTTGCTTGAATCCTTGAGCCACCAGTCTTGCCTTGTTTCTTGACACACGTCCACTCTCATCAAGCTTATTTCTGAACACCCATCGCGTCCCTATGATATTTTTGCCTTTAGGACGTGGGACGAGAGTCCAAACTTTGTTCCTTTCAAACTGATTGAGTTCTTCTTGCATTGCTTGAATCCAGTCAGCGTCCTGGAGTGCTTCTTTGATATTCTTTGGCTCCACCATAGAGACAAAGGCATTGAATGCACAGAAAGCTAAATTTGCACTCTGGGACTTGCTTGCAGCTGACCTTGTTTGAACTCCTTGAGAAGGATCAGAAACAATTTGAGAAGTTGGATGGTCCCTAGAGAAGCGGGACTCCCTTTGAAACAAATGAGCAAATCTTGGATCAATGTCTCCATCAGAATTATCACTATCACTTTGAGCATCGTCCTCAATGTGTTCCCCCTCAGAGAGAGCGTCCACACCTTGACGTTGCTCGCCTTGTTGACTTGATTCAGCTACATCTTGTTAAACTGGGGATTCACTACGAGAGGGAACTCCTTGAACAACACTAGGAGCGTCCACTGAGACTTCTTCAGGATTTGGAGATGCGTCCTTAGAGACATAGTATTTTCCAGAAGTCCAGTCTTCAGCTTCATCTTCAGAGTCGTCCTGTTGTTGTGAAGAAGAGCGTTCTTGCTTACTTGGTCTTTCTTTGTGAGAAGAACTTTCTTTGAATACAACATGAATACTCTCCTCAAGCTTTAGAGTCCTCTTGTTGAAAACTCTATATGCTTTGCTGGTAAGAGAGTACCCAAGGAATATTGCTTCATCACTCCTTGCATCAAATTTTCCAAGTTTTTCTTTATCATTGTTCTGAACGAAACATTTGCACCCAAAAACTCTGAGATAATCAATGCGAGGCTTCCTTCCATTCAACAACTCATAGGACGTCTTTTTTAGCAAAGGACGGATCATGGCACGATTGATGATGTAGCATGCTGTAGCAATAGCTTCCGCCCAGAAGTACTTGGTGACGCTATTTGCCAAGAGCATAGTTCTTGCCATATCCTCTAGCGTCCTATTCTTTCTTTCCACAACTCCATTTTGTTGAGGAGTCCTTGGAGCTGAGAAGTTGTGAGAGACTCCATGTTGATCATAGTAGGCCAGGAACTCTGAATTTTGGAACTCCGTTCCATGGTCTGATCTTATGGCTTTGAGAGGCGTCTCAAGAGCAACTTCCACTTGTTTGATGAAGACTTTGAACGCATTGAAACAATCTGCTTTGGACGCCAAGAAAAGAACCCAAGTGAATCGAGAAAAATCATCTACAAGAACGTAAATGTACCTCTTTCCACCGTGGCTCAACGTCCTCATTGGTCCACAAAGATCCATATGGAGAAGTTCCAAAGGCTTCTTTGTACTGACTTCGTTCTTGGATTTGAAGGACGTTCTTGTTTGCTTCCCTTTAATATAAGCTTCACACTGTTCAACTTTCTCAGGATCGATTCGGGGAAGTCCTTTCACAAGATTTCGCTGGTGTAGCTTAAGAATTGTGCTTGGTCCAGCATGGCCAAGTCGGCGATGCCAGAGATCAGCGTCCTCCTTTGAAGCAGATAGACACAACTCTGATTTAGGTTTGAACTCTTGATTGAAGATATAGATATTGTTCTTGCGAACTCCTTTGAGAACAACTTTGTTGGACTTCTTGTTGATGACTAGGCACTCCTTTGAGTCAAATGTGACTAGATTTTCACCTTGATCACACATCTGAGAGACGCTAAGAAGATTGAAGCCAAGTCCTTCAACAAGACTGACGTTTGTTGCTTTAATGGACGGGTTGAGAATAGCAGTTCTCGTTCCTTTGATCTTTCCTTTGCCCTTGTTGCCAAACGAGACAGTTCCTCCCGTGACACTACTTTTGATAGAAGTGAGATGGATCTGGCTTCCTGTCATATGATTTGAGGCGCCACTATCAATGATCCATGGGCGTCCCCTCACTTCCACCTGCTATAACAAAGTTAGTGTTTGGCGACCCAGGCAAGGTGTTCCTTACCTGGTTCGTTACATAAGTAGAACTCTGGTTCCGGCATGTAGTCATTAATATTCACATCATTTGAAATAGCATGCTTGCGGAAAGAGTTCCTAGAGCGTCTAGAACGCCTAGGATTAGCCTTAGGAACGGACTTATCATTTTCATTGTTAGTCCTAGCAGCTTTTCCATTTTCAATATCTTCCTTGAGTTTTAAACAGTCATATTTAAAGTGATCTCCTTGTCCACAGTACCAACACGTCCTATAGTAAGTACCAAGATAGTACTTCTTATTTGGACGCTGAATCTTGTTTTCTTTCATCTTTTGAGGATTACAAACTTTTGAACCGTCCCCTTTAGCAATCTTCTTGTAAATCTTATGACTGGTGGAATTAGCGTAGTAGTCTTCCTTTGCTAATTCTCCACTTTCTAGAACTCTAATTCTTTCAAGAAGGTTTTTAGTTTTCTCTCTTTCAAGTTCCAGTTCAGAAGTTTTGCTTGCCTCAAAGTCACTAGGAAGAGAGTTCTTAGTGTCATCTTCATAACCTAGACCTCTCTTAGCTGGGACAAAAACCATAGGTCTCACTTCTTCAACTATGGGACTCTTACCCATCACTTTCACTTCTTCCCTAAGCTTAGCATTCTCAAGTTTGAGACACATGATTTCAGTTTTTAGGTACTTAGTTTCATCACATGAGGACTCTAGTTGAATAGTCATTGAACTACAATTTTCACATTCAACTACAATGTTTTCATCTTCAAGTTCATCCATTCTTCTTTTCATAGGAAGACTTTCCTCCATGATTTTACCAATGAGTTTAAGTAGTTTTGGTTTTGAACATTTTTCTAAAGAACGCATCATGGAATCATGAGTTACCTCTTGTTCATTGTCGGAGGCGTTCTCTTCAACAACTGGGGTGTCCTCCACTGCCATGTATGCAACTTGATCTTCACGTTCATCATCACTTGAACTGAGATCATCCCATGCAGCTGTACATGCTCCAATGAGAGCTTTCTTCTTGTCCTTGGAGGACGTTCCCACAATACACTTTTTGGCAAAATGTCCTTTCTTGTTGCATTTGTAGCATGTGAGTTCTTTCATTTCATCCTCTGTGTACTTGGGACTCTCCTTTTTGTAGAACTTGCTCTTGCTACTATGTTTGTTCTTCTTGTTATAGTACTTGAGAGCCTTGTGAATAAGAGAAAGTTCCTCATCTGAGTCAATCTCTTCCTATGGCTTTCTTTCTTTCTCTTTGGGACGCAAGTTCTCAAGTTTTTCTTTGTTTTGCATCATCAATGCTAGATCTCTTTGGCCACATAGGTACTCGGCGTACTCCAGTGTTGTGGACGCCAAAGCAAGATCAGTTTGAGGATTCTTTCCTAGCTGAGCCATGTCAGAGATTCTTCTTTCTTCGTACTGCCTGAGCTTCCCATAGATCTCTTCCATACCTAGAGTTTTGTTGGCTGTGTTTTCTTTGAAAGTCGTCCTATCAAAGTTCCAGACTCTAGTCAACCCATCAATGACTACTTGAACTCTATTCCTCATGGAGATTTCTGATTCTGGAATGCCCAAGTTCTTCATTTTGGTGACAAGACCTTCAAAACGGTATGAGTAGTCATTTACCGTTTCATTTGGCAACATACTAAAAGCATAGAACTCCTTTTTGATCTTCAGCTGGACGTCCTCTTTCATTTCTGCAGTTCCCACATGAAATTTCTCAAGAGCTTCCCACTGTTGTTTTGCTGTGGGGAGATTGCTAACTCTTGTGGCGTCCCTTTCGCAGAGGGACGCTTGAAGAAAGCACACTGCTTTAGCATTTGTTTCCATTAGCTTGAATTCATCAGGACCCCACTCGTCCTCTTTGTCTTTCTTGTCATCGGGAACTTTGAGGTCACCTTTTCTGATAACGTTCCAGCATTGATAATTTGTGCTTCTGCAGAAGTTCTCAAATCTAGTTTTCCAGCGGTTGAAGTTGCCGTCCGTTAGACGCGGAGGCTTCACAAAAGAGATTCCAATAGGTTCCATGTCCATCTTTACCTGCAACTCAGTAAGATCTAGAGCGCCTGCTCTGATACCAATTGTTGGATCGTTAGTACTGAGGGACGTCCTTTACTTTAGTAAAGGCGTCCTTAGGTTAGGCGTCCCTACGAGGAGTAAGGGCGTCCTTGAGTAATGCAGCGGAAATTAAGTACTAAACAGATAATAGATGAACGCAGTGAATTATAGAGGAACCACTCAAGACCAAGTAGTCCTTGAGTGTAAACCTCTACCTCCTTGGAGGATTTTTGAATAGTTCTTTCCTTTCTATTGAAAGATCTTACAGTTGTACTGGCGAGCCTTTACAGTTCTCTGACACTTAGCTTTTCCCTAAGTTCACTTGTAAAGAACTCCTTTAAGCCTACAACTTAAGCTAGTTCAATCTACTAAAGGACTCTATTCCTACGTTCTGCAGTACTTCGCAGAACACTCTCTCTCTCTCTTTTTGGGTTTTCTGTTACAAACTGTTTTTGTGATTTGGTTACAAGTCTCACTCGATCTAACACAAGTTCTAGCACTGTTCTTGAGTTCTTGAGTTAGTTTTTCGTGTTCTTGAGTGAGTCGCTTTCCTCTGATTCTCTCTGAATATTCCTGAAAGCGTTAACGTCACAATAAATGCCTTGGGGCTATTTATAGGACTTGGGGAAGGGCGTCTTTTCTCTGGGACGATCATGCCCTTCATGGACGTGGCTACAGGATCTTCCTCCACGTAGTAGGGCGGTGATGAGGAAGCTTCCTGTATCCAGCTGTGTATGATGAACTCCGCTACAGGATCGGCCGCCACGTGTTGATGAACTCTGCAACAGGATCGTCCGCCACGTAGTGTTGGACTCCGCTACAGGATCGGTCTCCACGTGTCCTTGGATGATCAAACATTGTTGAGTGATGTCATCCTGTCGGCTAGTGAGTAAGGACTCCTTTCTTGCGTTCCTACTTGCTTGGGACTCCGTCCTTGCTCAAGTAGTCTTTAGCAGGTCCTTACTTCCTGTCAGCTAGCGTCCCTAAGCTTATGGGACGCCCATACACACTTGTTGTCCTTTTGGTCACTGGCGTTCCTGAACACTTGGACAACTTTATTAGAATCAAAGTGAGTTTGTCATATCAAAACTAAGGGACGGTTGTGTGGTACACTAACAAGTACGCAAGCGTTCTTGATAGCGTCCCAACACCGAACTTCAGTTAACCAAAATTACGGTTAACCAGATTTATACCTAGTCTTTGCCCTTGGGAGCCAAGGGCCTGTTCTTCACAAGTTGAAGTCTTGTATCCCAAAAGCCTGGGAGTTGTGTCTTGGGAGTTGAGGGTTTATTGATGCGCTCCCACCGTCCATGACCACAACCGCGAAGGAGGACACCCTACAAGTTCGCTCAAGCGGCCTCATCACTAGGATCCGAGCCAAGTAAGTGCTCCGAGCCACTCAATCCATCATGCATCGTGTCATGACTAGCATTGGATCCAAGGAAACTTCTAAATTCATCACACTATCAAGCCGTCAAGCTAAACCTCAAGAAGATTCTAAATTGGCCCCATCGCAAGCCATCAGACAACCACCGAGCCACGCCGGAGCTCAAGCGGGGTCGTTGGCCCTATCGAGCCCCATGTCTCCATCGCTAGGCCACGGCCTAGGCCATTTGGAGTTTGGCCCCTTGGCCAAGTCGTCGTAGGCTGCCATCACCCAAGGCTTCTCTCTCGCATGCGTGCCCTATCGCCTGGGCCTGTCTTCGCTCTAGTGTGCGCTCGTTAGCTTGGGCCGCTTATTAGCGCCTGTCGCTAGAGCCCGTACGCTCGTGTTTCTTCCCTACGCCTGTGCGCGCAACAGCTTGGCCGCGTGTCAGCTATGGCCCATTGCTTTACCACCCAAGGTCTATCCTTTAGCTAGTTTTAGATAGATTTTTATTAATTTTTTGAGTAAAAGGGTAAATTATATTATACATAAAAAATCTAGGGTTAAAATTTTTGCTAGTGTCAGACTAGCTATTTACAACTTATTCAATTCCTAACTTCTCCAAAATTCTATGGTCCTCTCTAGACCACTTTCTCCATCTAACCTTGACAATTTCTAATGTGCCTCACACAAATACCAGTGCAATCTTCCACCCTAATGTTCTTTTAATTAGATTACTAATACATGCATATTTCGTACAGGCCCGTCCATTGGGTTGTGCAAAGATCTCAATGGAACAGGGCCCATATACTTTAAGGGCCCCCAAATTTTTAATCTATTATATATATATATTTAAAACCACTAAGAATTAGAGCCTTCTCATTGCGCCACCTCATCATTTTACACATGTCACTCCGAAAATACGCCACGTCAGATTTTGCCACGTGTCATCACCATATTAACCCGAATATTTATGTTTTAATTTTAAACAATTTTATACCTTTAAAATATTGACAATTTATTTACACATCATATTAGTTATTGCCACATCACTTACACATTACATTTTAAATTATATATAAATTTATATTATTTATACATATACTATATTTTTACGAATAATAATATAGAGTATTAAATTATTTATGCATATACATAACTTAAAAATTTTATATTATTAAGAATAGAAACTTTGGAACTTAATTTGAGGAAATTAAAATTAAGAATAAGATCAAATTTGAAGATTTAGAAGATTTGGATAAGATCAAATCTATATTTATTAACAAAATTGATCTCACTTTTTCCTCTACATTTTTTTTAAACAAATTTTTAGATATCCGAATTTACCAAAAAAAAAAGATAGTATATATCCGATTTTTATTTCAAACAAATTTTTTCTACTTTCTAGGATTGCAACCAAAATTCTATGATAACAAAGATTTGGGAGATATTTTAAGTATTTTCCCAATGTACCGTCAAAATCTCTCTCTACCTCATCCGTACTTTCTACATCTTTGAAAATTTTAAATGATTACCCAAATCAATTAGTAAATCACTAAATCTTCTCAACTAATTACGAAAGGTAGGATTTGTTTCTACCAACAAAAATAAGGAAAACTATAATTTGAGTACTCAAATATATATTCCGTATATTAAACAAAAATAATGATTTGGTTCTGCCATAAAAATAGCATTATCTTCTCGCTATGGTAAGTTGGTAACTTTTTTTTTTGGTAGAAATGATAAGTTGGTACCTACTCAAATACATATATCAACATCTTAATAATATATTTTTTATAACTTAAATTTCACAAATGTGCCGTATTTATTTGGAAAATAACTAAATTAATTTGGGTCTAGATTTAATATTAATAACTTTTTGATAATTCATAGATTTGTCATGTACTCATGTCGATCATTCAAACACTTAGCTAATAGATAGGGATTTTAATCTCTTTATATATTAGTGAAATTGTGTTTCTTATATCTGATATGGAAAGGAAATTTCATATCTTTTCATTAGCGTGCTATTATTTAACAAATCTTCCATCATCAAAATATACTCTTTTTATACAAAAATTATTTCCGTAAAAAATTAAGAGATGAGGTGTACATATCTTTTTATTAAAAAAGTAGGAACAATGCATAGCTTCAAAAGAAAATCAATTTGGTTTGTTTGAGTGGTTTATATGTATATTGTGTACTCATCTATTATCCATCTTTGAAGCAATATTATCTATCTTTACAGTTTTCCTATATAAAAGATATATATTAATTACATTGTCTTTTTAATTACCTTTTTAATCTATTTATGAGAGAAGTAATTTATAAATTTCGAATTTAAAAAATAATTTTAAAATAAAAATCCCATTTTTCTAAAAAAATTAATATTTTTTTATCTTTGATATTAAATCAATTTATATTTATTAAATTTTACTTAACTTATATATTATTATGTCCATAATAACTTAGCTTTTATCTCTCAAGTTTAAACAATAAAATTTTATTTATTTTATCTTAATTAGTCTAATTACATTTTTTATTATTAGTTTATGTAAAAGATATTTGGAAATTTTGGAAAAGATATTCTATCATTTTTTATATATTAGTTATCTTTTTAATTCCTTTATGTAAGAAGTAGTTTAAAAATTTTGAATTAAAAATAATTTAAAAATAGAAGCCCTTTTTTTATAAATAAACTATTATTCTCATCTTTGATATTAAATCAATTAATATTTAATATGTTTTACTTAAATTATATATTATCATGTTCATAATAGCTTAGCTTTTATCTGTCATAATAATATAACCATTAAAATAACTCATTTTGTATTATATTGACTTATATATCAAAATAACTGTTAAAATAGCTCATTTTATATTGTATGAACTTATAATATCTCAAAATTATGGTAATAGGGATAATGATATTACTGATATATATAACCATTAGAGAAAAAAAATTTGAGGATGAAAAAAGTAAGTGAATTTTTATTTACTAAACTGTTTTATAATTAGAATATATTCTTTTTTGTCTAGAAAAAAATAACATTGTCATATCCTAAAATTTTCATTATATGTTTTCACTTATTAGTATTTTACTTATAATAACAATAATTACAAAATATGAAGTGTGAGTCATAGTCGTACATGGCACGACGGGTACCGCTAATAATGTATATATTTAAAGGCGTAACACATATAGGATTGTTGACTAGTTAACACAGATGGTTTTCGAGTTTATTAAATATATAGTGGGAGTTCGATTCTCATGAATAGCACTTTTTTGCCTTCTTACGATATAGGCTCTTGGACGGTTGGGCTTCAATTTGTATGTATCAAACTTATCATTTTGAGATCTTATTTCCATTAAAAAATGTACATTAAAAAATTCATTAATTTCAACCTTTTAATTAGATTACTAATACATGCAAATTTTGTAAATGTCTATATTTTCACTATATGATTTATCAATCAATAATAAATATATAATTAAGGAAAATTCCGGATGGTGCCCCTGAGTTTTGGGATTTTCCGGATGGTGCCCACAAAAAAAAACTTATTCCGCCAAATACCCCTGAGGTTTTGTATTTGTTCGCACCGTGCCCTTTCTCCCCAAAACTCACACTTACTCCCCAGTTTTCCGTCAGCCCAAAACTCACCCTTTCTCCTGTTCCTCCCTTTCGATTCAACACCAAAAAGGCCTCAAAATCACATAATCGATTCGTCATCAACATATGTTTAATTTGATTAGTTTTAGAAAATACACCATTAGTTAAGTGGACCACATGAGTTCTCGATCAGATAGGAAGGTAGATTGATAACAATAAAGTATGTGGATGAATTCTTATGAGAATTGCAACAGATTTCAGCCAGCAAACTAGTGATACCTTACGTTGATGCATTAACAAATTAAGGATTGGGCATATGGGATAGATTAGTACAAAATTAATATGTTGATGACTATAAGAACACAAGGTTAAACAAGTCAATTAGTATATGACTGTATGAGGAAAATCGATGCCGTTCAACCGTTGCTTTGATTGATTTTAATAATAGAAATCTTCCAAGCTTCTGTTAGTCTTTTGCTCGATCATTAGAGAAACGAGGAAGGAAGATGGAACTTGTGTAATAAGAAACCTAGAGAAATGAGATGAAGAATAAGAAGAAACGCTCTTAACAGACTAGCTAAAACACAATATAAGATTGAATCATGTTTCATCAAAAACAAAACAGATTTGCTTCTTGAAATGAACACAATTTACACCTGGGGAAAAAATATTCAACAGCATAATAATAACAGAGCTCTTCACAAACAAAAATTAACAAGAGAGGGTTAAAAATAGCAACATACGGCGAACACAGAGAATGTTGATGAAGAATTCCCCGGAACTCTCTGACAATCAGTCTTAATTAAGAAGTAATCTATCCCTTTCTTAGACTGTCATGCTTGGCCATGTCTAACAGTAGGCTTCTCCATCTTATCATTCTTCATCTCCCTACTAATTAAGGTAGCAAGGGGCACCATTTCCTGTTTTTGATGCCTCCCTCCAGTTCCTTCCTTCTCCTTGCAGATCGACGAATCGATTATTTGATTTTGAGGCCTTTTTGGTGTTGAATCGAAACGGAGGAACAAGAGAAAGTGTGAGTTTTGGGCTGTCGGAAAACTGGGGAGTAAGTGTGAGTTTTGGGGAGAAAGAGCACGGTGCGAACAAATACAAAACCTCAGGGGTATTTGGCGGAATAAGTTTTTTTTGTGGGCACCATCCGGAAAAGCCCAAAACTCAGGGCTACCATCCGGAATTTCCCTATAATTAAATACTATCTTGTATCTAATCTTTGAGATTTATCAACCAACATGCGCCCTCCGCTTTTCCTCCAAGTTTGAATTGAACAATATATAATTAAGTACTATCTAAATAAACTTGTAATAATCTATACTTATTTTGAAAGAAGTTACTCATTTTAAATGTAGATCCAATTTTTGTTTTAAAACTAGATCTAGATTCAATGTCTATACTTAGATCTATGTTCAAATTAATTGTCCAAAAATACTTAGATTTATGTTCAAACAAATTAATTGTTCCAATTCTGAGATATTTTTATCATTTTACACAAACAATTGTATATTTTCTTCGTCCTTACTATACCTTTTTTTTTTGCTTGAATAATTACCCTTAGATCTATATTTCTTTGATATTTTTATCATTTTACACAACCAATTGTATCTTTTTTTCGTCAACTACGCCTAATTACCCATCTATCGATCCAATTTCAATTTCCTCTTTCTATGGGCTGGCTCACTATTACATTTCACTCTTCTTTCTCTGGGATGGCTCACTATTACATTTCTCTCTTTTTTCTCTAGGCTGGCACACTATTACATTGGCCGGCGATAACAATTCCGAATGAACTTTTATTGTTGATTCGGATTATATTGAATTCGAACCGCGGCCCGATTTCAAATCCGTATAAAACCCCCTTTTATATGGAGCTCACTCTCAATCCCAAGCTCAAACCCTATTTCGAAACCCTTGTCCTGAAACTCTTGTTTGTCTCTCGTCTCTCTTAGCTTTTCCAGCTTCTCCTGACCATGGTATATCTCAATCTGCCCTTGTTTGCTTCTTGGTCTGATCTTCTATTGACTCATTGTTTCTGTTTACAGGCTGAAATACATACAGTTTTTATGATTTATCAATCATTAATAAATAGTATATAGTAAAATATTATCTTATATCTAAGTTTTCAGATTTATCAACCAACATGTGCCCTCCGCTTTTCCTCCAAGCTAGTTGGAATGGAACGATGTATAATTAAATATTATCTAAATAAACTTGTAATAGTCTATACTATTTTGAAAGAAGTTACTCATTTTAGTTGTACAATCTAGTTCATATGTTTTCCCCTTTTTTGCAAGTTATCTTTAGAAAAAAATTCAACAGCTATATTACTCACGAGTAGAAAAACTTTATGATTCAACAAATTTACTAATCATAACATTCTATTGAGCAAACATTTACTCAACTTTTTACTTTTGTAAAAATAATTGCACAGAGCCCCCACGAATCATTGGACGGCCTTGGGGAGATGAAGTCCCTAAAAGTTCATCTAGATCGAAGCTTTGTGTTTTTCGTCTTGGTGCAGAATTTGTGCATACCTAGAATGCAAATCATCAAACATTAGAGTATATGAGACAAATTACTCACATAGGGCTACATATACTCTTGAAAGATTTTGACCTCCTTATTGTCACTACTACTTCACAAAATACTTCCAAATTCCAAAGCAAATAAACAATACAAATCCATTAATTGGTACCAGAATTGTGCTTGAGTTCGACCAAAAACACAATTCATGTTTTTGCATGAATACTATAGGACAATACTAATAACAATCTGACTATAACTTAGCCAACAAATAGTACAACAACAAGATTTTAGAATCTATAGGATTTGAACAATCATAAGTAACAATAATCCATATCAAATTTTTTCATGCAACAAAAATCTCCTTGCACTTTTTACCTCTTTATTGCTCAATCCTCCCACTTGTCTGATCTACAAGGATAATATGGGAAGGTTCTCAAAATTCCAACAGTCATGCTAAATTGCTAAAAATATATCTATTGTTGAAACTTAAAGCATACTTGTTCTTTAAAGCTTCTTAACATTTGTATTTCCATCATTGTTTATTTGAGCAGCACCAAGCTTAATTGTGGCTACTCGCTTTGCAAATTTAAGAGTACTTATAGTCTCTCCACTGGCTTTAGGTTCAAGACTAATGTGAACAAACATAAGTGTCTTTGCTTGTCCTCCTACAATTTTATGATACGCTATAACCACAATTTAACCATAATCTAAATAATCTATACACAACTTCGTCATACATTATAAATCGTAATTTCACAATAAAAATCATATTCAAAAAAAAAATCATGTTCTAAATAATTTCATCATATGCTATAACCATAATTTAACCATAATCTAAATATTTTCTATACAATTTTGTCATACATTATAAACCGTAATTTCATAATAAAAATCATATTCAATATATAAATCATATTCTAAATTTCCTAAGTAATTTCATCATACGCTATAACCATAATTTAACCATAATCTAAATAAATTCTATACAATTTTGTCATACATTATAATTGCATAATAAAAATCATATTCTAAATATTATAGTAATTTCCATGACTATTTACAAGGGGCCAGAGAGATGTAGGTTCGTCCATTGGGTTGTGCAAAGAACTCAATAGAACAGGACCCCCATACTTTAAGAGCCCCTAAATTTTTAATAATGTATATATTTAAAACATAGCATATATATGATTGTTGACTAGTTATCATAGATGGTTTTGGAGTTTATTAAATGTATCAGCGGTTTAGTGGGAGTTCGATTCTCATGAATAACAATTATTTTCCTTCTTGCAATACAGTCTTTTGGACTGTTGGGCTTCAACTTGTACATATCACACTTATCATTTTAAGATCTTATTTCCATTAAACAATGTAAATCAATAAATTAATGTTTTCAACCTTTTAATTAGATTACTAATACATGCAAATTTTGTAAATGTCTACATTTTCACTATATGATTTATCATTCAATAATAAATATATAATTAAATACTATCTTTTATCTATTTTTTGAGATTTATCAACCAACATGCGCCTTCCGCTTTTCCTCCAAGAGGATAATTTCTTTTTTTTTTGACTGCTTCTCATACTAGAGAGTCAATTGGAATGGCTATTGAGGATTGTTTGAGATTCTGAGTTTATCTTGTAAGCTTTTGACAATTACAATTGATAATGTGGGGGCAAATGATCTGGCTTGTTATCATGTCAAGGAGAAGGTGAAAAAGCGTGATACTATCACTAAGGGAGAATATCTACATGTCGGATGCATTGCACATATTATTAATTTGATTATGCAAGACGGTTTGACTATAGGCGGAGAGCATATTGCAAAGATCCAAGTTATGGCTAAGTATGTTAAAGCTTCCTCTTCAAGAAAGGCTGAGTTCAAAAAGGTGGTGAATACTCTTGAAGTTGAGTATAGAGTTATAATGAAAAGGGATGTGCCTACGAGGTGGAACTCCACCTACTTGAAGTTGGATTCAGTGTTGAGATATATATTTATGTTTGAAAGACTTGACATTCCAACATTACGTGAGGGATCGGCCTCGAGACCGATGATAGCATCTGAGCCGGAAAAGTGTGAATTTCTTAGAACGTTTCTGAAGGGGTTTTATGATTTGACTACTCGGATTTCGGGATCTTTATATGTCACAAGTAACTATATCTTATTTCATATAAGAGAGTGTTTGAGGTTGTTGAAGGAATTGATAGATCATGGTGATCCCGATATGCAAATGATGGGATATGAGATGAAGTTGAAGTTTGACAAGTACTTTGGAGACATGAAGAAGCTGAATTTGTTGTTATTTGTGGCTACACTTCTTGATCCTCATCACAAAATGCGTGGTGTGACATTGGTTTTAAGGAGCTTATTTGGTGAAGGAAAGGCAAAGAACATGGTGAAGGCGGTAAAGGAGTTTGCATATACGTTGTTTGCTACTTTTAAAACTAAGCTAAATCCACCTAATGAGGAAGAGGCAGAAAGACGTCAATATTGAGATGGTGAAGGAACCGCATGGTTAGATGCCTTTAGGTAAGACGAATATGAATGTGAAGACGGCTTGAGATCAGAATTTTACTTGTACTTGGCTGATAGATTGAAACCGAAAAACACAATTGCTTTAGAGTGGTGGGGGAAGAATCATCAAAGGTATCCTATCCTTGCTTGAATGGCTTGAGAATCCGAGCCATTCCCATCTCAACTATCCCTTTAGAATCTGCATTCAGCGCAAGGAAGCATACTATTGACGGGCGACCAAAGGATAGGGCCTCGGGTCAATCAACAAATAAATTTGTATCACGACACCGTTGTAGTACGGTGGTCGAGGTCGAACACGGGGAATTATGGATTATGCGTTGAACGGTTGATTATCTAACACAAACACAAAGGGAAGACAACACGAAGCAACTCGGGCCCGAGGTTGTCAATCTCGGGTCCGAGGTACCTGGGCATAAACGAAGTCGAGCTCGAGGCTAGGGGACTCGGGCCCGACGCAACAATCAACACAAAAGGGGAAAAAACGAGCTAGGCTAAGGGGATCCTAGGGCTAGGGGTTCATGCCAACATCAACTTCACATGCTATCACATAGATCAATGAACTAGAGGCTTTCGCTTTGAACATAGATCAACAAATCCAATCAACTCGTGCCATTAATCTCAAGGAACTAGAGGCTTTCGCATACATTCAAGCCAATCGACTTTCCACTTTCGCTTCGAGTCGATCGACTCTCTATCTACTCCTATTCGACCGCGGGATCGAGAGGCTTTCGCTTCGTCCCTTCGAACCAACCTTGTAGATCACCTTTTCACTTTCGCTACTTCGTCTATCTCTACAAGGTTGTTCCTCGGCTTTCACAAAGGAATCATGCTCATAAGGTAAATAGACATGGATCTGGGAAATCAAATCATGAAATTGGTTCAAGCACATGCAATTGAGTTAGGGTTTTCACCCCCAACCCCAAGATCAAGCTAACTACTCACTAATCATGGAATTCAAGCTAGCAATCATCAAAGACCATAGACAAATCATGATTCATGCAAGTCAAATCCACAATCAACAACACAAACACACACGTTCGACCTCAATCCAAGACGAGATCAAATCGATCAAGCAAGGGAGAAAGGGGAATCGAACACACAACACAAAATCAAAGCCAAAACAAACTTGAATTAAACTAAGGAAGAAGAATTCTTACAATCCAAAGGCTAGATCTACAAATATCTACTCCAATCCTCCAAGCCAATGGTTTCTTTCCTCTCCAAGGAAAGGAATTCACCCAAATCCTCTAGATCTTGGGTTTCTTCCCTCCCTTGGAGAAGAGTCCACCCCCTTCTTCCTCCTTCTACTCTCTCAAACCCTGATCCTCACTCTCAATTCTCTCTACAATTTTTTATCTCCCCTCTACAATTAGAGATTACAAGGGTTTAAATAGAGTTTTTCCCTCTATTACAAAGACTAGATTACCCCTTCTAAACTCCTTGATCTCCAAGGAAACAAATACAATTTTGGGAATTAATAAGAAAATCCCAAAAAGAAAGGAATCCAAAGCCCGGCGAGCTGGATCGACACGGAAAGACCTCGGGCCCGACATAGTGTCTACCTCGGTCCAAAGGCAAATTTTCCAGGTACCTCGGGCCCTACTTGCCCACACCTCGGTCCTACTTGCCCACCATGGACCTCGGGCCCTGGGTACATCAAAGTCGGTCCTAAGGCAAAATCCAGCTTTCTTCGCTCCGTTCTCTCTCGTTTTGGCTCGGCTTGGCTCGATTTTTTACCCCTTCACTTGGTCTTCACTTGAGGCTTCTTTCCATGCATCTTTAGCTCCATTTTGACTCCTTTTTAATCTTTGAATTCCTCCATAATGCCATGATGCTCCAATCTCCATGATTCTTGCTCCGAAATGCCTACAAAACACACAAAAAAACACGCATAGTCTCCGAATCTTATAGAAATGCGGGAACTAAGCTAAAAGCCTCCAAAACTAAGGAGAAACTAAGGAAACTAACTCTAATCTAACCTAAGAAAGACCTAAAAACAAAGCACAAAAATTGGACATCAACTATTTTAGAACATAAATATATCTTAAAGCCTAAAGTAAGTAATTTTATTTGTTCATTTGAATATAATCAATAGTTTAATAGTTAATTTATTTTGAATCTCATCTATTAAGTATGTGTTAATATGTTTTGATTTTTGTCTTATCAGATGCTTCAAGCACTTGTTTGCACTCAAGATTGGATTCGTGCAAATAAAAGAAATGAAAATGTTGATGGTAATGACGAAAATGATGAAGATGAAGATGTTCTAAGTGAAGTCTTAGAAAACACATTTTAGGCTCTTTGATAGTTTGATGGCTTTTGGTTATGGTAAGGATTCAATTTTATTGCATTATGTTTACTACAAATGTTATATTAGTTTTGGTTATTTTTTGGTTTATGTAATTATTCTAAGACAATTGATTTTATTTGTTGTTGCAGAGTCTAGTTCATCAAGAATCGTTATGATTATGGGAATGTTTTATTCGAACTTAAGATGATTCCAAATTTGATTTGCATATTTGCATTATGTTTAAACTTCAAACTTATTTTCTTGACATCTGACTTAAGGTGATCCCAAGTGTTAAACTATTATCTATGGATTGTAGTACTCTTTTATTTTTGTTTGTGAGACTCATTTTTATAATTTTAATGTATTGAGTGTTAGTAGAATATTATTATAGTATTACACAACCACAGGTTTTAAAAAAAGGCAAAATCCGACATTGTTATAAGCATAATTATACAACCCTAGATAAGGTCAAGTCGACCCGTTGGAGAACCCTAGATAAGGTTTATAATCAAATTGCAACAATATATCAAATTGTTTTAATTATGTAAAGAATTGTAATTGTGTTTGGAAAAGGATTTTCTCTCTTACCCTTAATGCATTTGATGGATCGTAAGTCAGTTAATGAGGGCATCCTTAACTGGGTTAAGGGCGTCCTTTAGTGCAGCGGAAAATAGACTTAACAGAATACAAGATAAGTGGACACGAGTATTTATAGAGGAACCCCACTAAGACCAACTAGTCTTATGAGTAAACCTCTACCTCCGTTGGAGGATTTTCAATAGCCGTCCCTTATCTTATTAAGAGCGAGTCCTTACAACTTAGGCGAGTCGTTACACTTCTCTGAGCTAAGCGTCCGTCCTTAGCCTCACTAGTAACACTCCTTTCAACCTAACAAGTAACCTAACACTCTTAGCTATAAGGAAGCTATCACTCACGTCTCTCACGGTTCGTTGTGAGAGACAAACTACAACTCTAATTGATTTGTAGTTTGTTTTGGATTTGATGTGGTTGGACTTTCTTTCTCTTGCTTCAAGCTCACTTGATCTTCTTAACCTTCGTTCGTGTTCTTGAATGCTTCGGGAGAGCTTGAGAGAAAGTCTTCAAAGTCCACTCTTGCACACACATGCCGCTATGCATACTCCTTGGAGAGTATTTATAGCGGAAGTGATTCTTGTCCTCTAGCGTCCTCTGAGACTTGGCAGGATCCTCGATCTTTGATCAACGGTGCGATGAGCGTCTTGAGGAGGTCAACTCTGTTGACGCCTGGGAAGCCTCCGCGTGGGTAGGGGACCATTGCTGGGAAAGCGACGTCTTTGGCATTGTCTACACGTGCCCAGACAAAGGAAGCTTCCTTCTGAGGACTAAGGCCGGACGATGATGTAATCATGTTGGGGCGGCCTTGATTTCAATTTGAACTTCGTCCGTATTTTGGCGCGCGTCCCTTCTTGATGAGGACTCCGTCCTATCTTGCGCAGGGACTCCGCCAATTACGTTTAGCTTTGGAAGTTCTGGTAACATGCGTCCCTACAACATAGGGACTGCTGTTCACTTGTTGTCCTTTTCGCTCATGTGCGTCCACTGGACTTACCTGAGATCAAAACTTGGACAACTTATCAAATACATTTGAGTTTGTCATTATCAAAACAAGGGACGATTATTATTGGTTTAGATATTAACGACTGATGTCCTTAATATCGTCCCAACAATTTCCCCCTTTTTGATGATGACAAACTCTTTCAAATAATGCACACAGAAGTAAAGCTTTTAGCATGAGGAACTACACTTTGATTTTCTTTTCAGCTTAGATTGGCATGCAACACATTCTTTTAAGTGCGTTCTATTTTATTCCTAACTAACGGCCTTTTGACTTGGCCGAAATTCCCCCTGAACACATGCTTTCTATGATAACTTAAGGACAATCGCATCTCTGCAAAACTATACTTCCCCCTTTTGGCATCATCGAAAAGGAGAACAAGTCGAAAAGCATGCAAGCACAAAGTCATAACTAAAGAAAGGTACGCTTAGACAAAATGAAGCACAAATGTAGTGAATGGCATTCAGAATGAGAAACGAGAACGTTCATTACAGACATTCACAACAAGTGCTCAAAACGGGGACAGCGTCCCATTGTCTTAACAAAAACTCAAGAAATGATAAATTGTTTCAGGGTTAGAGAAGGGGGAGGTGATCATTTTCTGGGACGCTTGCCAAGGGCTTTGAGGTGTTGCTCCTGAAGATGGTTGTTCTGGGCAAGGAGCTCGTTGTTGCGCTCAAGAAGGTCTGTGTGGACGTGAAGTGTGTCGTGAACCTGCTGAATTAGATCAATCATTATGCACTAGTTCTCGATCATCATGCCCATCAGATACTTCGTAGAGTGCCTCTCAGCCTCATCAGGGACGCTCATACCATCGAGCTCGTCCTCGTCATCAGCAGCGTCCTCAGCTGGCGTCCCAACTACTTGGACATTTTCAGCTTCGTGATCTCCTTCTCCAGGTTCAGCAGCAGCAGCAGCTTGAGCTCTCCTCTCAGCTTTGGCTTTCCTTTCAGCCTCTTTCCGTTCCTTTTCCAGTTGGCGCTTAACGGACGGAAGGGGCTCATCACACCTGAGTTTCCCAACTGGAGGGAGTGTAATTTGCCTGACGTCCCAATGAATGCCAAAGGAACGCTCTTGTTTAGGAGCATAGAGTCCCTGCTGCTTCAGAATTTGCTTGACCAAGCCGGGGAAAGGAAGAGAGTGCCTGCCTCCTGTGCACTTGCCCATGTGTTCCAAGATTACTCGGGGCAAGTTTATCGGCTTGCGTTCCAAGAAAGCGTCCAAGAGAATACTATCAGTGATCTGAACAATGGACTTCTTCTCTTGGCGGGGGACGACCATGCGCACAATGAAGTGATGCGCAAGGACGCCCGTCTTGGTGAGGCAATGAGCAACTCTGTCCTTAGCAGCTGGCTGTCTCCCATTGAATATTCTGTTGAGGATTTCATCTTGGGAGAAACGGCCAAAGTTCTTGCATGGCAGATCGTGCAGAGCATCTTGCGGAGAAGGACGCAGGCCTAGCATTTTGCGGACGGTGCCCTCAGCAACTGAGTACTCGTCCCCATCGATTTCAAAAGTCCCCTGAGGCTTCCCGTTTACTTCTGTGATTTCGAACTTTGAGTAGAAACGGAGAACCTCATCAGGGTCAACATCAGCGGCCTCAGCGCCCAAGTGCGTCCAACCCTAGAACTCAAGAAGATCCAAGAACTCTTGGCGCTGGTTCTCTGCCAGAAACTCGGCGGTGAAGAGGAGCGGCGATAGGATTTTCTTGAAGCGTTTCTGCTTGGAGCCATTGCTCACGATCACTTCATCACCACCATCTTCTTCATCTCCATCTCCCTCCTCTTCCTCAGGTTCCTCATCCTGGGGAGGGGCGTCCTCGTCATCGGAGGCTTCGTTCCGTTGTTCTTGGAACTCAACCATTGCAGTGTCCTCAGCTGTGGACGCCTGTTCTGTGGGAGGCGCGTCCACCGCTGGAGTCCTTGCCAAGGACTCTGTGGGAACGGATGGAGGAGACGTCCCTTGAACTTGAGCAGCTTCTTCGACGGCCGGAGCAGGCGGAGGAGGAGGAGGAGGAGAAGCTCTAGGGGGAGAGGGAGAGGGAGTGCGGAGCTTAGCGTTTGGGGGAGGAGCAGGGCAGAACCACTGAGATTGGTTTCACCTTGAGCGGAGCAGAGGGAGGAGGCGGCAGAGTAGCAGGGGTAGCATCCTTGGCCTGGACCTGGACTTGTGGAGCGTCCTTGGCCTGGACTTGAAGAGCGTCCTCTACCCTTGGAGGAGGTGGAGGGAGTTGACGAAGGTCCTGCATACTCGCTTGGATCGCCTTCTCAACGGCTGCTTTCTCTGCTTGCTCTTGCTCTTGGCGCGCCTTCTCCTCTTTTGCCAGTTGAATTTCGGAGAGGCGAATGGCGGCCATTTCTTCATCCGTGACGCCCTCAAGCTGAGCAGAGGTCTTGAGGCGTCGTTTTGGGGCAGGAGGAGGGGAGGAAGGGATTGGCTTTGGTGGGGAGGAGGAAGGGCCTTTAATTTGGAGCGATTTGGACGGAGGGGGAGAGGAAGGCCTTTTCCTTTTTTGAGAAGGGACGGAGCCCGTAGGAGCCACAACAAACTCGATTATATCAGGAAGTAGTTTGGCGAGCTCGTCCACGGTTCCACCAAATGAGTCAGAAATGATTCCTGGCCCCATGAACGGTGGGTTGGTGTGATTGGTTTCTTGAAGGCGGGGCTTGACATATGTGATCATGAAGTAGTGGAGGAGGCGTTGGATTTTAGGAGGATGTTCGTGAGTGGACGCCCTAAGACAAATGTTGGCGAGCGTCCTAGGCTCCTTTTCAAGCCAGTCCTCAATGAGAGGGTCAAGGGGAGGACGGCGTTTGGGTTGAGAGGGGAGCCGGCCAATTGAGCCACTGTAAACAGAGGCTTTGGTGATATTTTCTGGCTCAGGCTCGGGTTTGAAGGGCTTCTCCAGAAATGAGAACCTCTTCGGCTGGGTTTTGGATTGAGAGCGGGATGGTTGTTTTTGTTGAGGAGGTTGGGAGCGAAGGGGTTGAGGAGGGGTGTTGGAGTGGCGGCGCTGGGTGCTTTGAGAGGAGGAATGGTGGCGAGGGGGTTCTTGTCGGCCGGAAGGTCTGCCTCTCGACTCCATTAATGACCGGCCTTTCACCGGAGGAGATCTCGAAGAGCTAGTGTTTTTCGCTGCCGACGAGGGTGAGGGATTCTTTGAGGCTCTTGTGTTGGCCATTTTTGAGATGGGTTAAATAGGGGAGGATTAGGGTTTGGAGAGAGATTTCGGGATTCGGTTGAAGATTTGGAAGATCTTTGAGATTTCTAAAAGTGTGCAAACAGCAGATGAGCGAAGAAAGGTTTTCGGAGTGCACAGGTGGGTATATATAGGAAGAAGACGAAGTTGGACGGTCAGGGGTAACAGGGTCTTTACACACAGCTTCCTCCACCCGCCTTCCCACGCGTGGCTTTCTTCTTTGCTAAGGAATACAGCTGTTGAGCACTGTTTGCGCATATCCCGAGATTTTCGCTGACGATTTGCTAAAACGGTTTACCTTCCCAATTTCAACCATTCAAACTTCTCACAACTGCAAAGGACTCTGACCTGACGTCCTTTCAACACACAACACTACACAACACAGAACTGAACCACGGCATCCCATTCACTGATCTCAACCTCTGTAATTAGAACTCTGTACAGACAACTCTCAGCTCTTAGCACGCGTCCCTTTGATCACTTAGAACCATTTTTGAAAATCAAGCAAGTACGTCCCGTAAAGGTGAAACAAGGAATGCTCATAGGACGCGTTTGCAAGATTCTCGGCTTGGGTAAGCTTAGAGTTCCCATCATTTCGGCTTATGATGAGGGTAGGGTGATCAGGGATACTCTTGAGATGAAAAGCGAAATGAATACCATTCAAGGACACAAGCGAATACACATATCTTAGACTAGCGTCCTTTAAAGATGACTTTAATGCAGGACACATCTTAAAACAAGTTCTCAACAAGACATAGCCAATCATGGAGGGAATAATAGAACGGGACTTGATCATTTAAAAGTTATCATCCCCAAGAGCAACCGGAGGTGCTCGTAGGGACGTCTATCAAGTGCTTTTGTGAAAATATCGGCCACTTGGTCCTCAGTCCTAACATGATCCACTCTAATTAATCCAAGTTCAACATTATCACGAAGAAAGTGATGCCTTATGTGAATATGCTTCGTCCTAGAATGATGAACGGGATTTTTGGCAATACTTATAGCACTGGTGTTGTCACACAAGATAGGGACTGTGTTGAGGGACGTACCATAATCTTCAAGTTGGTACTTGATCCATAGGACCTGTGAGCAGCACGAAGCAGCAGCAACGTACTCAGCTTCCGCGGTTGATAGTGCCACGGAGTTTTGCTTTTTGGATCCCCAAGATACAAGGCATGAGCCAAGGAATTGTGCCATTCCTGAGGTGCTCTTCCTATCCACCACATGGCCAGCGTAATCTGCGTCAGAGTAAGCTACCAGGTTCAGGGACGTCCTTCTGGGATACCATAGACATAGGTCATCCCGTCCCTTGAGATATCTGAAGATTCTTTTGACCTCTTGCATATGGGACTCCTTTGGATTTGCTTGGAATCGAGCGCACAAGCATACAGCGAACATGATGTCGGGACGACTTGCCGTAAGATATAGCAAGGACCCTATCATTCCTCTGTAGAGCTTTTGATCTACACTCTTGCCTTCTTCATCAGCATAGAGGCGAGTGTTTGGGGAGATGGGAGTATCAATGGGTTTTGAAGAGTTCATCCCATACTTCTCAAGCATTTCACGGATGTACTTTTGTTGATGAATCCGCGTCCCATCTTTGAGCTGAGTGATTTGGAGTCCCAAGAAGAAGTTGAGTTCTCCTATGAGGGACATCTCAAACTCACTACTCATCAAGTTCTTGAATTCCTCTACAAATTTCATGTTAGTGCTTCCAAAGACTATGTCATCGACATAGACTTGGACAATTAAGACATCTTTAAGAACTTTCTTTAAGAACAGGGTTTTATCAATGTTACCTCGTGTGTACCCGTTGGACAAGAGGAAGGACGCAAACCTATCGTACCATGCACGAGGGGCTTGCTTGAGTCCATAGAGTGCCTTGTCCAAGAAGTACACATGATCTGGGTGATCAGCGTCCTCAAATCCTGGAGGTTGAGCGACGTACACTTCTTCTTTGAGCTTGCCGTTGAGAAAGGCTGTCTTGACGTCCATTTGAAAAAGCTTGAACCCTTTGTGAGCGGCAAAGGCGATGAGGAGGCGAATGGCTTCAATCCTGGCGACAGGAGCGAAGGTTTCATCATAATCAATCCCTTCCTCTTGCCTATAGCCTTGAGCCACAAGCCTTGCTTTGTTTCTTGACACGCGACCATTCTCATCAAGCTTGTTCCTGTAGACCCATCTCGTCCCTATTATGTTTTTGTTTCTCGGACGAGGGACGAGGGTCCAAACCTTATTTCTTTCGAATTGATTAAGTTCCTCTTGCATGGCCTGAATCCAATCAGCGTCCTGGAGTGCTTCCTTTATGTTCTTAGGTTCAACCAAGGACACAAAGGCGTTGAAGGCACAGAACGCTATGTTAGCATTAAGGGACTGATTCACGGCTGATCTTGTTTGAACTCCTTTTGACATATCTGAGATGATTTGATCCGTTGAATGAAGTCTCGAAAGATGGGATCCCTTATGAGTATCGTCCCTTACAGGAGTACATCTAGGGTCCGTCCAATCAGATTCATCTGACTCAAACCCGTCGTCTTCATTGAGAGTTTCATAGAGTTCCCCCTCAGGTTGAGCGTCCTCTTCTTGACGCTGTTCTCCTTGTAGGCTTGATTCAGCGACCTCATGTTGAGCTGGAGATTCACTTTGAGATGGAACTTCCTGAACAACACTGGGAACTTCTACTGAGACTTCTTCAGGATTTTGAGTAGCGTCCTTAGGAACATAGTATTTTCCAGAGGACCCGAAATCAACTTCATCATCAGAGTCATCCTGTCGCAGAGGAGATGAGCGTTCTTTCTTACTTGGTTTATCTTTGTGAGAAGAACTTTCTTTGAACACAACATGAATGCTCTCCTCAAGCTTTAGAGTTCGTTTATTGAAAACTCTATACGCTTTACTGGTGAGGGAGTATCCAAGGAATATGACTTCATCACTTCTTGCGTCAAACTTTCCAAGTCTTTCTTTATCATTGTTGTGAACAAAGCACTTGCATCCAAAGACTCTGAGATAGTCGATGCGAGGCTTTCTTCCATTCAGCAACTCATAGGACGTCTTCTTCAGCAAAGGACGGATCATGGCTCGATTGATAATGTAGCACGCTGTAGCAATAGCTTCAGCCCAGAAGTACTTGGGGACGCTATTGGCTAAGAGCATAGTCCTTGCCATATCCTCCAGCGTCCTATTCTTTCTTTCCACCACTCCATTTTGTTGAGGAGTCCTTGGAGCTGAGAAGTTGTGAGAGACTCCATGTTGATCACAGTAGGCCACGAACTCTGAGTTTTGAAACTCCGTCCCATGGTCTGATCTTATGGATTTGAGAGGCGTCTCAAGCGCAACTTCCACTTGTTTGATGAAGACTTTGAATGCGTTGAAGCAATCTGTTTTTGAAGCTAAGAAAAGAACCCAGGTGAATCGAGAAAAGTCATCTACAAGGACATAGATATACCTCTTTCCACCATAGCTTAACGTCTTCATTGGTCCACAAAGATCCATATGGAGAAGTTCCAAAGGTTTCTTTGTGCTGACATCGTTCTTTGACTTAAAGGACATTCTTGTCTGCTTCCCTTTGATACATGCTTCACACTGTTCAATTTTCTCAGGATCCATTTGGGGAAGACCTTTCACAAGATTTCTTTGATGAAGCTTGAGGATTATGCTTGGTCCAACATGGCCAAGTCGGCGATGCCAGAGGTCAGCGTCCTCCTTTGACACAGATAAGCACAACTCAGATTTTGGCTTGAACTCCTGATTGAAGATGTAGACATTGTTCTTTCGGACTCCTTTGAGGACGACTTTGTTGGATTTCTTGTTGATGACGAGGCACTCCTTTGAGTCAAATGTGACTAAGTTTTCACCTTGATCACACATTTGAGAGACGCTTAGGAGGTTGAAGCCAAGTCCTTCAACAAGGCTAACATTTTTCGCTTTGATAGACGGATTGAGAATAGCAGTTCCCGTCCCTTTGATCTTTCCTTTGCCCTTGTTGCCAAACGAGACAGTTCCTCCCGTGGCGCTACTTTGGATAGAAGTGAGATGGATCTGGCTTCCTGTCATATGGTTTGAGGCGCCACTATCAATGATCCATGGGCGTCCCCTCACTTCCACCTGCCAAAACAAGGTTAGTGTATGGCGACCCAGGCAAGGTGTTCCTTACCTGGTTCGTTACAGAAATAGAACTCTGGTTCTGGCATGTAGTCACATATATTCACATCATTTGAAATAGCATGCTTTCTGAAAGAACTCTTAGATCGTCTAGGACGTCTAGGGTTAGCCTTAGGGACGGACTTATCATTTTCAATGTTATTCCTAGCAGCTTTGCCACTTTCAATGTCGTTCTTCAGTTTCAGGCAATCATATTTGAAGTGATCTCCTTTTCCACAGTACCAACACGTCCTATAGTAAGTACCAAGGTAGTACTTCTTGTTGGGACGTTGGATTTTGTTCTTTTTCATCTTTTGAGGGTTACAAACTTTTGAACCTTCCCCCTTAGAAATCTTCTTATAGATCCTATGACTAGTGGAGTTAGTGTAATAGTCCCTTTGACCTTTCTCTCCACTCTCTAGGACTCGAATTCTTTCAAGAAGGTTCTTGGTCTTTTCCCTTTTTAATTCAATTTCTGAGGTTTTGCTAGCCTCAAAGTCACTAGGGAGAGAGTTCCTAGTGTCAGACTCGTATCCTAGTCCTCTTTTGGCTGGGACAAACACCATTGGTTGAACTACCTCAGTTACCGGGCTCTTCCCTAACACTTTCACCTCTTCCCTAAGCTTAGCGTTCTCTAGCTTAAGGCACATCACTTCAGTTTTCAGGGATTTAACTTCGACATACGAGGAATCTAGTTGTAACGAAACTGTAGCACAGTTCTCACATTCAACTAGCCTTTTTTCACTTTCAAGTTCAAGTTCATCCATTCTATGTTGCATAACAACGCTTTCTTCCATGATTCTTTTAATGAGCTTAATAAGTTTGGTTTTGGAACAATTCTCTAAGGAGTTCATCATGGATTCACGAGTTACCTCTTGTTCCTTTTCAGAAGCGTCCTCTTCAAGGACTGGGGCGTCCTCCACAGCCATGTACGCCACTTGCTCATCATCTGAGGCGTCCTCTACGGCTATGTACGCCACTGGTCCTTCTGGTTCTTCATCATCAGAACTCACATTATCCCATGCGGCTTCGCACGCTCCCAAGAGAGCTTTCATCTTCATTTCTTTTGAGTTTAGTCCCGTAGTACACCTTTTAGCAAAGTGTCCTTTCTTGTTACATTTGTAGCAAGTAAGTTCCTTCATCTCTGCCTCTGTATACTTGGGACTCTCCTTTTTGTAAGGCATCTTGTGTTTCTTGGAATCTCTGGCCTTTTTACCCCATAAGCGAGCAACTTTGTGTAGAAGGGCAATCTCTTCCTCTTCTTCCAGCTGTTCCTTAGTCTTGCTTTCCTTTTCTTTCAAAGCTTGAGCACGCATCCTTTCACGATTCTCATTTTTATTTGCTTCCACCATTAGGGCAATATCTCTTTGGTGGCGCAGATACTCAGCGTACTCTGGAGTTGACGTCATCAAAGCAAGATCTGTCTGGGGGTTTATAGCCAATTCAGCCATATCAGCTTCCCTTCTCGCTTCATAGCCTCTCAGCTTCCCATAGATCTCTTCCATATCCAGGGTTTTGTTGGCTGTGTTCTCCTTGAACGTAGTCCTATCAAAATTCCATTTTCCTGTAAGCCCATCAATGACTACTCCGACTCTGTTTCTCATTGAGACTTCAGCTTCTGGGATGCCTAAATTTCGCATCTTGGTCACAAGAGCTTCAAAGCGGTATGAGTAGTCCTTGACAGATTCGTTAGGAAGCATTCTGAAGGCATAGAACTCTCGTTTGATTTCAAGCTTGACGTCTTCCTTCATCTCTGCCGTACCCACATGGTACTTCTCAAGAGCTTCCCATTGTAGTTTGGCTGTTGCCAAATTGCTAACTCGGGTGGCGTCCCTTTCGCAGAGGGACGCTTGAAGGAAGCATATAGCCTTAGCGTTTGTTTCCAAAAGCTTGAATTCGTCAGGACCCCACTCGTCCTCTTTGTCTTTCTTGTCATCAGGGATGGTAAGGTCACCCTTCATGATCACTCTCCAGCATTGATAATTCTGACTTCTGCAAAAGTTCTCGAAGCGGATCTTCCAGCGGTTGAAGTTGCCGTCCGTCAGACGAGGAGGCTTTACAAAAGAGATTCCAATAGGTTCCATGTCCATCTTGTACCTGCAACTCAACAAAAATCTAGAGCGCCTGCTCTGATACCAATTGATGGATCGTAAGTCAGTTAATGAGGGCGTCCTTAACTGGGTTAAGGGCGTCCTTTAGTGCAGCGGAAAATAGACTTAACAGAATACAAGATAAGTGGACACGAGTATTTATAGAGGAACCCCACTAAGACCAACTAGTCTTATGGGTAAACCTCTACCTCCGTTGGAGGATTTTCAATAGCCGTCCCTTATCTTATTAAGAGCGAGTCCTTACAACTTAGGCGAGTCGTTACACTTCTCTGAGCTAAGCGTCCGTCCTTAGCCTCACTAGTAACACTCCTTTCAACCTAACAAGTAACCTAACACTCTTAGCTATAAGGAAGCTATCACTCACGTCTCTCACGGTTCGTTATGAGAGACAAACTACAACTCTAATTGATTTGTGGTTTGTTTTGGATTTGATGTGGTTGGACTTTCTTTCTCTTGCTTCAAGCTCACTTGATCTTCTTGACCTTCGTTCGTGTTCTTGAATGCTTCGGGAGAGCTTGAGAGAAAGTCTTCAAAGTCCACTCTTGCACACACATGCCGCTATGCATACTCCTTGGAGAGTATTTATAGCGGAAGTGATTCTTGTCCTCTAGCGTCCTCTGAGACTTGGCAGGATCCTCGATCTTTGATCAACGGTGCGATGAGCGTCTTGAGGAGGTCAACTCTGTTGACGCTTGGGAAGCCTCCGCGTGGGTAGGGGACCATTGCTGGGAAAGCGACGTCTTTGGCATTATCTACACGTGCCCAGACAAAGGAAGCTTCCTTCTGAGGACTAAGGCCGGACGATGATGTAATCATGTTGGGGCGGCCTTGATTTGAATTTGAACTTCGTCCGTATTTTGGCGCGCGTCCCTTCTTGATGAGGACTCCGTCCTATCTTGCGCAGGGACTCCGCCAATTACGTTTAGCTTTGGAAGTTCTGGTAACATGCGTCCCTACAGCATAGGGACTACTTTTCACTTGTTGTCCTTTTCGCTCATGTGCGTCCACTGGACTTACCTGAGATCAAAACTTGGACAACTTATCAAATACATTTGAGTTTGTCATTATCAAAACAAGGGACGATTATTATTGGTTTAGATATTAACGACTGACGTCCTTAATATCGTCCCAACAACATTGATAGAGAATGTATTTATACAAGAGTTATAGGAACTCCTTGGAGCCCAAGATACCTATAGTATCTATTTATATGGTTAAAAAAGATATGTTGTTAGAATGAATAGAGAGGTTACCGAAGTCTGCAATGACGTGATTTGTTGCATCGGAGTCAGAGCACCATGGATCGATAAGGGTGGAGGGCGGGTTTTGGACCGAGAATCCTTGTCGGTTATGCATAGGCGTCATGGGCTAATATTGGGGAAGCTGCTGCTAATACGCAGCATGCGAAGAGTAGCTCAATGACTGCTGGCCACGGTTGTTGCCCGAGCAGGGCTGTTGGCCACAATGCGAGTTTCCCGAATGTTGCTGCCTCAATTTTGTCTCAAGATACACCTCATAGTTGGATCGGTGCCAACAATTCATAGCTTCATGTCCCGGCTTTTGACAAATTTGACATGACCTTGGAGCTTGAATTTGCGAAGGAATCTGATGTTGAAGTCTTGTCGAACGAGTTATTGGGTTTCTTGGCATTGGATGTGGTGAGCTCTATGGATAAAGGAGTGGCCTTTTTAGCATTGAGGTGCTCCTTTGCTCGTAAGAGCAAGCCGAGAAGTTCGTCCGAAGAGATATGGTGCTGCTGCATATAGAACGTAGCCCGGGAGGCAGAGAAGGATGAATCGAGGCCATGGAGGATGCTCTCAGCAAAATCTTCATCCGAAACAAGATATGCGCATTTAGAGAGAGAATCTGAGAAAGCACACCGTTGTGGGACACCACCAAGGAGATGGACGTCACCGTTGTCCGACTCATGGTTAAAACTGTGGTCCGAGGCATTGTCACTCATGATGATATCGGATGTAAAGGCGGAAGCTTTCGATATGGATCAAAATTAGACTGATTCCAGGTAAATAATTGTAATTGTGTTTGGAAAAGGGTTCCCTCTCTTACCCTTAATGCATTGATACAAAATGTATTTATACAGAGTTATGGAAACTCAATGGAGCCCAAGATACCTAGAATATCTATCTATATGGTTACAAAGTATATGTTAATATTTACAAGATATTCTTTCCTCAATGAATTAATTAAGATGAGTGATATGGTTAACATGAAGCTGACAAGTATCATTTTAATTATTATTTTAGCATTCGTTTTAGTATATAATTATGAATCATGATTATGACTATATTTACATTTACACAATAAAAAACTTAAAAGTTATCTATATCAATCATCCAATGTAAATGATATAGTTTTTATGTCGTATACAATATAGTTGTGGTTTCGATTTTTTTGTTCTTTTTACTTTAATTTTTTCGCTTTGAAGATAAAAAACATATTGATTGATTGAAATAAATAAAATAAGTATACATATATAGACATTAGATCAATAAACTGAGATTAACTCACTGAATAGTCATGATTTATGACTTTTAAGTTGTAATATGTAAATGGATTTGGACCTTGAGATCAACTCACTGAATAGTCATGATTTATGTGGGTCTTCTCTTTAATTTTAAATTTTTAGGGTAAAATTGTAATTCTACGTGTTCTTCTTCTCAATAAACTTATAGCATAGACATCATATACCTCCTCCCCCTTTGCTTCTCCGACATCATCTACTTGGACGCCGACGAAATCATCGTCATCGACGATATTGCGGCCCTCTCCTCCACAAACCTAAGATCAACGTTCTCACCTCATAGAATTTGAAGATTTTGAGAAGACTTTCAATGTGCTCTCCTCACAAAATCTGAAGATCTCGAAACTGCGGAGCCAATTCGAGTCGTTGAGGATGGATCGGTGAAAGGAGTTAAGCAATCTAGAGGAGTACGAGGCATACGGGGAGAAGAAGGCAAAGTTGAAGGCGCATCTGTAGAGGGAGGTAGAGGGAGTTACAAAGGAGGGAGATATACATAACCTATTTGATAAAAGTCCTAAGAGAAAAGTGTTTTTTCTTGATTGAGTTGGATTTTACATAAACATACAATGATTTTACGTGAACTTGTTACGATACTAAGTGAACGTCATATGCTTTGATGTAAGCTTTCAGAAAAATGTGTGTTATATATCTACATGTTTCTTCATCAACCCTTTAGGCTATTCATCATTTTTTATTGATTTGATTCGTAAAATGTCTCATTCTTGTTTCTCCATCTTGCCCTTCTTCTCCATTTTCGTCTGCTCTACATTATTCCTCAATTTTAATACAAGTGAAACAAGCATATGTATATGATGACGAACAATCATTTATCGATATATATATGTGCAGCACAAAATAAAATACGTGAACTACAAACATATACACATCAACTATTGGCGTATATATGTAAATAAAAAGCAAAAATATGCGAACCACAAAAAACTATGTAAACAACAAAAAACATGTATGTTTAAGTAAAAAATTATGATGTCATAATACATGAATTGTAAGAACAAATATGTGAACGATAAAAGAATTATATGAGCTACAAAGATAAACATATGAGCTACAAGAGAAATATGTGAACCAAAGTTAAAAAACATGCATGATTGGAGAGAAAGGGATGAATAGACCTAACAGTAGCACTTGTTACTAATTACAAAAATGTCACAGTGTCCCCCATTTTTTATACAAATGTAAATATCAATACAAAATATGTGACCTTCAAATATAAATATGTGAACTATGAACAAAAATATATGAATTTAGAAAAATGTGAGTTATAAAAAAACCAAGTATTTGTACATAATTTCAAAAATGTCACCATATTCCTACTCTACCCCATTTTCATATGTTAGGCTTAGGTTCGTTTTGGACAATTGATCTTCCTAATCTAATGAATAAGATTAATTCTTTTATAGTTTACATGTTAAGGTTTATATTCGCTAGAATCAACCTCGTATAAAGCAATAAAATATAAACAATCAAAATTTAACCATTAGATTAGTATAAAACAGATGATATGATTTAATTTGGAGTTGACATGTGTAACACCACAATTTTTACATAGGGATATTACCGCCGGTGACCTTGAGACTAATGTCTAAAGTCACCCTAGGCTTTACAGTATTAATAGAACAAACAAGAACTTTAAATGCGTAATCAAAAACTTTATTACATTTGTCAAATTGACAGAAGTGTCATTACATAATTGAAATTGAGATGCGCTGGATTGGTCCTTACATGTCAAGGGACCCAACACAACTTTAAACTCAGAGTGCGGAATTAAAGGTGAGCAAGATCCTCAATGTATCCTTCGCTTCAGTCTTTAATGTCAATTCCGCCACCTGATGTGCCGCGATGGAAATACGGTTGACACCAGCCGACCATGCAAAGGAAAAATGGTGGTCGGGTTAGTCTTACGAAAGACTAAGCAAATGGGGTTTTGAAAAGCGGTTCAGGTTGGTGAGAGGAAGTAGAGACGGATATCGACGCCGAATGAAAACCGGACGATAGCCTAACCCTCTACTGCCTTCCACGAGAAAACGAACATGACTTTTAAGAGAGTTATGAGAAGAACTCCGGAAAAGGTTCCAAAAGGTTTAATACGAATATGTTGGGAACTTCTTACACACAATTGATGTCGGTTTTTAAAACCCTCATTGACTACGTTAATCTCAACCAACCTCATCTTGCTCGTAAGTGCCGACGGGGAGGTGGCCACTAGGGCGCTTAAGCACCAAGCCCATCTTGCCATTTTATAGGCATTTTAACAAGTCGAGCAAGCATTCAGATTGGAACCAGACTCAACGAAATCCGAGAGCGAGGACGGTATTCCATTTTGTACTAACCATCCTATCAAGTTACCTAGGTGCACAAGTGCTTATCTAGATTAAGTTCATACTTTTTGTGACACTCATACTTACACTTGAATTGTTAAGATACTTTCTTAAGGATTTATTAAATGATTACAAGATACGGGCACCTACGTCCCTTGGCACATTCATAGTGCGAACACCCCTCGGCGGTTGAGCGGGCATGGGTCATGACCTTACGCTAGGGAAATTAGAATTTACGACCTAGCGGAACTTTATTGTTTCTTTAAATAGGTCTTATGACCTTAATCACTTGATCATTGCGCTAGAAATTAGTTCACACAAGATAACACACACATATGAGTCCACAAACATCGAGACCTAAGTCCGTAACTAGCGCAACTAGAACAACCTACAAATAATGATCGATAAATCTATACAATAGAAATATCCTAGGTTGATTTTATTCACACATTTAGTTCCCAACAATTCATGAAAATACGACTTAAAGCAAATCATGCAAGTGCGAAATCATGATGAAAAGAACCAAACCACTTGCCTTGAAATCGAAGCTTGAAGAAAATAACTCGACGAAATGGGGGACGACGAAGACTTAGATCTTCGATAACGAATGGACTAGAAAGAAAAGATAGTTCAAAATAAATTATTACAATTTATTTTGGAGAAGAATGTTAGAGTTTATATCCTTCATAAACTCTAACTCGATGATAACCCTTTAATAGTTTATATTATATTATTATAAATCTTGATTCTTAATATATTATTTTTATTAAGAACTTTCTTTACTTGCTAATATATAATTCCTTATACCTTTTATAACAATTTTCTTTTAACTAGAATAATAATCGAATACTTAGTATGATATCTTATTCACTTATTATACTTTAGTGTATAAGAAAAAGTCATTATATAACCTAACATTATAATTCATTTTAATGTTATTATCATGTTCTAAGGATATCATATTATCAAAATTTTATATATGAACATACATATCATTAGTGATAGCACTACAACATATATTAAAATTTCCCTAAGCATGCTTTACTATCTTATGAATAATATAATAACTTGTATCAATACTCATATTTTATAGCCAAGTGATAGAAATTAATATTAACTGATGATTTAACATGTTAATCTTATACCTATGTATGTGAGGACTACATTTTCACATGTACAAAATAGAATATATATATATACATTACTATTATAAAGCTAAGCTATTATTATATTGTAATTCAATTTAATTTAATTTAGTTTAATTAAATGAAATTTTATTTTGTTTTAAAGATCGAGCAGGTCGGCCGGGCCGGGTCGGGCCCGACCGGTGCTCGGGTTTACGCGACCAACCCCCCAGAAATTGCCCAGAAAACAGAACGCGAGCAGTCACCTTTACCGGCTCCTATCGGCGGAGTCCAGCGATGGTTAGCGGCGGCGTGAAGAGATCCTGAAAGAGGGTAACGTCTCGAACACTCAGGAGGTGACGGCGTCCGATTTGGTGGCCGGACGAGGGAGAACGATGGCGTCGAAGTAGGCTGCGCGAAAACAGGGCTGGGCACGAAAACGGCGAATTCCAGCGACTCCGAGCTCCAAAACCTACAATTTTTGAGGGTTTTTGGTGGATTGCGATGTGGTCTTTCGATTGCCATCGATATCCCCTTTTATAGTAGAGGAATCGGCCTCGAATTCTTATCCACAACGTCGGTTACGAGCTCTTGAATGCCCCATTGAATGCCCCTCTTCAATTTGACGATTAGGACGAATTAAATCGTCTTTAAACGCAATTGGATGATTATGACGATGCCACGAATATTCCTTTATCCGTCAAAGTCCTTATCCTCTCTGTATTCAAGCTCAATTGGCCACAATTCCGTCCAAGTACAACAACTACCTAGGTCGAGCTTCGGGTGAATTTACCGACATGGAAATGGAACTTTCACTATCAATTGAGTGAGGGCTTTGGTAGAGGATCTAACAAGGAGTCCATAGCTTCTTTCGGATTCGATTTATGTTGAGAAACGAGCTCGAATTGATCGAATGAAGATTGAGGTCGAAAATGGGGGTTTTGTGAAGAAGAAGAGTTCACAATCGACCCCAAACTTTCAAGAAGTAATAAATATGCCCTTATGACATGAAATGACATACTTAAATTATATTTTATTTTATAATAATTATATTTAATAAATTTGCACATAACTTTATATATTTCCATATAATAAAGTTTATAATGAATTAAATGATTATTTTAATTTTATAATATTAATACTTGTGTTACCATGACATTATTCATGTGAATAATTTATAATATGAGCAAGGGTTATTATTTTGATAAATATTAATAACAACTTATTATTAATATTTTTGATACAATGTAAAGGTAAAATTACATTTTTACCCTTACGGAAAATAGAGGGTTATTACAATAGTACCCCCTTAAAAAATAGTTTCGTCCTCGAAACTGAACTAAAACCTATTTGGGAGTCTTGACGAAAGAGGGGGTTGTTACAATAATACCCCCTTAAAAGAGTTTCGTCCTCTAAACTTAGGCTGGTACAGGGAAGACGAGAGAAATTCGTATTTATACCCTTTATGAGAGGCAATACCTTAATACCTTCATAATAATTTCCTAGGTACAATACGATAACTTTTAGGAAATACTCTTACATTTCTCACTTTGTTAGCAAAACCCTTTTCTTGAGGAATGGCCTTGTGCCTAAACCGTACACATGAATGAATATTTTGCATCATAAGAATATCCTAGTACTCTCTACCTTAAACTCTTGCACAACTTGAGTTGACCTTGTCTCAACCCCCACTTATACTTGATTAGTACAAAACTCAATTGTAGCTATCTGGATCCCCATACATTACTGAGCTCTTTTATCATTGTCATCCCAATAGATAAGAGGATGGTATTCATCCGATTAAAATTACTGCATCCCACATTCCCTTTCAGGCTATGACGTATCTCATTGGACAACTAAGCTCAAGAATCCGGGGCTTATTCGCACGAGCATGAACTTCATCACGAGTTACTCCTAGTCTAATGAAGAAGATAATACAAATCCATAGTATTATCCTTGAGATTGATCAATAGGATTGAACTTGAATCTTATGAATGTGAATGGGACGAGAACAATTATTGAGTTGCAAAAAAAAACCTATGATATTTAGCTTGACGATATCAACGTGGAAAAGCTGAGTCTTATGAAATGGGGTCTCTACCTAGTAACGAGTTGGTGTTTTAGAAATGAAAACGAAAGTGATCTTAAACAAGTCAAAAATTTAATCCTCTAACGTTTCAAATGAAACTGTTGGTAGATGAAAGAATAATCTTCATGATTTACGAAGTTAATGAAATTGAACAACAATAGATCGTTAAAAGGTCATAGCAAAAAGTAATTTCAAAGTCGAAAGAAAATACTTAAATCCTTGAAACTCATGGTAAAAGAACATTTACGAAATTTCTTTCTTTGGAAGTACACTATCATAAATGTGACATAATTATATATAGGAAACATAGCAAGATATTTAGAGCTTATGCTTTTCAACTCCAAAATTTCAATTTAAAGAAAAAGAACATATGGAGCTATAATCAATAATACTATCATTAGACCAAGAGAGAAAAAAAAAACAAAGAAGTTATGAGTCAAGCAATTTTTTTTTTATATCTAAGCTTTGCCGTTACTAGGCTGACATATTTATTTTCAAAGCACAAATCTCGATCTATACTACCAAAATTGTTGTAAAAAAAACTTTGATGGAATCACCTATACTTTGTTAAAACATCAACATACGAAAATGAAAATAACTTAAGGAATGTTGATTAATAATGGTTGTAATTTAACATTTAAAAACGTTTCACATAGAAACCTCGTTGACAATATATATCCAAGATTCACTTCCAAACCTTAAATACTTTAAGCATGAATCAAAATACTGATCGGTTTGCGATTATCGTATCTAAACCAATAATTTATGAAATAAGGAACTAGGAAAATCATAACAAGATAATTCTCATTTCAAGTACTTTTGTAAGTTTATTAATGAAATTGGTAGCTCTTATAACATAAAGAAAATGTGTTCCCCCGCGGAGTTCAAAGTAAGTTCTAACAAAAGAAAATTATACGATTAATAGTCATACGACATGAAAATAACCTTACATGTGAAACTTTATTTAAAATTTTTTGCAAATGATAAAACTTTTATTGCAAAAGAGAGAGAAACAAAGTCAACAAGACCAAGGAATCAACAAATCAAAAACACCGACAAAATACAAATCACCCTACGAAATGCCCGAACCACATTCTTACAATACAAGAAATAAAATTTCTGTACAAATACTTATTTCAAATTCATCCTCAAGGAATTATGTGATTTTGTTCCACCATGTGATCAAGATGGGGAACGAGATCGACATAAACCTTTATTGCGTTATCATGGGAATAAGACATGTGAAATTGTCTTACCATGTGATCAGGATGGAAGACAAAACACATTCTTACTCTCCACCATGAGAAGCGTAGAGGACATTACAAAAACCTATGAGATAACTTTTACAAACACCCACTTCACGTACAAGTGAAAATTGCTTTTCATGATGAAAATTAAAAGAGTCTCGTACGTTTTCCAAAGCACTTAAATTGACACATAAGTGTCTTGTAAAAGTCACGTAAATTTATAAAGCGATAAGTAATGCAAAGCCTTAGTACCCAAAGAAGAGATTTTTGTTTTACTGAGTGAAATTATATAAGTTGACATAGTCACAAACTTTATAAAATCAAACTACCCTTTTATAATTTATGAAGATAGTCAAATTGTTACGACTTAGAAGATTAAAATTTAAAGGAGTTTATCTTTATGTTATTAAACATACTTGTTTAACTGTAAAATTATCGAACAAGTTTGTCTAACAAAGTTCATAAGGACTTATAAAAATATATATAATTGCATGGATGAATTAAACAAATATTTTTGAATTATATAGGATGATATGGTTGTGAAAATTATCAAACACAACAAATCACCTTTAGTAAGATTATGAAAGTAGTCAAATGAAGCAAGACGAACTTCTTTAAATAGTACTAGTGTCTAAATTTAAATTGTGTTGAACTCAAGAGAAATTTATGATGATCAAACAAACTCATTCACTTTAACCGTGAAAACTATCATTCAAGATGATTACATTTTACGAAAGTAATAATTATTCCCCAAGAACATAACACAAAATGTTTTTAAATAGGTTTCAATTAGCATAGCTTTAAGGTTAAAAAGTTTACCTCTTAAAAACATACTTTACCAAAAATTGTACATTAGATTCTCTAGTTTGAAATTCATTGTAAATTAGGTCAGATCTTTGTTTAATAATCAAATCAAATATACAACTTCGAAGATAGTCTTTACAATTTGATATATAAAACCTTACTTGTAATAAACATAAGTAATTCTATAAGGGCAAATAAATGGATTATGAAATTTATACTCCGCAACAAGGAGTGTCAAAATTTCAATGCGTTTAAAACATTCTAACATACAATTTTCAAATGCTTATTATTTTAATAAAGAATACTTATATATATATATATATTCTAGCCTTAGATTATCCAATACTTATACAATGTAAAATTCAAAATTCAAAACCAAAATATTACAAACTTTGTCTTTGAGAACAAAAATTCTCTAAACATTATAGCTTTATAACATTTATCAAGGAATGAAATTTCAAAGGAAGCATTTTTTTTTTCCATATAAAAACTTTATAACTCTTAGTAGAATTTACTAAGGTATTTAAAAGTAGCAAGACCAAAATATTTTGAGTTACAATGAAAATAGACATTGTAATCACCCAATTACAAGATAAAATAATATAAAATAAAACTAAATAATGCTATAAACAATATATTCAAAGCTCATTGTGAATTAGTGTTAAAATTCTATGAGCCTTTTAAAAGTCACATACACGAACTTCGAAGACTTATAGTTTCAAAACTTTGTTTTAGTGCCATGCATTAATTTATCGAGTACATATAATCATTTTTATATGTCGAAACAATTCTGAAACAAAACTTTACAACTCATGCGCACTTTAAAATTCCGATTTAAAAAAAAAATTCACAGCTCTTAGAAAATACCTCTTGACATGGACATTTCTTAGATATTTTACTTTTATAACAAGAAGAAGTTAAGAATTCAAATATTTCAAAGGAAACTTCCCATAAAATTTTAAACCCATATAACCTTTAACGAATAAACATAATACGCCTTAAACTCCTCTTTAAAAACAATCCTTTTTACCTTCATATTTCGACAAAGATGAGTTGGAAAACATTAACCACTTACACTCTCAAGAAAATTCCAACTTCAAATTAAAACTCATATAAGGTTTAATTATTTTGCAAATAATATCTAACGGGGACTGTTTGGAAAGAAAACAAGATTGAAGTTTTGTTTAGACACAAAGGTTTGATAGAATAGCAAGATACAGATGGTTCGAAAACTTGACAACCATCACTTCAACTAGAATTAGGATAAGTTTACTGAAGAAGGATGAAGATTAGAAATCCCTCAAAATGCAGACTCAAGATCCCTTGATTACGACTTCTTGTTCTTTTTGGTACTACTCTCCTCGTTTCAAGAGTCTACCTCTTATACTAATCATTTTCTGTAAATGATTAGCAAGAACAAGCTTGTACAGAATATCTGTTTTCTATACATGTAACCAAGGAATCATTTTAATAAGGATTTTAAGATTTGGGTTTCGGAAATGACTTAAAGTTTTCAGCTCTGATACCATAATTGTAACACCCCAATTTTTACATAGGGATATTGATGTCTCTCATTTTGGAGGTGTTTTAGTAGTTGATTTCCCTTGAAAATATGTGTTTTTCATTCTCTTCTTTGTTAGTTTTGTTTCCTTTTTAGCTTAGTTCCCGGTTTTCTTCAAGAGTCGGAAACTATGCGAGTTTGTTTGTTTTTGTAGGTAAAATGGCAAGAATGAGGACAATTTCGAGGAGCTAATGAAAGAGCCAAGCCAAGAATGAAGTGGAACCAAAGGAAACCAAGGAAGAAGACAAGGATCGAGGCCCTGGACCGAGATACACCAAGTCGGGCCCGAGATCGAGCACCTAGTGAACCGGACCGACGTTCCCAACGTCGGGCCCGAGGTCGTTCCGTGTCGGTCCAAGTCGGCATAGGATTGGATTGTTCCCCAAGGCATATTTTTAGTAACTTTCCACATTTGCCCCTTTCTAAATTGGGATTCCTTGGTCCCCAATCCATGAGAGGCTATAAATAGAGGTGATTAGAGAGCATTAAGGGCATGTTTTGGATAGACCACACTCAAATCACTCTCTAAGGGCTCAAGGAAGGCTTGGAGAGCAAGGAGAAGAAGGGAGAAGGAAGAGAAGGAGAGATCGGTGGAGAAGAGAGGAGGAAGTGTGAGTTTTGTACTTTGTTTTGCTTTGATCTAGTGGAATTGAGACTTGGATTTTGTAGACACTTTGGATTTGAATGCAATTGGAGTTTGATTTGATGATGATGATTGAGTTTTGCTTGATTTCCCTTTTGTTTATACTTTTCTCTTACCATATGGAGTAGATTCCATAGTCTTGGGCTATGGGGGAATCCCCTAGCTAGATTTGGGTAGAAAACCCCAATTCCATAGCCTTGAGTGCTTGATTTGTGAATCCTCTCTACATTCAGCTTCAATTCTCTTGTGAAAGCAAGGGATCTAAAGCTTGTGTTTGGTAAGAGTAAGCGAAAGTGGTCTCGATCCCATCACAAGTCTCTAGCATCGAAGGTGACGCGAAAGCTCCCTTGGGTCGAGGTGTAGATTGGAGGGATTTGAGGCAAACAACCTCGATCTCACTAGAATCAAACACTTATTGGTTGAATTGAGGAAGAATATCCAAGTCTAGTTGGGGGAGGAACCCAAAAACCCAAGACCGATCTACCATTTTTGCCAAATCGAAGTACCCAGTCATCGGGCCCGACTTGCATCAACGTCGGTCCCGACCAACTCGACCTCGATCCTACCTCGGACCGAAGTGACCTGTGTCGGTCCGAGGAGATCTCTTTTGTTTTCCTTCGTTTTGTCTTTATTTTCTCCTCTTTTTTAGTCTTTTCGGGTACTCTCGACGCACGAACTCCCGTGTGTTCGACACCCTACCTCTTTACTACAAGTGAGGTTCGGTTTTATAAATTTAAATTGTGAGACCCTCCGATCCCGGACCGATCAGAAGTTTGGCGCCGTTGCCGGGGAGTTCTACTTGTTTGAGGTACCATATTTTGTTGAGTCTTTAATTTGGTAGTGATTTGGGTGAGGGACTAGCCCAAACCCCTTGTTTGTTTTGATTCGGTTTTGTTTGTGTTTTTGGTTATAGGTGTATGCGAGCTCGTTCCGTTCGAGGAACACTTGAGCTCGATTTTGTGTGTGACCCGGAGAGTATTCTAAAGCAAGCCCGAAAGAAGAAGAGGATGGCGGACCAAGCCCGTGATGAGGAGGTCGAAAGGATGAGAGCCGACATGGCTCGAATGCAACTTGAAATGGCGAACCGAGATGCCGAGGCCCGGAGAGAGCGGGAGCAAAGGATGAGATTGGAGGCTCAAATCAACACTCAACCCCGGAATGCTAGACAATACATGCATCCGGAGTTCAAGGTGCCGGAACCGGCCATCGTCTTGCCGGAGGTGTCAAAGAATTTTGAGATCAAAACTCAATTCATCTCACTCATCAAGAGAGAGCAATTCCAAGGGAGACCGAATGAGTGCCCGATCGAGCATGTGAAGCAATTCAAGGATCTATGTGAGACCATCTCGACGGATGATGAGACACTTGAGTACGTGCTACTCAAAGCCTTCAAGTGGTCTTTGGGAGGCAAAGCCTTGCATTGGTTGGAGAGCCAAGCACCTCGTTCAATCACATCATGTAGGGCTCTCAATGAAGCGTTCTTGATGAAGTTCTTCCCGCTCACCAAGACGACGGAGCTTAGAAGGAAGATAGCGAGCTTTCAACAAGGAGCCCATGAGCCACTCTTCGAGGCTTGGGATCGGTTCAAAGAGATGTTGAGGGCATGTCCAACGCATGGGCAACAACCTTATGTCCTTGAAGACATTTTCTTCCAAGGAATCAACTCCGCCACCAAAGATTAAATTGAACCTTCATACCGATTGTGGGTTCATTGGTTTGCCTCCGGAGCAAGCGTGGGAGTTGCTAGACAAGCTCTCCGATTATGAAGCCATGTATGGAGTAAATCACAAGTGAACAAGGAAGTAAGAGTCCATGAAGACGGTGCAAAGAGGCTCTACGATCCAAAAAGTGAAGAAGGTGGACAAAGATGTGAAGATCCAATTCTTGGAGGATGAGTTGAACAAGATGAGGAGGAAAAATGGGTCATCTCCAACAAAACACAAGAGCTTGTGAAGAGTGTAGCT